>SJXQ01009239.1:0-61191 GCA_006408695.1 Aepyceros melampus | reverse complement strand
TGTGTGTGTGTGTGTGTGTGTGTGTGTGTGTGTGTGTGTTTTATATATACTCTGGTTTTGAGGACTGGAAAGGGTGCAAATATCAAACAAAAAAGTGAAAGGAAAATCAAATGCTCAGCACCTTCTGTAATTTGAATAATGATGATAGTAGGTGCGGTGGTTCACAAATTATATATGATGTTGGCTTTTAAATGGTTAACTATTATGTAAGAAAAGTTGATAGTGATTTTAAAATTGTTTCAAACAATATTTATTAAAAGCAAAATTCTTAGGATTACTAAGTAGCTTATGTCAGTTAATATTATGATCCAGACTCTCTACATGGAAGGGCTTCAAGAAAGAGCTATATGTTGTTTGGTGTGTTCTGATGTCTGTTTTATCAATATGGAATATTAGTTTAAAAAAATTCATCAGAGGACTACTTCATAAAATAGAGGTGACTGAATTTCTGTTACAAGCTACAGATTTCTCGAGTTCTTTCTTCCTCTGCTACAAGATTTTTATAAATTTCTATTTTAGTGCTAAGGAAAGTATAAATGGAACTAAAGAATACATAAGGCAGATCAGGTTCTATGCCTGACACTATGTGCTCTGTGAATTTTGTTATTCAGTTTAACCCTTCTGGGTTGTAATTTGATCACCTGCATATTCTGCAGCACAATATACCATAAAGATATTAGTTTTGGAAGTCAGAATATCTAGAATTACTCTTTATCTATGTAAGTTTAGGCAAATGTCTGAACTTTTTAAATTACCATTTTCCTCATATATTTCCTATAATGGCTGTAATATATAACATATCTCTAATGGTGATTTTATGAAAAATTATGACATATGTATTATATATTTTATGTAAATGCATTGTTGTTAAAACATTTTTCAAATTCAGATGAATAGTGTTAATCATCGATATAGGTTCGTGCACATACTAAGTCCAACTCTTTGTGACTCTATGGACAGTAGCCTGCCAGGCTCCTCTATCCATGGGATTCTCCAGGCAAGAATACTGGAGTGGGTTGCCATGTCCTCTTCTAGGAGATCTTTCTGACCAGGGATCAAACCATGTCTTCTCTATGTCAGGAGGATTCTTTACCTCTGAGCCACTAGGAAAGCCCTGATATAGGTTTATTTCAGTTTAGTTCAGTCTCTCAGTCCTGTCCAACTCTTTACGACCCCATGAACCACAGCATGCCAGGCTTCCCTGTCCATCACCAGCTCCTGGAGTCCACCCAAACCCGTGTCCATCGAGTCGGTGATGCCATCCAACTATCTCATCTTCTGTCATTCCCTTCTTCTCCTGCCCTCAACCTTTCCCAGCATCAGGGTCTTCCCGAATGAGTCAGCTCTTTGCATCAGGTGGCCCAAGTACTGGAGTTTCAGCTTCAACATCAGTCTTTCCAATGAACACTCAGTACTGATCTCCTTTAGGCTGGATTGTATTTTCCAAATATGGTTGCCATATCATTTTCCCTGGCACCAGCATTTTGTAGACAGCTGAAATTTATTCCGCACCCCACCTCCTTTGAATGCTTCAGTATGTTCTTTGCTAGTAGTGTGAGGAAAACGATGCTCTGTGGCTCTGAGACCCCCACCCCAACGAACTTCTACTGCAAAAACAAGAGAGACTTGGAAATAAGAACTGTCAAATGGGTCCAACACCCAAAAACCATGAGGAAAACACAAGTTTGCTGTAGTTTTAATCAGTTTGGGGGTGGCTTGTATTAATGTATAGCATTAGATAACCAGAACAATTTCTATAATTTTACCTAAACTGTAGATTAACTCTCAGAATTAGGTATTACAGTAGTAACACAAAGGTAGGTGCATTTTGAAACCTCCTGATGTGCAAGTTCAAAATGCAGGTTTCCTAGCATTTATCCTTATTCACTGCATCTAACATTTTGTATTGTGGTTGCTGTTGTTTAGTCTTTCAGTCATGTCTGACTCTTTGTGACCTCGTGGACTGTAGCCCAGCAGGTTCCTCTGTCCATGAGGATTTCCAGGCAAGAATACTAGAGTGGGTGGCAATTTCCTTCTCCAGGGAATCTTTGCAGACCAGAGATCAAACAAATGTCTCTTGCACTGGCAGGCAAATTCTTTACCTCTGAGCCACCTGGGAAGCCCTTCTATTGTGGTAAAAACCTTGCTATTTTAATCATTTTAAAGTGTACAGTGGCATTAAGGATATTCACAATGTTGTACAACCACTACCTATTGCTTCTCAGCCTTTGGCCTAAGATCCAGTGTGCAACCTCTATCTAGTGTGAGAGGTTTCATCACCCCAGAAGGAAACCTCATACTTTCTTATCCCCATACCCCTCTACATTCTGGCAACCACAATCTGCTGTCTTTATGAGTTTGTCAATTTTGCATATTTCATGCAAATAAAATCAAGCTTTAAGTAGCTTACCAAGAGATTTTTATACAGACCAATACCTATTAATTGATGGACATTTTAGGAGCAATATACTACTATGTGCAATTAGAAATTCACTTCACGTTAACATAGATCTAATCTAACATTCTGTTCCAAAGTCACTAATTTCAGTTTCTATCCTGGGACTTAGTGCTTTTTTTTTTTCTTCTATGTGTCAAAAAATAATGAGTTCATTTTTAGCTTCTATAATCTGCTCAGAATGGCTATACAATCTTCAGTTTGTAGTCTGCACAATCTATCTTCTTTCTCATCTTGACCATCAGAACAGATCATAAGACTGAATCAGGGTTTAATTTCAGACCCACTGCTGATTTTCTGGCTCATCAAGAATGAACAGTAGTTTAGAGAAGCACAAATTATTGAATTATATTTATGTTGTCGTGCCAGAAACATTGGACCTGTGA
Source organism: Aepyceros melampus (assembly GCA_006408695.1). Lineage (NCBI taxonomy): Eukaryota > Metazoa > Chordata > Mammalia > Artiodactyla > Bovidae > Aepyceros > Aepyceros melampus. The sequence goes on along the minus strand of SJXQ01009239.1, from coordinate 58,350 downwards.
ACTTTATGAGTCTTATTGTTTCCAAAATATTTGGAATCTCTCCTCTGCATTCTATTTTACAATTAAAAATAAAATAATGATAGCAATCTTTGAAGATTAATGCTTTTTAAAAATTAGTATTTGTTATCACACTTGAATGTGTAACATGCATTTTCTTTTTGACTGTTTATTTTATAACTAAATGCTATTTTATTTTCAAGCTTTAACACATAGGAGACTTCATCAACATGCATTTATTTCCAATAGCAAGATAAGATATATGTTTTAAAGTAAAATTTAATAAAAGTATTTTGAAAAACATTAATAAACAGTTTGTTATCCTTGCATTTATAATGTTTCTGTTTCATATGTATAATTTCAAGCTCTTAAAATACAAGGACATTAGGTTCTTTCAAAGCCAAATTTTTGTTCAAAATAGTTATTTATTTATTTTTAATTTATAATTTGGCTTACAAGAAAACTTATTCATCCCAACCCTGAATTTAATCTCTTAAATAAATAGTGTAGAGTGAATAATTGTCCCCAAAGATTTCCTAATTCCTGGAACCAGTGATTAAATTATTTTATATGCCAAAAGAGACTTTTAGGATATAATTAAGTTAATGACCTTGAGATGGGGACATTATCCTGGATTATTTGGATGAACCCAGTGATAGAATCAGAAAGTTTCTTGTAAGAAGGAGGCAAGGCAATCAGAGCCAGAAAGAGAAAAACCCACAGACTTTATGCTGCTGACTTTAAAGATGGAGGATGGGCCATGAGCCAAGGAAGATGGACAGTGTCTAGAAGCTAGAAAAGGCAGGAAAACACTTTTTCCCTGGGCTCCCCAAAGGGGAAAAGCTCTACTGACCACTTTGTTATAGCCCAGTGATACAAAATTTAAACTTCTGACTTCCAGAGTGTAAGACATTGAGTATGTACTATTTCAGCCTACTAAGTTGTGGTAATTTGTTTCAGTAATAATAGAAAATTGATATGTTAGAAGAGACTTAGTGATATTCTCTGATAACTCTTACTGACTGTCACAAAAATATATGCCTTCATTGGTAGAAATAATAATTATATAACTTTAAAATTTTTTAAAATGTATTTTTATTATTAACAACAGGTATTTTGGCAATACTTTTAATCAAATATACTAGTGATTAATTGCCTACCATAAACAACTAATGGCAAATCTAAGAAATCAATTTATGTCAATTACAGTATTCTATCTAAAGTTCATCTCATAAGCAGACATCTGTCATTTGAATATGCAGAATTATTCTTAAAGCAGAGATTAAAGGCTCACTTTTGACACGACCATATGTAAATATGATAATAGAACATTGCTATTTTTTTCAATCAGAAATAGGATGATTAGGGCTGCATCTTGTGTTGCTAATAATAATAAACTGTGTATCACTGAGATCATTTGTCCAAAGGAGTGAATAAGATAAAAGAATGTCAAAAGGATGAATATACCAGGATACTGTGTAAATATTTTATAATTTATAGAAGTATTTCATATACTTTATTCCAATGGAAACTTACAGTAAGTCAGGATTACTATGGTCTGAATTTCTGTGTCCTCCACAAATTTATACGTTAAAGCTTAACACTGTCAGTATATGGAGCTGAGAGCTCATGGAGATGACTAGGTCATGCATAAGGGTAGAGCACGCATGAATGGAATTAGTGCCCTTATTTAAAAAAGGCTTGAGAGAGCTTCTTTGTCTCTTTTGTGACCCAAGGATATAGTACAAAGAGAGTTCCTAGGACATAAACTCTTGTCAGACACTTAACTGGCCAGTGCATGGACCTGTGAGAAACAAAATTTTGTTGTTTATAATTACCCAATCTATGACTATGTCTCTTATAGCAGCCCAAATGGGCTAAAACAAGGATATTAAACTCTCTTTCTTTTCCAATAAACAGACAGGAATAAAACAGAAAGAGAAACAAATAAAACCTAATTAATGTTAAAAGCTTTTGCATGGCAAAGGAAAGCATCGATAAAAACAAAAAAATAACCTATTGATGAGAAAAAAAATACTAGCAAATGATGTGACTAACCAAAACATACAATCCATACAACTCAATAAAAAAAAAAATCTGACTACAAAATGGGCAAGAGACCTGAATAAACACTTTTCCAAAGATATACAAATGACCAATAGGCACATGAAAAAATGCTCAACATAGCTAATTATCAGAGAAATGTACATCAAAACCACAGTGAGATGTCACCTTGTACTTGTTAGAATGGCTATCTTCAAGACCACAAATAACAAATGTGGTCAAGGATGTGGAGAAAAGAGAACCTTAGTACACTGTTGTTGGGAGTGTAAATTGGGACAGCCACTACAAAAGCAGTATAAAGGCTCTTCAAAATCTAAAAATAGAAATACGATCTGATCCAACAATTTCACTACCGTGCATATGATCCAATGTTCACAGCAGTATCATTTATAATAGACAAGATATGGAAGCAACCTAAGTAGCCATCAACAAATGAATGGATAAAGAAAATTGTGATATCTAGGAAGATCGGTAGGTGATAGATATAGAGATAGATAGATACCTGGATCATATTTTATAATGATAAATATGCCAATAAGTCAACAGATAAATTGATAGCATAAAAAATATAGATACAAATTTACACACACAATGGGATATTTTTCAGCCATAAAAAAGAATGGAATCCTATTTTCAACAACATGGATAAAACTTGAGGGTATTATTCCTAGTGAAAAAAGACAGAGAAAGATAAATATTTAAGTTGTAAATTATCAGTTATATGTAAAATCTAAATATTAAAACAAGCTAGTGAATATAATAACAAGAAAAAAAAAGAAACAAACTCACAGATTAAAGCACAAGCTACTATTTACCAATGGAAACAGGGAAAAGAGGAGGAGCAACATAGAGGTATCAAGAGATACAAACTACTATATATAACATAAATAAACAAGAAGGACATATTACACAGCACAGAGAAGAAAAAGCATTATTGTGTAATAACTCTCAATGGAGTATAATCTACTAAAATACTGAATCACTATGTTGATTAAATCTGTCATGCTGTAGACAGACCATACTTCAATTAAAAACAAAATAAGATAAAAATAAAATTGAAAGAAATAAGCAGATAATATTTGGCATCTATACAGTGAAACAAATAATTAAGATTTAGAATTCCAAGACATAGAAAATAAGTAGATAACTCTACCTTGCTTCTTCCATGCCTTCATTAAACAGTGACTTTTTTTGAGTTTATGTTAAATATAATGTCTAAAATATACACTACAGCAGTTTAATGAAAAGTTACAGCTATCATTTAAGGTTCTGGATGTATTTTTTAAAGATTAAAAAAATGACCATTACTTTTAGATACTATGCAGTTTAGTTTGAGAAATCAGTTTTTAATTAATTTGATCAGAACCAAATAATTGCTTTTATCTGATTTTTGAATGATATAGAATTAAGATCAGAATAAGGCATTGCAATTTTTGAATAACAACTCTGCACTCATCTCACATGCTAGTAAAGTAATGCTCAAAATTCTCCAAGCCAGACTTCAGCAATATGTGAACCGTGAACTCCCTGATGTTCAAGCTGGTTTTAGAAAAGGCAGAGGAACCAGAGATCAAATTGCCAACATCCGCTGGATCATGGAAAAAGCAAGAGAGTTCCAGAAAAACATCTATTTCTGCTTTATTGACTATGCCAAAGCCTTTGACTGTGTGGATCACAGTAAACTGTGGAAAATTCTGAAAGAGATGGGAATACCAGACCACCTGACCTGCCTCTTGAGAAATCTGTATGCAGGTCAGGAAGCAACAGTTAGAACTGGACATGGAACAACAGACTGGTTCCAAATAGGAAAAGGAGTACGTCAAGGCTGTATATTGTCACCCTGCTTATTTAACTTATATGCAGAGTACATCATGAGAAATGCTGGACTGGAAGAAACACAAGCTGGAATCAAGATTGCTGGGAGAAATATCAATAATCTCAGATATGCAGATGACACCACCCTTATGGCAGAAAGTGAGGAGGAGCTAAAAAGCCTCTTGTTGAAAGTGAAAGAGGAGAGTGGAAAAGTTGGCTTAAAGCTCAACATTCAGAAAACGAAGATCATGGCATCTGGCCCCATCACTTCATGGGAAATAGATGGGGAAACAGTAGAAACAGTGTCAGACTTTGTTTTTTTGGGCTCCAAAATCACTGCAGATGGTGACTGCAGCCATGAAATTAAAAGGCGCTTACTCCTTGGAAGAAAAGTTATGACCAACCTAGATAGTATATTCAAAAGCAGAGACATTACTTTGCCGACTAAGGTCCGTCTAGTCAAGGCTATGGTTTTTCCTGTGGTCATGTATGGATGTGAGAGTTGGACTGTGAAGAAGGCTGAGCGCAGAAGAATTGATGCTTTTGAACTGTGGTGTTGGAGAAGACTCTTGAGAGTCCCTTGGACTGCAAGGAGATCCAACCAGTCTATTCTGAGGGAGATCAACCCTGGGATTTCTTTGGAAGGAATGATGCTAAAACTTAAACTCCAGTACTTTGGCCACCTTATGCGAAGAGTTGACTCATTGGAAAAAACCCTGATGCTGAGAGGGATTGGGAGCAGGAGGAGAAGGGGACGACAGAGGATGAGATGGCTGGATGGCATCATGGACGCAATGGACGTGAGTCTGAGTGAACTCTGGGAGTTGGTGATGGACAGGGAGGCCTGGCATGCTGTGATTCATGGAGTCGCAAAGAGTCGGACACGACTGCGCGACTGAACTGACTGACTGACATATTAATATTATTTCATTATTTATTATAAATAATAAAAAGAATAATGATATAATTGTGCTTATGAGTTTTATTCTGAAATTATGATTGTATAGATTTTCTCAATTAAACTTTCAACAATCATATGGGAAGAGATAAATATAGAGGTCATTTTTTCATTATTATAATTTTATTACTATTATTTTCATTTGTATTTGAGATACAGAGACTCCAAATAGCATAGAACTTGAGTAAAACTATTTGTTGATGACACACATAATAAGAGAATATAATTGAAGAAATTTTCCATAACTAATTTTGGATCTTAGCTTCTCCACCAGATAAGTAATCTTGTGAATAAAGAAAAACTGAGCATTTCTCACCACTCAGTTCTAGGGATAAAGTCATAATGCATTTCAATTGCCCATCAAAAGTGCATTCTGAGAAGATTTCAGGGTTAAAAACAGGATGCAGCACTCTGTGCTTGGGACAAACAGATCCTTAGAAATTTAGATGTATGTCTCATAAAGAATTTCAGCTACCCCAATTTCTTTCCCATACATCAAAAAATACTAAAATACTTAATGTGAGATATCTACTCCTCGTGATTTACCAAGATGTGAGCTTAACTGCTTTATTTCATAGCCCCCTCCAAAAAAAAAAAATCTTGTGTAATAGAAACTGGCTTCTCTCCTACCTGTCTGGAGCAGTTCTATCAGAACTACTGAGGGGCTATCTCCCAGGCTATAGCCATCAATATGTCTCTGAATAAAACAAATTCACAGCCTCACATTGTGTGTTTTTCTTTAAGGCAATAATATTGAGCAAATTGCTTAATCTCACTTAGTCTTAATTTCCCACATGACAAATAGATACCTAAACCATAGGGTGATTGTGAGGTCAAATGTGTAGAATTGAGTACAAGTTATGTGCTCCGTAAACCATGTGACATGTTCCTGAACTTGGCATTCTACAAGTAATATCTTCATGGATACTCATTCAACTATAAAATATGAATACACATTTATAACTTGAAGTGAGGAAATTTATTTGTAACCAGCTATATTAACCCCAACATGTATTCTAAGATAATTTAAGGAGAAGACAATCCAGTTCAATTTGAAGTTGTTATGAAACTGTGCATAAATGTGAAGCAAAGGCTGGAGGAGAGTATGGCAGCCCACTCCAGTATTCATGCCTGTAGAATCCCATTGACAGAGGAGCCCAGCAGGCTACAGTCCATGGGGTCGCAGAGTCAGACACAACCAAAGCAACTTAGCATACATACAGCCTTACAGCATATAATGGCAGTCCTCAACAAAAGACCAATATTTATCATTTTGCTCTTTAGAAAATGTATCATACATCATGCATATCTGATAAGATTTCAGAAAAGGTAAATATACACCATGATTTTTAATAAAATTAAGAATCTGTTTGTAGCCATCACATCGTAACATTGTCAGGTTGTGGTCTCTTTTGTGATTGAAATTACCTTCACTTTTTCTTTCTGAAATAGGAACTCTTATGGCAAAGAAAAAAGATGTTTCCTCATCTCTAGAATGAGAGTGTAGGGTAGAAAACACAATTCTCAACATCTCTCAGTTCAGTTCAGTTCATTTCAGTCGCTCAGTCAGGTACAACTCTGTGACCCCATGGACTGCAGCACATCAGGCCTCCCTGTCCATCATCAACTCCTGGAGTTTACTCAAACTCAAGTCCATTGAGTCAGAAATGCCATACAACCATCTCATCCTCTATCGTCCCTTTCTCCTCCTGCCTTCAATCTTTCCCAGAATTAGGGTCTTTCAAATGAGTCAGCTCTTCACATGAGGTGGCCAATGTATTGGAGTTTCAGCTGCAACATCAGTCCTTCCAGTGAACATTCAGGACTGATTTCCTTTAGGATGGACTAGTTGGATCTCCTTGCAGTCCAAGGGACTCTCAAGAGTCTTCTCCAACATCATATTTCAAAAGCATCAATTCTTTGGCACTCAGCTTTCTTTATAGTCCAACTAAGCCATGCATACATGATTACTGGAAAAACCATAGCCTTGACTAAATGAACCTTTGTTGGCAAAATAATGTCTCTGCTTTTTAGTACGCTGTCTAAGTTGGTCATAACTTTTCTTCCAAGGAGTAAGTGTCTTTTTATTTCATGGCTGCAGTCACCATCTGCAGTGATTTTGAAGTCCAAAAAAAATAGTCTGCCACTGTTTCCACTGTTTCTCCATCTATTTGCCATGAAGTGATCGGACCAGATGCTATGATCTTCGTTTTCTGAATGTTGAGCTTTAAGCCGACTTTTTCATTCTCCTCTTTCACTTTCATCAAGAGACTGTTTAGTTTTTCACTTTCTGCCCTAAGGGTGGTATCATCTCATATTGAGATTATTGATATTTCTCCCAGCAATCTTGATTCCAGCTTATGCTTCATCCACCCCAACTTTTTTCATGATGTACTCTGCATACAAGTTGAATGAGCATGTTGACAATATACAGCTTTGACATACTCGTTTTCCTATTTGAAGCCAGTCTGTTGTTTCATGTCCATTTTTAACTGTTGCTTCCTGACCTGCATACAGATTTCTTAAGAGGCAGGTCAGGTGGTCTGGTATTTCCATCTCTTTCAGAATTTTCCACAGTTTGTTATGATCCACACAGTCAAAGGCCTTGGCATAGTCAATAAAGTAGTAGATATTTTCTGGAACTCTCTTGCTTTTTCGATGATTCAGCAAATGTTGACAGTCTCTACCTACTCTTAGACATCTACCGACTTCTCTACCTACTCTTAAATTCTTTAATTGTTTGTCAATGCCCAATTCAGTGATTTTTTTTAACTCTTCAAATAAATTTCAATTTTAATGGCAATATGTTGTACTTCTGTATTTTTAATTAAAAAAATATATGATTCCAAAATTTTGTTCACTTTAAACTTAGTTTTTAAAATAATTAGCAAACTTTATTTTTAGTGCAGTCTTAGGTTTACAGAAAAACTGGATAGTACACAGAGTTCCTTGTATCTTCCCTACCCACCTCCACTCCCAGCTTCAGCATGCAATTTTCTCTATTATTCTCATCTTTCATTAGTGTGGTGCCTTTGTTATAATTAACAAACCAATATTGATATATTAATAATATCTAAAGTCTGTTATTTACATTAAGATTCACTCTTTGTGCTGTACAGTTCTTCTCATAAACTCTGTCTAGTTTTGACAGATGCATTATTACAAAAGCATATTTACAACATGCTAAATATCCCCTAAACTTAACAAATTCATCACTTTTTTGTTTCCCTAATCCCATATGAACCACTGATCTTTTTACTGTCTGTATAACTTTGACTTTTCAAAAAAATTTATATTGAAATAATACAGTATATAGCTTTTTAAGACTAGCTACTTTCACTTAGTAATATTCATTTAAATTTCCTCTACGTCTTTTCCAAGCTTGATATTTTATTTATTTTTATCACCAAATGATACTCCATTGTACACAATTTGATTTTCTGTTTATCTATCGAAAGACATTTTGGATTCTACCAGTTTTTAGAAATTGTGAATGCTATAAACATTCATGTGAAGGTTCTTGTGTGAACATAATTTATCAGTTTTATTGTGTAGATACAACTGCTGTATTATATGATTGTTGCTGTTGTTCAATTGCACAGTCATGCCTGATTCTTTGTGATCCTTGGACTGCAGCATGCTAGGCTCCTCTGTCCATGGGGATTTCCAGGCAAGAATACTGAAGTGGGTTACCGTTTCATTCTCCAGGGATCTTCCCAGATCAGGTATCAAATCCATGTCTCCTGCATTTGCAGGTGGATTCTTTACCACTGAATTTCACCTGGAAATGCATTGTATGGTTAGGCCGAGATTATCTTTTTTAAAACTACCAAACTGTCTTCCAAAGTGGAGGTATTATTTTACATTCCCACAAGCAACAAACACATTTCCTGTTACCTCACATCCTCATCATTTGGCACTGTCAGGTTTTTTTTTTTATTTTTTATTTTTTTATTCTAATAAGTGCATATTCACATGTCATGGTATTAATTTGCAAATTCTTAATAACATAATGGCTTTTCATATACTTGTTTTCCACTTTTATTTCATCTTTGATGAGATGCTTATCCATATGTTTTATCATTTTTTTTGAAATGGGTTTACTTTTCTTGTTGAGATTTGAGCTCTTTGTGTATATAGAGATACAAGTCCTTTATCAAATACATGTTTTTCTAATAGTTTCTCTCAGTCTGTGACTTGAATTTTGACTCATTTAGTAATATCTATTGCTGTGCATAACTTCTTTAAATATTTTAATGAAAATCAACTTAGCTTTTTCTTTCAGGAATCACACTTTTGATGTTGTGTCTAGAAAGCACTACATCCATGGTCATATCAATATTCTATGTTACATTCCATATTCTATTATCAAAGTTTTATAGTGTTGCATATTTAGTATAAACCACCTTGAGTTAAATTTTGTGAAATGTGTAAGGTCTGTGTTTAGATATATGCATTATACATATAGTTATTTAATTATTCTGGCATTTATTGAAAAGACTTCAACATTGACAAGTCTTTGCTTTTTTATCAAAGATAAATTGACTGTATTCCTGTAGATCTATATATGTGCTTTCTATTCTGTTTCACTGATCTGTTTGTCAATTCTTTTACCAACACTGAACTCTCTTGACTTCTGTAGTTTTATATGAGTCATGAAGTTGAGCAGTGTCACTGTTTCAGTGTCAGGCTTTGTTCTTTCTTTTCAGTATCTGTCAGAAATTGTAGGCATTTTTCTATTCCTCAAAATCTTTAGAATCAGTGTGTAAATATTCATAAAATAACTTTCTGGGAATATGATCTGGACACATTGAATCTATAGGTCAAGTTGGGAAGAACTGACAAGCTAATAATAATCAGCCTTACCCACAAACAAGGAATATCACCCCATTTGCATATCTGTTTTCTGTTTTCATTGGTCCATCATAAATTTTCTGCATGTATATATTGTGTTCCAGTAGTCATGTATGAATGGGAAAGTTGCACTGTGAAGAAAGCTGAGCACCAAAAAATTGATGCTTTTGACTGTGGTGCTAGAGAAGACTCTTGAGAGTCCCTTGGACTGCAAGGAGATCCAACCAATCCAGCCTAAAAGAAATCAGTCCTGACTATTTACTGGAAGGACTGATGCTGAAGCTGAAACTCCAATACTTTGGCCACCTGATGTGAAGAGCTGACTCAATGGAAAAGACCCTGATGCTGGGAAAGATTGATGGCTGGAGGAGAAGGGGACGACAGAGGATGAGATGGTTGGATGGCATCACCAACTCAATGGACATGAGTTTGAGCAAGCTCCGGGAGTTGGTGGTGGACAGGGCAGGCTGGCGTGCTACAGTCCATGGGGTGGCAAAGAGTCAGACAAGGTTGAATGGCTGAACTGAACTGAACTGATACTGTATCTATTTTATTAGATTTATGCCTATGCATTTTTATCTTATTTAGTGTTTTTAATTTCAAGTTCTAATTGTTTATTGCCGGTACATAGGAAAGAAATTGGCTTTTAAATGCTAACCTTATAGCCAATAATGTTGATACCTTGATTTATTGGTTCGAGAAGTTTTTGATTTTGTTCATTGTTTATCAATTACTTGAGTTTTCTACAAAGACGATCAGATCATTTATGAACAAAAACACTTTTATTTATTTATTTATTTTTCTTCTCAATCTGTATAGCTTGACTTCCTTTTCTGGCTCTATTGCATTAACTAGAATTCCCAAGACAGTACTGAACAGAAGGTGAAGTGAGGCATTTTGCCTTATTTTCTCTTCTTGAAGGGAAAGGACCCAGTTTCTTGCCATAACATATGAGGTCAACTACAAATTTTTTGTATATTCTTTATCAAGATGAGGACATTTCCTTTTATTTCTAGTATTCTGATAGTTTTAAAAATGTTGGGTTTCATCAACTATTTTTTTCCTTCCTGAATTTATTGATGTAATCATATGGTTATTCTTCTTTAAGGTAATCAAGTGGTGGATCACACTAACTGAATTCCAATGTTGAATCAACCTTCTATACTATAAATAAATCCTATTTACTTGCAGTTTTTAATTCTTTCATATATATAAATATCTTAATTAAGATTTTATATTAATGTTAAGGAGAGATATTGCTGTGTAGTCATCTTTTTTATAATGACTACATTTTGCTTTGGTATTAGTGTAATTTTTGCCTCATAGAATGAGTTAGGATGTATCCTCTATGCTTCTTATCTAGTGAAAGCAATTAAAGATGAGGAAAATAATTTCTTTCTCAAGTGTTTGCTAGAATTTACCAGTGAAAACAACAGTTAGAACTGGACATGGAACAACAGACTGGTTCCAAATAGGAAAAGGAGTATGTCAAGGCTGTATATTGTCACCCTGCTTATTTAACTTCTATGCAGAGTACATCATGAGAAATGCTGGACTGGAAGAAACACAAGCTGGAATCAAGATTGCCGGGAGAAATATCAATAACCTCAGATATGCAGATGACACCATCCTTATAGCAAAAAGTGAAGAGGAGCGAAAAAGCCTCTTGTTGAAAGTGAAAGAGGAGAGTGAAAAAGTCGGCTTAAAGCTCAACATTCGGAAAACGAAGATCATGGCATCTGGTCCCATCACTTCATGGCAAATAGATGGGGAAACAGTAGAAACAGTGTCAGAGTTTATTTTTTTTTGGACTCCAGAATCACTGCAGATGGTAACTGCAGCCATGAAATTAAAAGACACTTACTCCTTGGAAGAAAAGTTATGACCAACCTAGATAGTATATTCAAAAGCAGAGACATTACTTTGCCGACTAAGGTCCGTCTAGTCAAGGCTATGGTTTTTCCTGTGGTCATGTATGGATGTGAGAGTTGGACTGTGAAGAAGGCTGAGCACCGAAGAATTGATGCTTTTGAACTGTGGTGTTGGAGAAGACTCTTGAGAGTCCCTTGGACTGCAAGGAGATCCAACCAGTCCATTCTGAAGGAGATCAGTTGAAAGTGAAAGTGGAAAGTGAAAAGTTGGCTTAAAGCTCAACATTCAGAAAACGAAGATCATGGCATCTGGTCCCATCACTTCATGGGAAATAGATGGAGAAACAGTGGAAACAGTGTCAGACTCTATTTTGGGGGGCTCCAAAATCACTGCAGATGGTGACTGCAGCCATGAAATTAAAAGACGCTTACTCCTTGGAAGAAAGGTTATGACCAACCTAGATAGTATATTCAAAAGCAGAGACATTACTTTGCTGACTAAGGTCCGTCTAGTCAAGGCTATGGTTTTTCCTGTGGTCATGTATGGATGTGAGAGTTGGACTGTGAAGAAGGCTGAGCACCGAAGAATTGATGCTTTTGAACTGTGGTGTTGGAGAAGACTCTTGAGAGTCCCTTGGACTGCAAAGAGATCCAACCAGTCCATTCTGAAGGAGATCAACCCTGGGATTTCTTTGGAAGGAATGATGCTAAAGCTGAAGCTCCAGTACTTTGGCCACCTCATGTGAAGAGTTGACTCATTGGAAAAGACTCTGATGCTGGGAGGGATTGGGGGCAGGAGGAGAAGGGGACGACCGAGGATGAGGTCACTGACTCAATGGACTCGAGTCTGAGTGAACTCTGGGAGATGGTGATGGACAGGGAGGCCTGGCGTCCTGCAATTCATGGGGTCGCAAAGAGTCGGACACAACCGAGTGACTGAACTGATCTGAACTGAACACAGTAGAAAGGAACCCGAGGCACAGAAACATCCCATTATTTTCCTTTGTTGGGTTAGTGGTCTGTGATAAAACTCAACTTCAGTTCCCTTCCTGGATACTCCGTGCTGAGGATGACAAATGGGTTTAGTCTGGAAGCCACCTCCAAATGATTGGTGGTCACGACCTGCACTGAGGATTCTGGGACCACATCCGGAAAGAGCACAGTGATTAGTCGATGTTCTCTGCCGAGCACGTAAGAAGGGGAGCAGCTGCCTGTGCACTTGCATCAGCCGCCTGCTCCCAACTACTTGTCCACGGGCCGACTCCTCAGAATCACTTGGGATGCTCGCTCACGATTCAGTCTCCAAGCCCCCACCCTCTCTCTTACACGATTAATGAAACTCTCTGGGTATGGACCCTGGAAAGCTATATTTTCATAATCTTTCCATATCTTTGTGATAAAGAGTTAGCTTTGAAAGCCACGCAGGTGCACACAGTCACCTAGCCAAGGTATTATTAACAGCGGCAAAGACCACCAGACCATCTTCACTGCTGGATGACTCAGGGAGAGTCACTAAACCTCTCTGTGCCGCAGTTGCCTCCTGTTTATATTGGGGATAGTGATATCACCTTCCTCATAGGGATACTAGGAAGGTTAAATGAGGTTTTGCATAATAAGTGTTCAACAAATATTAGTTTTTGTTATATTATCTTCTTTTAAGAATCTATAATCATATTCTGCCCACAGGCACTGCCATAGGTAAAAACGCTATTTTCTAAGATTTCCAGATGCCCTAGACAGCACCACCATCCTGAAAGGCACTTTGACAGACAAAGCACGTGGGGCTCCGGGGCAGTGGTGACCATCACTGTCCACTCACTGCTGCCTCACGACTGCATCCAGGCTGGGTGAGGACCACGAACAGGGAACAACCTGTTGAGAAGAGCCTAGAGGGAGGCAAGAGGTGAGTACAGGTGGATGCTATCTTGGTCATGACCGTGATGGTTACAGCGCCTGGGACAGTAATACCAGTGATGATGCTGACCACGATAATGACCGGAAGAGTCATCACCATGGGACATGATGGCAGTGTGCCAGTCGTCACAATGGAACATGATGCCAACTGTGCTGATGTGGGATCAGAACAAGGCGCTCCATCTTTCTCAAACATGAACTCCTCACATTTAAGCTCATCGATATCACGGGACTTCCCTGGTGGCTCAAACAATAAAGAATCTGCCTGCAGTGCAGTGGACCAGCCCCAGCTAAGCCTGGCTCTTTTCAGCTGATCAGTAAATACGTGGAAGAACAGAAAGCTAGCATCTTATTGTTCTATCTGCCTCTCCTCTGTGGGCAGGATTTGAGCAGAGGTGAGGCCAGCCTCCTGGGGAGCAAAGGATGTGCGTGGGTAGTGTTTAGGGATGTTTTGATTGCCTTTTCAAAGTGAAGCCTTGGCCCAGAGTGGTGGTATCTTGGGAGCCCAGGGGACCTCGGCCAGTCCCAGGCAATGGGCTTCAGTGAAGTGTTGCCCACGAGGGACCCTGGGTGGTCAAAAGCCAGGGCATGCCTCCTCCCAGCACAGCCCGGGGAAGCACTCAGCAGAAGAGGAGCCAGGAAGTCTGAGCTCAGGCCCTGCCCTGCCTTTGCTCCTGGCACAGCTTTGAGCAGATCTTTCAACTTTTGTGACTCAGTTTACTCAACTGCCAAATGGAGATCATCACGTGGCGCTCCAAAGACTTTTGTAATACTGTAATGAGTGTTTATAAAGCACTTTGTAGGAGTTTATGGTGATTTAAGCTGGGAAAGGAATTACAAATTATTCCCGAGTAAATAGTATTTAGAGCCTGGATTTTCACCAGTCAACAGGTTTGCCTGGATGTTTACAAGATCATTGTAACCAGACACCCTGAGGTCCCATCAGTGCAGACTGGTTTCACTTGTCAAAGTACCTCTCCTCCTTGAGAAGCTTGCTGTATGCTTTGGGCAGGGGGTCATCTGTGTGTATGTTGTGCTTTTTTGTGATTCATGAGCTAACAGGACAACTGGCTTCAGAAATGGAAGCCAGACACTCATATTTCCTTTTAATTTTCTAAATTAGTTTTTTAGGATTAAGAGACAATGGAGAACTGTTTGAAAAGCCAGCTAAACCTGATTTCTCCCCAACTACATCTTCCAAAGTGCTACGTACTTCTGCTAGAATTTGCACTGCATAGGATATTAATAGATAATCACTGATAAAGAGATACACATGTATTTCCTTCAGAAGTTTGGAACACATAGAGTGCTTGTGTGTAGGGGAAAAAAGGATAAAACATGGTTAGTTGCTGTGCCAAGCTATGCGCTTCCCCTTGCCTTGTTTTTCCCTCATTGCACAACTCTGTTATAAACAAAGTTAGCGTCCTGATAGCAATGTCACCCACAGCCAGTGTGTGACCACTGAAGCTCACGTTCACATCCAGCTATGTCCATCTCTGCTTCTGTATTATCATTGTTGCTGCTGGTACAACACCATTATTTATGCTGTGCTGTGCTTAGTTGCTCAGTTGTGTCTGACTCTTTGCGATCCCATGGATGGTAGCCCGCCAGGCTCCTCTGTCCCTGTGATTCTTCAGGCAAGAATACTGGAGTGTGTTGTCATTTCCACCTCCAGGGAGTCTTCCCAACCCAGGGACTGAACCCAGGTCTCCCGCATTGCAGACAGATTCTTTACCAGCTGAGCTACCAGGGAACCCACCATCATCTATACCTCGTTACAAAGTACACAGTTTTCAATTTAGTCGCTCAGTCATGTCCGACTCTTTGCGACCCCATGAATTGCAGCATGCCAGGCCTCCCTGTCCATCACCAACTCCCAGAGTTCACTCAAACCCATACCCTACAAACTTCCCAAACTCTGTCCTATTCCCTGAACATACTATCAATGCTCTCAGCCTCCAAGCAGAAGAAAACAGGCAGGATGTGGAGGACAAGTGAGAAAGGGAGTGTCTGGGGCAGAAGTTGGGGCTCCCTGGCCTGACTTGGGTTGGTCAGAGAAGCGGTGGGACAGCAGGAAAAGAGCAACTTTCTGAACTTCTAATATTGGGACAGGAGCCAAACTCAGCTCTTGTTTTGCTCTCCCTTTCAAAGACCAGCCTGATTTTGCAGAACCGTTGCTGACTGCTTCTCTGGTTAACATAAGCCAGGAAGCAAGAAAGTTCTGAGATTTTTTTCCCCCAAATCATTTCCATGAGGAGGGTCTGGGCTTCCTAACCCTGACCCACCATTAAGAGAATGAAGATGGGAAAGGGGGATGTGTCATCTCAGAAGATCGTGTCGTTGTCCACAAATCATTTTTATATCTATGATTGCAATTAAGCCTAAAAGAGAGAGGAGAGCAGATGAACAGAAGGATCAGGTCCAGAGAATTTCCTACAAACCACTCAGCCTGGTCCTGGAGACCCACCACCATCTGACAGCGAATTTCCATTCCCATCAGAGGGTGTCCATCCAAATCCATTGAACAAACTTTCATTGGAATCCCTTCCCTATGCTACATGTGATGTTTATACAAGGATGTGAAGGAACCATCCTTAGCCTCGAGAAATTTATAATCTAAAGGGGAAACAGAAAAATGATATTATTCCAGAAAACTGCTTTAAAGGGGAGATGAGCAAACTGCCCTACAAGAACATTCCATTCTGCTCAGCTCAACCAGACTCTTCATTGCTCAGAAAAATCCGAAAATTCTCAGCTTAAGATGTTGGCTCTTGCCTTCCTGTTTGCCCTAGATGTATGTCAGGCTTCCAGCTCCCTTTGGTTTAAGTCTTCACCCCCTGGCATATCAGGGACACTCCAGGAAGTCTTTCTAATGCCCCGCATTCTGTCTCCTTGGAACTCTTAAAGCTCTTACTTAGTATCTCCTTTATGCCACCTCTTATTTTTCTGCCCAGTTATTTCCACATTTTACTTAAGCCCCACTCGCCCCAAGGGCATGCATGTCTGCATGCTAAATCACATCAGTCATGTCTGACTCTTTGTGAGACCCTATGGACTGTAGGTGAGATCAGCACACTAAGCGAGGCTGAGAGGAGCTACCCCACGTCTGAAGTCAGGGGCAGAAGCCAGGAGGACCCCATGCCCAAAGGGCAGCAGCCAAGAGAAGTTACCCCATGTCCGAGGTCAGGGGCAGCAGCCGAGAGTGCCAGGCTGCGATGGGGCAGCAATGGCCAAGAGGAGCTACCTCACGTCTGAGGCCAGGAGCGGCGGCCGGGAGGAGCAACCCCACGCCTGAGGAGCAGTAGCTGCGTGGGGAGGAGCAACCCCATGCCTGAGAAGCAGTAGCTGCGTGGGCACAGGAGGGCCTAGAGGAGCTATCCCAGGTTGAAGGTCAGGAAGGGTGGTGGTGAGGAGATACCTTTCGTCCAAGGTAAGGACAGTGGCTGTGCTTTGCTGGAGAAGCTGTGAAGAGAAACCCCACGCCCACATAAGAGAAACACAGNTGAGAGTTGGACTGTGAAGAAGGCTGAGCACCGAAGAATTGATGCTTTTGAACTGTGGTGTTGGAGAAGACTCTTGAGAGTCCCTTGTACTGCAAAGAGTTCCAACCAGTCCATTCTGAAGGAGATCAACCCTGGGATTTCTTTGGAAGGAATGATGCTAAAGCTGAAGCTCCTGTATTTTGGCCACCTCATGCAAAGAGTTGACTCATTGGAAAAGACCCTGATGCTGGGAGGGATTGGGGGCAGGAGGAGAAGGGGACGACAGAGGATGAGATGGCTGGATGGCATCACAGACTCAATGGACATGAGTCTGAGTGAACTCCGAGAGTTGGTGATGGACAGGGAGGCCTGGCGTGCTACGATTCATGGGGTCGCAAAGAGTCGGACACGACTGAGCAACTGAACTGAACTGAATCAGTGAAACTATGGGAATGATTTTTGTAGAGGTATCATTATAAATTTCAGTAATTTCTATCAACTTAATTAAAATATGCCTATTTACATGTCTCCTTGTGTAAAGATATAACTATTTTTGCCTTTAAATTAATGTATCTGTTATGTAGGTTATCAAATTTGTGAACATACAGTTTTATTGATCGGGTTATCAAATTTGTGAACATACAGTTTTATTGATCTTTCCAAAGAATCATCTTCTGTATCATTGGTTTCCTCTTGATTGCATTTTTAAATTAATTTATTTTTTATTGAAGGATAATTGCTTTACAGAATGTTGGTATTTTTTGTCAAACCTCAAGGTAAACAAGCCATAGGTATACATATATCCATTCCTTTTTGAATCTCCCTCCCCATCCCACCCCTCTGTAGGTTGATACAGAGTCCTTGTTTGAGTTTCCTGAACCATACAGCAAATTCCCTTTGGCTATCTATTTTACATATGGTAGTGTAAGTTTCCATGTAATTCTTTCCATACATCTCCCCTCTCTTCCCATCTCTCCAATTTTTTTTATTTTATTGATTTATGCTTTATTTCTCTGCTGTTTTTAATATATATTGCCTTTCTTACTCTACTTGCCTCAAGTGGAAATTTAAATTATTGATTTATCTATGTTTCCTTTTTAAATTTATAAATACAATAATTTTTTTCTCTAGGCACCTGCAAATTTTGATAAACTGTATTTATGTTTTCATTTAATGCAAGATATTTTTAAAGCTTCTCTTGAGATTTCTCTTTGAATTGTGTGGTATTTAAAAGTGTCTTGTTTAGTCTATAAGCATAGGAGATTTTTCAGATATAGCTCATTGATTTCCAGCTGAAATGTTTTTAAATTAACTTAATTTTTGAGAATTTAATCTCATTACGGTTTAAATACATTCTCTGTAGTCTTTTAAATTGATAATTGTGTTTTATGACCTAGAATGTGGTCTCTCTTCATGAATCTTTCATGTAATATTGAGAAATTTTGATTCAGCTGTTGTTAGCTGAATTATTCCATAAATGTAAATTAAGTTCAGATGATTAATGGCTGTTCAAATCACTTACTGATTTTTCTGCCTACTGGCTCTTTTCATATGGAGTGATAATGAAATTTCCAAAATAATCATAGATGTTTCTATTTTTTCTCAAAGTTCTGTCATTTCTCATCTCATGTTAATTCTGTTATTACATATGCATGCATTACTTATTATGTGTTTTTTTGAAAACTGACCCCTTCTATCAGTATGTGAACTGTGAACTTCCAAATGTTCAAGCTAGATTTAGAAAAGGCAGAGGAACCAGAGATCAAATTGCCAACATCCATTAGATCATTGAAAAAGCAAAAGAGTTAGAGAAAAAGAAACACATCTACTTCTTTATTGACTATGCCAAAGCCTTTCACTGTGTGGATCACAATAAACATTGGAAAATACTTAAAGAGATGGGAATACCAGACCACCTGACCTGCCTCTTGAGAAATCTGTATGCAGGTCAGGAAGCAACAGTTAGAACTGGACATGGAACAACAGACTGGTTCCAAATAGGAAAAGGAGTACATCAAGCCTGTATATTGTCACCATGCTTATTTAACTTCTATGCAGAGTACATCCTGAGAAACGCTGGGTTGGATGAAGCACAAGCTGGAATCAAGATTGCGGGGAGAAATAACCTCAGATATGAGATGACACCAACCTTAGGGNACTGGACATGGAACAACAGACTGGTTCCAAATAGGAAAAGGAGTACGTCAAGCCTGTATATTGTCACCATGCTTATTTAACTTCTATGCAGAGTACATCCTGAGAAACGCTGGGTTGGATGAAGCACAAGCTGGAATCAAGATTGCGGGGAGAAATAACCTCAGATATGAGATGACACCAACCTTAGGGCAGAAAGTAAACAACTAAAGAGCCTCTTGATGAAAGTAAAAGAGGAGAGTGAAAAAGTTGGTTTAAAGCTCAACATTTAGAAAATGAAGATCATGGCATCTGGTCCCATCACTTCAAGGAAAATAGATGGGGTAGCAATGGAAATAATGAAAGACTTTATTTTGGGGGGCTCTAAAATCACTGAAGATGGTGATTGCAGCCACAAAATTAAAAGATGCTTGCTCCTTCGAAGAAAAACTGTGACAAACCTAGACAGCATATTAAAAAGCAGATACATTACTTTGCCAACAAAGGTCTGTTTGGTCAAAGCTAAGTTTTTCCAGTAGTCATGTATTGATGTGAGAGTTGGACTATAAAGAAAGCTGAGTGCCGAAGAATTTATGCTTTTGAACTGTGGTGTTGGAGAAGACTCTTGAGAGTCCCTTGGACTGGAAGGAGATCCTTCGAGTCCATCCTACAGGAAATCAGTCCTAAATATTCATTGGAAGGATTGATGTTGAGGCTGAAACTCCAATACTTGGGCCACCTGATGCATACAACTAACTCATTTGAAAAGACCCTGATGCTGGGAAATATTGAAGGCAGGAAGAGAAGGGGATGACAAAAGATGAGATGGTTGGATGGCATCACTGACCCAACAGACATGAGTTTGAGTAAACTCCAGGAGTTGGTGATGGACAGGAAGGCCTGGCATGCTGCAGTCCATGGGGTCACAAAGAGTCAGAAACAACTAAGTGACTGAACTGAACTCATCATTGTGTAATGCTTCTTCACATCCTCAATAATTTTCTTTGCTTTAAAGTCTGCTTTTTTGAAAATTAGTGTGATTATTCCTCCTTTATTGGGTTAGTGTCAGCATGGTGTAACTTTTTGCATCCCAATTTATTTGATTTTATATAAGTGAGTTTCCTCTAGACAACAGTTTCTCAACAATATCTCTGCTTTTAGGCTATTTTCATTAAAATTAATTACTGATATAATTTGACCAATATTTGTCTTGTTTATAATGGTTTTATATTTGCTTCACTTCTTGTTTGTTTCAGTCTCTGTTTTAATCTTTATTTTTCTGCCTTCCCTGGTTTTCATTGAGCATTTACTTTATTTCATTTCCTTTTCTCTGAGCTATCAATTTTCCTTCTTGAAAAAAAATTAGTAGTTAATCTAGTGTGCTAGATACATTTGCAACTTATATAACTCCACATTCAAATAACATTGTATTACTCAATGGGTAGTGCATTTCAGTTCAGTTCAGTTCAGTCACTTGGTTGTGTCTGACTCTTTGTGAACCCTTGAATTGCAGCATCTCAGGCCTCCCTGTCCATCACCAACTCCTGAGTTCACTCAGACTCACGTCCATCGAGTCGGTGATGCCATCCTGTCATCTAATCTTCTGTCGTCCCCTTTTCCTCCTGCCCCCAATCCCTCCTAGCATCAGAGTCTTTTTCCAATGAGTCAACTCTTCGCATGAGGTGGCCAAAGTACTGGAGTTTCAGCGTCAGCATCATTCCTTCCAAAGAACACCCAGGACTGATCTCCTTTAGAATGGACTGGTTGGATCTCCTTGCAGTCCAAGGGACTCTCAAGAGTCTTCTCCAACACCATAGTTCAAAAGCATCAATTCTTCGGTGCTCAGCTTTCTTCACAGTACAACTCTCACATCCATACATGACCACAGGAAAAACCATAGCCTTGACTAGATGGATCTTTGTTGGCAGAGTAATGTGTCTGCTCTTCAATATACTACCTATGTTGGTCATAACTTTCCTTCCAAAGAGTAAGCATCTTTTAATTTCATGGCTGCAGTCACCATCTGCAGTGATTTTGGAGCCCAAAAAAATAAAGTATGACACTGGTTCCACTGTTTCCCCATCTATTTCCCATGAAGTGATGGGACCAGATGCCATGATCCTCATTTTCTGAATGTTGAGTTTTAAGCCAACTTTTTCACTCTCCTCTTTCACTTTCATCAAGAGGCTCTTTTGTCCCTCTTCATTTTCTGCCATAAGGATGGTGTCATCTGCATATCTGAGGTTATTGATATTTCTCCCGGCAATCTTGATTCCAACTTGTGCTTCTTCCAGCCCAGTGTTTCTCATGATGTACTCTGCATATAAGTTAAATAAGCAGGGTAACAGTACACAGCCTTGACGTACTCCTTTTCCTATTTGGAACCAGTCTGTGTTCCATGTCAAGTTCTAACTGTTGTAGTGCATTTAACTTTCAACAAATTATTCTCCTTTCTCTTTTTATATAATATTTTCACTATTCATTTTACTTATCCATGTGTTACAATCTCCCAATAATGGTTGCTTTCATTGCTTTACACAAATAGATTAATTACAAATATTAAAAAAAACTATTTTAAATCTTTATTATTCTTTCTCTATTCTTCCTTTGTGTATATTGATATGAGTTATGACATACTTAAAATATTTTCTATCTCTAAATTGTGGGTTTTGGATAAAAAAAAATAATCTATCTATCGGCTCTTAAATTCATTTCCATATTATTCATTCTTTAAATAAATTTTACTCTCTTAATAGCACTATTTTGTGTTTTTATCTTTCTTTTGAATGAAACTGACAAAACATGATTCCAAAATCTTATTATTTCTACCTTTATTTTTAAACTTATAGACAAATTTATATTTAAGTTTTCATGGTTAAATATTACAATAACACTTTAAAAATTCTAAAACTAAATACTCCAAAATATGCACCCTTTCTTTGGATGATCATATTTTGGTGATAGTAATTACCTTAAAAGATGCCATTATCTTAAAAGATTTCTTTTATAACTGAAATATAAATATCAAAATTATGTGAACAAATCTGCATAAGTGATTTTCTAAATTGCTTTTTTTAAATACTAAGCCAGGTCATGCTACATTAAGAAATAAATTTAAGAAAAATCTAGTTTATTATGACATTCTTTAATCTCCTACTGTTAAAGCTGTCTCTTCTCTGCTTAAGTTGACACTTTTCCAATGACTAATTTTCAACCTGGGATTTTTCAGAGTGTTTTGTGTACTGATATGACTCAGCAGGAATCCCTGAACAAAACAATAACATGAGCAGTGGTGTAAGAAGATTAAAGATTAAAAGTTGCATTTAATTTTCTAATCACTGGGAGGGCAATTTGTCCCCAGGATGGTTCCTTTACCAGTTTGCAAATCCAATAATTATATATAATAAGAATGTTTGATTTGATTTAGAATTGAATTTTGACCTTAAACTGTAAATGTTTTCATATGCACAGGTATGTTAAATTATTATGTAGATTTGTCTGTTTTTTTTCTTTAAGTCTTAAGTTGGAAGGGATATTACAAAAACAAATGACATATTGCTTGTGAAAATACTTAGAAAAACTTGAGAGGAAACTTTCGTTTTCCTTCCTTCTTGCCTATTACATTCATAAACTTGGAACTGCTGGTACCATCATCTTTTCCATAACATGTCTTTTTAACTCTTACTGTGGGATAATTCATATTGTATTTTCAGAATTTCTGTGCCATATTGCACATAACATCTTTATATTATGTATTCTATTATATTTCAATGAGCACATTGAAATTAGGTCTTTCAGTTTAAGCATACCTTTGGTCTCCAGCAAATTAATTTCTGTGCAAAAAATAACAGTTAATGTAGTTAATATTTTTCAGTACTTTTTTCACTTATGCTTGAGATTTATTGCTGTAATCACCACAACAGTCTTTTAGAAGTATTAGTTCAGTTCAGTTCAGTCACTCAGTCGTGTCCAACACTGTGACCCCCTGAACCACAGCACGCCAGGCCTCCCTGTCCATCACTAACTCCCGAAGTTTATCCAAACTCATGTCCATTGAGTCGGTGATGCCATCCACCATCTCATCCTCGGTCATCTGCTTCCCCTCCTGTCCTCAGTGTTTCCCAGCATCAGGTTTAGGTTAGTTAAAACATATTAAGAATCATTGTAGTGATTATTTAGTAACAACTCAAGTTATGATTTCAATCCAGATACACCTTATCCCAAAGGCTGATTTTCCCCAACATAGTTTGTGGTCATACTCATAACAACAATAAAAATGACTAATTATTAAACCCATAATAGGAAGTTAATAATAGTGCTCAAATTTTATGCTATGAGATTTTGAGGCTTTAACATTTAAAATATTTGAAAAAATAATGAAAGCAAACAAAACAGTCTCTATTTGTCATGTTGGCTGCTGTAGATAATAACCGTAAAATCAGTGGCTGTCAATAAGTGATTTTTTTGCTAACAAGCTCAGATATGCAGATGATATCATTCTAATACTAGAAAGTGAAGAGGAACTGAAGAGCCCCTTAAAGAGAGTGAAAGAGAAGAGCAAAAGTGCTAGCTTGAAATACAACATTAAAAAACTAAGATCATGGCATCTGATCCATCACGGCATGGCAAACAGAAGGGGAAAAAGTGGAAGAAGTGACCAATTTTATTTTCTTGGGTTCCAAAATCACTGTGGATGGTGACTGTAACCATGAAATTAAAAGATGCTTGCTCCTTGGAACTAAAATTATGACAAACCTAGACAGTGTATTTAAAAGCAGAGACATCAATTTGCTGACAAAGTCCCTATAGTCCAAGCTATGATTTTTCCAGTAGTCATCTACAGATACACGACTTGGGCCATAAATAGGCTGACTGCTGAATAACTGATGCTTTGAATTGTGGTACTAGAGAAGACTCTTGAGAGTCCCTTGGACACAAGGAGATCAAATAATCAATCCTAAAGGAAATCAACCCTGAATATTCATTGGAAGGACTGATGCTGAAGCTGAAACTCCAGTATTTTGGCCACCTGATATGAAGAACTCACTCATTGGAAAAAGACCCTGCTGCTGGGATATATTGAAGGCAAAAGGAGAAGAGGACAGCAAAGGATGAGATCGTTAGATACCATCATCGACTCAACACACATGAATTTGAACAAACTCCAGGAGACAGTGGAGAACAGAGAACCCTAGCATGCTGCAGTCCATGGGGTCACAAAGAGTCAACTTAGCAACTGAACAACAACAACAGAGAGTCCACAGAACTTCCAAACTGTTGATCTTTGGTAGTCAGTCAGAGGAGTCTACTCGGAGTCATTTTGGGTCTCAGACTGATGGAGTCTGTGCCATATACAATATAGCGTAGTTTCCTGGCTTTTCTTGGGCACCAGTTTTTTAGGTGTCAGAAAAGGAAGAAGATGGAAGACCACATATGGTACAAGATCTGAAGTGATGTACATCATTTTATTCCCTTCCTTTGGAAAGAACTCAATGAAATAGCCATAGCTATCTGTATAGGAGGCTTGAATATAGCCTGTGTGCAGAAATATGAGGGAGAAACAGCTCTGATGAGCATCTAGTCTGTTGTGCATCTAGTCACCCATATCCATTCCTCCACTAAGAACCTTATCATCGCTCTCCAAAGAAGCAATCCTGGTTCTTTTCAATCACTGCATCTGATTCAGTGTTTGCATTTGACCTCTTAAAGAACACCTTTTTCCAGTTCAACCCTCAAATCTCTGAAGTACCAGCAACCACAATCAATATCAACAAACTTGTCCTAATACACCCTCAGTTTTGACATATGCAAGGGTTCCACTTCCTGAGTGATAAGTGGTGATCTTAGTTCATATTTCCTTTTTATATATTTCCAGTGAACCTAATTATAATAGCTTCTGCTTTCTCTCCAGATCAGAATAAAAATTGTAGTTAGCTGGTGGAATTTTGGGGAAAACAAGCAATAAAGAAGAAATTTGGGGAATGTAACAAAAGTTACAAAATAGAGAATTCAGACTCTAGCATTGAAAATATAGTTATGTGTATCTGTTCCTTCCCCAAGGTGCAGATTAAAAGCAGAGACACTGTTCCAATTTTGCCAGTGGATATTGTATAGATCCGAAAAATATAAAGACAAAAAATGGAAACACATAATGTTTGAATTAATATTAAATATACTTTACAGGGATGGTATTATTTCCTTTTTCTCTTCAGTAATGCATGTAAGAAATGCCGTCATATTTCTAGCTTTCAAGCATTATATTTGCTGATCATGTCCTTTTCCATTTTAGAAGCATGTGTATCAAATGCATAAAATTGCAAACCACCTGAAATCGTATGAGCATTATTTGCTATGTCACGCCGTAGTCTAAGTGCAGCATATTCCTGGACCACTTGACTGCAGAGTTCCAAAAAAGAGCAAGGACAGATAAGAAAGCCTTCCTCAGTGATCAATGCAAAGAAATAGAGGAAAACAATAGAAAGGGAAAGATTTAGAAATCTCTTCAAGAAAATTAGAGCTACCAAGAGAACACTTTATGAAAATATGGGCACAAAAAAGGACAGAAATGGTATGAACCTAACGACATGCTGCAGTCCGTGTTGTCGCAAAGAGTCAGACACAACTGAGTGACTGAACTGATTCTAAGACCAACAGAATACTTCATAAACATAAGGAAAAATGAATCTGGATGACAATTTGCAGCTGACATAAGGGTAATTATAAGAGAGTTAGCATTAAATGTGTTTTCAGAGATTCTGAGCAACTACAGCTACCAAGAGAACATTTATGAAAATATGGGCACAAAAAAGGACAGAAATGGTATGAACCTAACGACATGCTGCAGTCCGTGTTGTCGCAGAGTCAGACACGACTGAGTGACTGAACTGATTCTAAGACCAACAGAACACTTCATAAACATAAGGAAAAATGAATCTGGATGACAATTTGCAGCTGACATAAGGGTAATTATAAGAGAGTTAGCATTAAATGTGTTTTCAGAGATTCTGAGCAACAAGATATATATATATTTTTTAATGGAGAATGTTTTACATAAGTTCAGAAAAGGATTGAATCAAACCATTTCTCAATGAGAAAAAGAATCTTAAAAATTAAGGTTATTTATTTTAAGTGATTTGTCTAAACAACTTTAGAAAACATATTTAGCTCATTTTAATTATCTTGTTGATAGATATTTATGACCTTGAGGAATAGACCTACTTTGAAATGGAGAGTAAAATATGTTCATGCTAACTACTTATTGTTCATCAAGTCCTATCCTGGAGCAATTTCATGTATATTTCCTTTAATCCTCAAAGTTAATATAATTATTACATTTACCAATTGTATTTTAATCCTAGGATCCAGATTTTGTGGGACCTGAAGGTAAAACAATTTGTGTGGCCATACATTTCTCAGGGTTTTTTGTTTGTTTGTTTTTTTCTTTTTGTGTACGAAAGGATTTCATGCAAGGGACAGGCATTGAAGATTAATATTCTATAGCTTTATCATAAGATGGCCTTTATGTGTAGTAGAGATGAGAAAATGAGACTTGGAAAAGTAAGGTAACTTTCATAGTAATAAATGGTACAGCTGACATTTGAATCTATGTGCTTCTGAACTTATAGATTGTGATCTTTTAATTCAAAGTGAGGATGACAAAAAATTGATGTGAAAAAGTGGAAAATATCTGTCAATCCTGGAAGATCAAAAGTTTCAGTGTCCTAGTTGTCAATCCTTTTCGCTTCTGGACCCAAATAACCTGCTGGTTTTATGTGGAAATTCATAGAAGTGGTCTCTTTACTATCTCTCATGAAGTCAATTTGTATTTTCATTGGGAAAATTATGGCATTATATAAAATTTATCTCTGTACCTTTTTCTTCTCCTCTCAACTGAGAGCTCATCAACGTTACTGTATCTTATTGATCAATGCTTTGTATGTTGCTTGAAACATGAATATCCTCAAAGACCATCTGCAATGTATTTGAATAAATAGTAGAAATCCTCTTAGGTTCAACAGATTTTTTTATGTATACAAATCTATAAAAAATAGTTTAAAGTTATGATCTAAAACAAGTACTGATTACTACATTTGTAAACCAATACTAAAGTCTGTATCTTAAATTTCTCAAAGACAAAATGGAACAATAAACACTAGATATTATGTCAGAAATCTCATCTGAGCTCTTGAGGATCTTTTCTCTCCCAAGATATCAATATTACTGATAAGGGAAACTTATACTGTATCTTACAATACAGACCATTTGTAAGGATAACCTTTCCAGTTGTTGGCTCCTTCCACTGAAAGTGTGGACATCAAACATGTTTATAGAGGCCACAAAAAAAAAAAAAAAAAAGCTGATAATATTAGCAAATACTTCAAAGTAAAGTGCTAACAAGCAAATAAATAGCCTTATTTGACAGGCAAACAAATATATATTTTTAACTCTTTTTTGGCTTCCCTGTTGGCTCAGACAGTAAAGAATCCTCCTACAATGCAGGAAACCTGTTTGATCCCTGGGTCAGGAAGGTATCCTAGAAAAGGGAATGGCTATCCACTCCAGCATTCTTGCCTGGAGTATTCCAAGGACAGAGGAGCCAAGGAGCCTGGTAAACTACAATTCATGGGGTTGCAAAGAGTTAGACATGACTGAACAATCAACACTTTAACTTCGCTCCTAACCCTTTTAGATGCTATTTGTTCTCTTTCTTTAACAAATATCCAAATCTCACCTTAAAATGTTTTAAGCCAAAGGAGAATCATTTGCTCTAATGGAGAGGGCAAGAAAGGGTGGTTTTCAGGATGAGAAAATAAAGTTAAAGCACATTAGCACTATCTTTCCTCTCCCAACCCATCTTAGATTCTCTGATGTCATTATATTCATTTCCTTTAACACTGCAGATGTGCTGTCTCCACCTTGAAGAGGACACGATGGGCAGCACTTTTCAGGGTTTAAAGCTAGGATGAAGGCAAGCACTAGAAAGGGGCTATCTCTGCCTCTTTGAGAAGAAACTTCCTGGTTACTGGCACTTGCTCTACTTCAACCTACTTTGTCATAGGTCCACTCCAGGGATCAACAACTAGAGGGGAAAAAAAAATGATTTCCTAAAAGAAAGAGAGTAATTTACTCAGGGGAAAAATTATATATATTTTATATATATATAGTAATATATTTTATATATATATATATATATATATAGCATGTGTGTCTTCATAATAAAGTGAAAATGTATACATGCAATATATTCTGTAGTGCATATTGAAATTTCTATATGTATATTATTTGCTTCAGTTTTGTCAGTTCCTCAAACAGTATCTCACATCTATATACAGCCATAACTTAAAAGTCTCCAGATTCATTATCCTTAGTTTTGAAGTTAATCATTATTGTCTTACATCCATCTTAGTTGTAATATGCACTTAAACATTCTTATGTTTAAACATCCCTATAGTTTGAACCTAACTTTAAAAAAATATATAACTTGGCATGTTAGGGTGGGTATGAAAGACTTATTCCACAGAGTCATTAAGAAGTACTAGTATTTATAGGGACAAGCCTCTTTCAAGAAACCTCTTAACACATCTCCGCTTCCTTTTGTCCTCTAATGAGGGATGATTTATAGAGTAATTGCTATTGCTGTTTTAGTCACTGAGTCATATCTGATACTTTTGCAAGCCCATGGACTGTAGCCTGCAGGTCTCCTCTATCCATGGGATTACCCAGACAAGAATACTGAAGTGAGTTGCCATTTTCTTCTCCCAGAGATCTTTCCAACCCAGGGATTGAACCCATGTTTCCTGCATTGGCAGGTGAATTCTTTACCACGGAGCTATCAGGGAAGCGCTTACAAATTATACCCAGCTAAATCCTTATGAATTTAAGGGTATTTGCACTTTACTTTACTTCATTTTAGCCTGTTTTCAACAGTAAATTTCCTTAAGATTTAGTCTCTGATAATTGTATCAAAAAAGGACCTCCTGTCATAACCTCTGAGCCACCAGGGAAGCCTCCTGTCATAATCAGCTTTACTTTTTTCCTCATAATACTTATTATACATCCTTACACTTTTTTATATGTAATTACACACTTTTTAAATGTTTATTTGTTTCTTAAGTTGTCTTCTGCATCCTTCATTATACTGTAAGCTCAAAGAACAAGAGAGTGGTTATATTTTCTTTTCAATGCCTTCAATATCTGGCTCACTGAAAGTACTCAGTAAATATTTGTTGTTGTAATGAATATATTTGACAACCAAATAACTGTGTACCTTATCATTTTAAACAAAACATACAAATCAAAAAGAAGATATTCTTCAGTCAGAGACCTGATAAAGGAATAAATTTGGGAAAGCCACCTATATCAATGAACTTGCACTAAAGTCTCTTACCTAGAAGAACCCTAGATTGGGATACTTTGGTCATTAGAGAGTAAGAAAAGTGACAGAGATTGGCAGCATCATTTAAAAGTCTATATATAAGAAAGCAGAGGATGACATAGTTGGATATCATCATCGACTTGATGGTCACAAGTTTGAGCAAACTGTGGAAGATAGTGAACGACAGGGAAACTTGACAGGCTGTAGTCCATGAGATTGCAAATAGAAGGACATGACTTAGTGACTGAACAACAACAGCAACATATAATACAGCTGATATCCTCTTTCCTCTCTACTCCTCCCTTAGGGAAAGTAGTTTATATAAAGATATTTATCACTGGAACACAAGGAAAAGAAAATGATATTCTCCCCTCAAAAAGTGAACACATAGTGTGAATTTAACTAGGACAGATGATATAGGGGTTGGTGTCTTAGTGTAAAACCATTTGTATTTGAATATTTAGCTGCCCTTGGGCTACAGTTTGGTGCTCTTATCAACCCTCTAGTGGAAATGTTCCAGAAAAATATGCAGAGATCTTACAGGACTTTCATATAATATGAAAGAACAGCTATCTTTTAGTAGATAAATAATAGAGAAAGTCAAACATAATAAACAGAGAAACTCTTGTAAATGTATCAACAATTATCTTGAACTAAACACACCAGTTCGGAGAAGGCACTGGTGACCCACTCCAGTACTCTTGCCTGGAGGATCTCATGGACAGAGGAGCCTGGTAGGCTGCAGTCCCTCGGGTCGCGAAGAGTCAGACATGACTGAGCCACTTCACTTTCACTTTTCACTTTCATGCATTGGAGAAGGAAATGGCAACCCACTCCAGTGTTCTTGCCTGGAGAATCCCAGGGACAGAGGATCCTGTTGGGCTACCGTCTATGGGGTCGCACAGAGTTGGACACAACTGATGTGACTTAGCAACAGCAGCAAACACACCAATTAAAGGAGTATTAGTATTAACAGTCCAGATTTATATCATCAGCAAATATAAGATGTTATACAAGGAAAGTATTCTAAATAAGGACATGGATAAATTGAAAGTAAAGGATAGGAAAGAGGTGCCATGTAATCCTGATCTCCCAAAAGACTGTGCTGCTCTGCTAATATTAGGCAAAACAGGATTTTGAGCAAGTATTATTGGGGGAAAAAAAGGACATTTCATTCTGATAAAAAGTTAATTCAACATAGAGACTCATTATAATGTTTGACAGAAAAGAAACAAACTTTATATTCTATAGAGAGTATGATTGTGTAGTCAAGAAATCAAAAAATAATCTTTTTAAAAAACTATTAAAAATAACTGAATGTAGCAAGATGCTGAATACTTGATTAATATACAATTTTAAAATATCTCTGTATACCAGAAATTTCTAGTCAAGGCTATGGTTTTTCCAGTAGTCATGTATGGATGTGAGAGTTGGACTATAAAGAAAGCTGAGCACCGAAGAATTGATGCTTTTGAACTGTGGTGTTGGAGAAGACTTGAGATTTCCTTGAACTGCAAGGAATCCAACCAGTCAATTCTAATGGAAATTAGTCCTGGGTGTTCATTGGAAGGACTGATGTTGAAGCTGAACCTCCAATACTTTGGCCACCTGATGCAAAGAACTGATTCATTTGAAATGACCCTGATGCTGGGAAAGATTGAGGGCAGGAGGAGAAGGGGATGACAGAGGATGAGATGGCTGGATGGAATCACTGATTTGATGGACATGAGTTTGGGTAAACTCCAGGAGTTGGTGATGGACAGGGAGGCCTGGCATGCTACAGTCCATGGGGTCACAAAGAATGGGACATGACTGAATGAATGAACTGAACTGATACCAGAAACAAATATCTGGAATATTAAATAGCCCTTATAATTTCATCAAGTAATATATACCTAGTAATCAATCTATGAAAGCATGTGCAGGATCATTTCATTTAAAACTCAAAATAACAATAAGAGAAAGTTAAAATTAATAAAGAAATATACTGTATTGAAATCCTTAAAAACAATATTACCAAGAAATTCACTTTCTCAAAATCAGAATATAGTTTTAGTGTCATGCTAATCAAAATTAACAGACATGTTTTCTGGAAATTGTCAATCAAATTTTTAAATTTGTATAGAAATATGATCTAGAAAGTCAAACAATCTTCAAGAATGAGCAATGTAAATTTATACCAGAAAATAATGAATCTATTTAAAAATTCCAGCAATGAATACAGGATGGTATTGTTGTAAATATAGAGATATGTACTAGGCATACAGAATAGAGTTGTGAAACAAATGCACTAATTTTTTTTGTTATAAAAAAATATTAAACATAAAAGAAAAAAAAAGATTCTTTGGACCTAATTAAAATTAAAAACTTCTGTTCATCAAAACATGATGTTAAGAGAATGAAGAGTTAAGCTACAGACTGAGCTTAAGCTATAGACATGATACATTTATCTTGTTATATAATGCATCTTTTTTGGGGGAGTGGGAACCAACATTCTCCTGTCAATGTTTGTTCAGCAGCGAGTTGCAATTTTGGAGTTCTATAAACTATGAGCACATGTCTTTCTACTCTACCATCTTTACTGGAGAAAAATGGTGGGTAGTTTCCAGAACTCATTTGGACCCATTTGTCATTTATGTTGGAAAGCAAACCATGATTGGCTGGGCATTGGTCACCTGACTGATTTCTGTGGCAATGGGAGTAAAGTCTATGATTGACAGCCTCATCAGTGTCACCAGAGCTGGGATATCTGGAGGGGAGCCTACAGTGTGGGGTTGTGGGCAGCCACCAGGCAAGTTGATTTAAACCAGGTTTCATTGGGCAGCTTCATCTTCCAACCTTGGGTCCCCATCCCAGGACCTCCAGCAGCTCCATGGGGTCTCATGCTGTGGGTCAGCTGAAGACAAAGTCATGAGCCACCAGACACTTCCACAGGAATGGGGAAACAGACTCTTGGAGGGCACAAACAGAACATTGTGCACACCAGGAGAAAGGAACAATGACCCCACAAGAGACTGAACCAACTTGCCTGTAAGTGTCCAGGAGTCTCTGGCAGAGGTGTGTGTTGACAGTGGCCTGCACTGAATACAACAGTTCTGGGAGCTGTGAGGCTTGCTGGTGTAAGTCCTTTTGAAGAAGATCTCCATTACTGCCATACTACCATAGCCCTACATGAAGCCAAATTACAGGAGGGGAACACAGCTCCACTCATCAACAGAAAATTGGATTAAAAATTTACTGAGGATGGCCCTGCCCATCAGAGCAAGAATCAGATTCCCCCACAGCCAGTCCGTCTAATCAGGAAGCTTCTACAAGCTTATCCTTATCCATCAAAGGGCAGGCAGAATGAAAACAGCAATCATAGAAAACTAATCAAATTGATCCCATGAATCACACCCTTGTCTAACTCAAGGAAACTATGAACCATGCTGTATAGGGGCACCCAAGCCAGATGGACCATGGAGGAGAGTTCTGACAAAATGTGGTCCATTGGAGAAGGAAATGGCAAACCACTTCAATATTTTTGCCTTGGGAATCCCATGAACAGTATGAAAAGGCAAGAAGCATGACACTGAAAGATGTACTCCCCAGGTTGGTAGGTGACCAAAATGCTAGTGGAGAAGAATGAAGAAATAGTTCCAGAAAGAATTAAGAGGCTGAGACAAAGCAAAATAAAACACCTAGTTGTGGATGTGACTGGTGATGGAAGTCTGATGATGTAAAGAAAGAACAATATTATGATGATTCATAGGAACCTGGAATGTTAGGTCAATGATTCAGGGTAAATTGGAAGTGGTTAAGCAGGAGACAGAAAGAGTGAACATTGACATTTTAGGAATAAGTGAACTAAAATGAACCAGAATGGGTGAATTTAATTCAGATGACCATTATTATCTACTACTGTGGGCAAGAATCCCTTTAAAAAAATGGAGTAGCTACTATAGTCAATGAAAGACTCTGAAATGAATTACTTAGGTGTAATCACAAAAACAACAGAATGATATCTGTTCATTTCCAAGGCAAACCATTCAATATCACAATAATCCAAGTCTATGCCTCACCTACTAATACCAAAGAAGCTGAAGTTGAATGGTTCTATGAAGACCTATAAGGCCTTCTAGAACTAATACTAAAAAAAAAAAAAAAAAAAAGAAAGAAAGAAAGAAAGAAAAAACAGATATCCTTTTCATCATAGGGGACTGGAATGCAAAAGTAGGAAGTCAAGAGATACCTGAAGTCACAGGCATGCTTAGCCTTGGAGTACAAAATAAAGCAGGGCAAAGGATAATTGAGTTTTGCCAAGAGAGCAAACTGGCCATAGCAAACACCCTCTTTCAACAACACAAGAGACTACTTTAAACATGGACATCACCAGATGGTCAATACTGAAATCAGATTAACTATATTCTTTGCAGCCAAAGATGGAGAACCTCTATACATACAATCAGCAAAAAACAAGATGGGGAGCTGACTATAGCTCAGATCATGGACTCCTTATTGCCAAATTCTGACTTAAATTGAAGAAAGTAGGGAAAACCAATGGATCATTCAGATATGACCTAAATCAAATCACTTATGCTTATACATGGAAGTAACAAATAGATTCAAGGGATTAGATCTGTACAGGAGGCTGTGATCAAAACCATCCCCAAGAGGGGGATAAATGCAAACAAGCAAAATGGTTGTCTGAGAAGGCCTTGCAAATAGCTGAGAAAAGAAGAGAAGCAAAAGGCAAAGGAAAAAAGGAAATATACATCCATCTGAATGCAGTGCTCCAAAGAATAGCAAGGACAGGTAAGAAAGCCCTCCTCAGTGATCAATGCAAAATATAGAGGAAAACAATAGAATAAGAAAGACTAGAGATCTCTTCAAGAAAATTAGAGATACCAAGGGAACATTTCATGCAAAGATGGGCACAATAAAGGACAGAAAAGGTATGGACATAACAGAAGCCGAAGATATTAAAAAGAAGTGGCAAGAATACACAGAAGAACTATACAGAAAAAGATCTTCATGACCCAGATAACCATGAAGGTATGATCACTCACCTAGAGCCAGACATCCTAGAGTGAGAAATCAAGCAGGCCTTAAGAACTGTCACTATGAACAAAGCTAGTTGAAGAAATTCCAGATGAGCTATTTCAAATCCTAAAAGATGATGCTGTGAAAGTGCTGCACTCAATATGCCAGAAAATTTAGAAAACTGCAGTAGCCACAGAACTGGAAAAGGTCAGCGTTCATTCCAATCCCAAAGAAGGCAATGCCAAAGAATGTTTAAACTACTATACAGTTGCACTCATCTCACATGCTAGCAAAGTAATGCTCAACATTCTCCAGAAGGGGCTTCAACAGTATGTAGGCAGAGGAACTAGAGATCACATTGGCAACATCTGCTGGATCATAGAAAAAGCAAGAAAATTCCTGAAAGATATCTACTTCTGTTTCATTGACTACCCTAAAGCCTTTGACTGTGTAGATCACAACAAACTGTGGAAAATTCTTCAAGATGACTGATGGGTTTTTGTTGTTGTTGACTATAAATTCTATCCCACCTCCTTTTGGCAATAGCAAACCCATTTACCTGTGGTCTACCACCTGTGTTTATTACAGATGCAATCTTGTGGTACTGTTAAGTATTTTTGGCCCTTGTCTAGACAACTGATGATTAAAACCTCCATGCAAAGTTTATTTAAATGGTTTTCCTCATTTTTAAAATCGTATGTAAACTGGCAGTATAGCATTGTGGCTCAGATGGTAAACAGTCCGTCTGCAATGCAGGAGACCTGAGTTCGATCCCTGGGTAGGGAAGATCCCCTGGAGGAGGACAAAGCAATCCACTCCAGTATTCTTGCCTGGAGAATCCCATGGACAGAGAAAAGTGAAAGTGAAGTCACACAGCCGTGTCCGACTCTTCGCGACCCCATGGACTGCAGCCTACCAGGCTCCTCACCTGGTGGGATACAGTCCATTGTGTCACATAGAGTTGAATATGACTGTGCAACTAACACACACACACACCTAAAGCGACAAAAGCTAAGAGTGATTAGTTTCTGTTGGTTTGTTTCTTTGTTCTACTTTCTATCATTCCAGTATTAACAACCAGTGAAGATCAGAAATTAAATTGATTAATATCATTTTTAAGCTTTTTCTTCAATTTTATGAGCTTTCCTATAATATATTTATTTTTGATTGAATTCACCTGCCACTTAAGACAACTAGATTTATTCTCCTAGTTCAAATTGAATGATTTTCACTGATAGAATACTACCAAAAGTTTAAGAATTATATAAAATTAGGAGAAAGTTAGTTTGCAATAAAAACAATGTATTTCACCGAATGGATGTAAACAATCTCTCTTCTGCATACACGTCATGGAAAAGCTGGGAATCTGGGTGGGAACAATACTCATTGTTCACTTTTTGTCTACCTGTGCTTAGATATTTCTCATTTGAATGTAGTGGTTTCATAATGCAAATATTTTAATAGTGTAAATGCAATAGACATTTTATCAAATCTCCAAGTATTAAGGAAATATAGCCCTGAAGAACCCCTCTTGATAAAACTACAGATTAATTAATGAAATTCATCAACTAAATGATTAAAAAGTGCAAAATACTCAAGGGTGGACAATTCTGGTAAAATAACTAGGACAAAAGTAATAAAATGGCATTTAGGGACAAACTAATGATAAATCTTCTTTTTTATAGTTTGGTTAAACAATTTGTTGTGTTGGGCAAAGTAACAAAAATTTTAAAAAGTCAAATTTGTTTTTTCCCAGTAACAATGTAAAACAGGACACTAAGTCTGGATACTCTGCTTCTGCTGTTAAGTCACTTCAGTCGTGTCCGACTCTGTGCGACCCCAGAGACGGCAGCCCACCAGGCTCCCCTGTCCCTGGGATTCTCCAGGCAGGAACACTGGAGTGGGTTGCCATTTCCTTCTCCAGTGCATGAAAGTAAAAAGCGAAAGTGAAGTTGCTGGAGCCTGGTAGGCTGCAGTCCGTGGGATCGCTAGGAGTCGGACACTGCCGAAGCGACTTAGCAGCAGCAGCAGAGTATCAAGACTTAGTGTCCTGTTTTACATTGTTACTGGGAAAAAACAAATTTGACTTTTTAAAATTTTTGTTACTTTGCCCAACACAACAAATTGTTTAACCAAACTATAAAAAAGAAGATTTATCATTAGTTTGTCCCTAAATGCCATTTTATTACTTTTGTCCTAGTTATTTTACCAGAATTTCATCCCATCCTGCTAAAGACAGAAAACATTGCAGAATGCTAGATATAATTGCTCTGTCAATATAAGGAAATTATAGAACTGCAAACCAGTCCTGCTTAAAGTGATTTTTGAAAGGCTTATTTATGTACTATTTATGTCCAAAGGCTATAGAAAATTTGTAAGCCTATCAATGTCTTCTCAGTCTGATCGGTTCTTAGTTCTTTATTACTATTGAAATGTGTCATGTAAATGAACAATATATCTACAAAGAGATAATTACAGGTAAGAAAGAGATATAAATAACTATACTTATGAATTACATAATTTGAAATAGTCATTAACTAAAATTTATACATTGTCAGTATTACAGAATCCCACAACATTGAAATAACTGATTGATTGGCAAGTCTCACAAAGGTACACTTAAAGAGCTGGGGGACATATGTATGTTATTTAATTTAATTTTGAGTTATGTTCTACAGCATGATTTATAAATGAAGAAATTGTGACTTATCCATGGTTATATAGATATCAAGAGGCAGAGTTGTGATTCAATCACAGGTCAGTATCACTGTAGAGTAATTGCTTTCTTTCTAATACTTAATCAGTTTTGATACACATTGAAAACTACCATCAACCTCAGTGTTTAGCCTAAAATTAATATATTTACTTAAGAACCCCTCTT
Source organism: Aepyceros melampus (assembly GCA_006408695.1). Taxonomy (NCBI): domain Eukaryota; kingdom Metazoa; phylum Chordata; class Mammalia; order Artiodactyla; family Bovidae; genus Aepyceros; species Aepyceros melampus. Next base: position 20,984 of record SJXQ01009239.1, on the reverse strand, counting down.
GATAAAACTACAGATTAATTAATGAAATTCATCAACTAAGTGATTAAAAAGTAAAATACTCACAGGTGGGAGGTTCTGGTAAAATAACTAGGACAAAAGTAATAAAATGGCATTTAGGGACAAACTAATGATAAATCTTCTTTTTTATAGTTTGGTTAAACAATTTGTTGTGTTGGGCAAAGTAACAAAAATTTTAAAAAGTCAAATTTGTTTTTTCCCAGTAACAATGTAAAACAGGACACTAAGTCTGGATACTCTGCTTCTGCTGTTAAGTCACTTCAGTCGTGTCCGACTCTGTGCGACCCCGAGACGGCAGCCCACCAGGCTCCCCTGTCCCTGGGATTCTCCAGGCAGGAACACTGGAGTGGGTTGCCATTTCCTTCTCCAGTGCATGAAAGTAAAAAGCGAAAGTGAAGTTGCTGGAGCCTGGTAGGCTGCAGTCCGTGGGATCGCTAGGAGTCGGACACTGCCGAAGCGACTTAGCAGCAGCAGCAGAGTATCAAGACTTAGTGTCCTGTTTTACATTGTTACTGGGAAAAAACAAATTTGACTTTTTAAAATTTTTGTTACTTTGCCCAACACAACAAATTGTTTAACCAAACTATAAAAAAGAAGATTTATCATTAGTTTGTCCCTAAATGCCATTTTATTACTTTTGTCCTAGTTATTTTACCAGAACCTCCCACCTGTGAGTATTTTACTTTTTAATCACTTAGTTGATGAATTTCATTAATTAATCTGTAGTTTTATCAAGAGGGGTTCTTAAGTAAATATATTAATTTTAGGCTAAACACTGAGGTTGATGGTAGTTTTCAATGTGTATCAAAACTGATTAAGTATTAGAAAGAAAGCAATTACTCTACAGTGATACTGACCTGTGATTGAATCACAACTCTGCCTCTTGATATCTATATAACCATGGATAAGTCACAATTTCTTCATTTATAAATCATGCTGTAGAACATAACTCAAAATTAAATTAAATAACATACATATGTCCCCCAGCTCTTTAAGTGTACCTTTGTGAGACTTGCCAATCAATCAGTTATTTCAATGTTGTGGGATTCTGTAATACTGACAATGTATAAATTTTAGTTAATGACTATTTCAAATTATGTAATTCATAAGTATAGTTATTTATATCTCTTTCTTACCTGTAATTATCTCTTTGTAGATATATTGTTCATTTACATGACACATTTCAATAGTAATAAAGAACTAAGAACCGATCAGACTGAGAAGACATTGATAGGCTTACAAATTTTCTATAGCCTTTGGACATAAATAGTACATAAATAAGCCTTTCAAAAATCACTTTAAGCAGGACTGTTTGCAGTTCTATAATTTCCTTATATTGACAGAGCAATTATATCTAGCATTCTGCAATGTTTTCTGTCTTTAGCAGGATGGGATGAAACATGTTCTTAACCTTAACATCATATGAAATTCCATTCAAGGCAGTAATTTTAGTTGCTTGTTTATAGAGATAGAAATACATTATGACAGAATCCAAACAGTATGTCAAAATGATAATCAAACATATACATTGACAAAAATATAATTATTGAAATGCCTTTAATTACATCTTAAAAATTTAAGAATCCTGATTGAGAGCATTAAAATAAGTGATTCACTATAAAATTACTTATACTACAGATTTATTAAATTTTCAAAGAAACTTAAGTAAACTGTTATCTATATATCTCTTCAATATCTTGTCATCTGTTTATATGTTATTCTATTTATGCAAATGTTTTATCCTAATTTACATCTTAACTGTTCTCTGAATTGGCCTCCAAAACATAAGGTATATAATAAAAACTGCATAAAATACTCTATTTTTAAAAAACTATTCCAGTTTTGAATAATTTAGTCAATCTTGCCTTACTATATTCTTTCTTTCTATTGCTTTTGTGGTATTTTACTAACCTGCTTCTCCAATTGATTAAAAGACTGTAATAGAAAGATTCTTCATCTTTGCTTAATGACCTCTGTCTAAACATGGGTGACCCTAATTCTCTGTTCTTACCTTGGTAAACTTCTTCCCTTGAAGTATATTACTTTTATTTTAGTAAAGACTTTTATTTTAGAGATGGCTGTTGGAGACCTCTTATCTCAAACTTTATAATCTAAATTGCTCTTGTAATTACAGTATCAAAGCATTTATTCATTCAAATATTTTATTGAGAACTTAAATATATGTGACACACTGTTGAAGTACAGAGTCAAAATAGTACTATTTCTGATTTTATGAAGTACACGTCCTTGTTTTAATGATATGCACTAAGGATAAGAAAGTGGCTAGATGAAGAGATAGTGTGAAGTTCAGTGTGTAGCTCAGGGACAGTGTATTTTAGATAAGATATCCAGCAAAATTACTGAGAAGACATCCAAAATTCCATACTGCTGTAATCCTCAGGGTCTTGATATATTTTGTTTCTTATTCCATGATACAACAGTATCCCTATTTCATTTTACACTATGAATGACTGACTTCTCAATTTACATCTCTTCCAAATCAGGTTCTGCTGAATTGATGCACATATTCACTGCGACTGCAATACACAAAATGTGTACATTGCTTATACCCCATTCCATAAACACTCCCTGCTTAATTTCTTATTCCTGATCAATTCATTAATCTATTCACTCATATACATTATGGCAGACATGGTACTTGGTCTTGCAGCAAAAATGATAGATTCATACTTCAGCTCACAAAATATAATTAAGATTTTAATTAGGAATATTATACTTGTTCCTATATATGGGAATAAGAATTTCAATTACATGGTCAACTCCTCACTCTAATTAGCCTTACAAGGGATATATTTCATTCTCTCTCAACCACTCAATCTTGATGAGTGTCTCTTTAAAATGCTTTTAACAAATCATTGATTTTCATACATCATCACTTTGATTGCCTCACTTTTTCTAAGGTCCACAATAACAAAAAAATCCTACCTATTCTATCCATTTTGTATCAGGACTTCCTGTCTCAATTCTCACTTTTCTTTAAAACCTACATGCTATTAACAGATTCTATATGGTTTACAACAATTACTCTCCTGAGTCTCACAGTAACAAATGACGTGCTTACTTTTTTAACATAATTTGCATAATTTTACACTTAACATAACTTTTACAATTAAACTGTTGGCCCTAATTTATACAGCTAAGAAACGGTACAGCCTGTACTCCATAACAACTGAGCCCATGCTCTAGAGCATATGTGATACAAATACTGAAGCCTTCTCGCAAGGGAACCATGCTCTATAACAAGAGAAGCCACTGCTGTGAGAAACCCTCACACCACAACAAAAACAGCCCCCCACATGCTTCAACGAGAGAGAGAAAAGTAAGTGAAAGCATAATCTCTCAGTTATGTCCGGCTCTTTGCAACCCCACCGACTATAGTCCACCAGGCTCCTCTCTCCAAGGAATTCTCCAGGAAAGTATACTGGAGTGAGTTGCTGTTTCCTTGTCCAGGGGATCTTCCTAACCCAGGGATCAAACCCAGGGGTCAAACCACACTACAGGCAGATTCTTTACCATCTGAGCCACCATGGAAGCCCAAGTATAGCAAAGAAGACTCAGTGCAGACAAAAATAAATAAAACAAATAAATTATATACAAAAAAGAAATGGTAGAGTCAGGAGTTGACCAATCTGAGGTTGTCTCTAACATTAAAGCATTCAAAAAATTTCTTATACTCAAGACATATATTTCTATTATCATTTTTTAATCTCCTGGTATAAAAGTGAAAACTAAAGGAAAGAAGAGGAAGGGAAGTCTTTTTTGCACCCAGGCACACAATTATGGATAGCTATTTTTATTGGCGCATCATAGCATCACCAGGTTAATAGTTAAGTCTCCCCCAAGAGCTGCTAGCTCTTTCTTCACCCTTCTCAAAATTTTCTGGATTGTAGTCAGTGATATTATCGCTTTGACTCTTTATTTGCCAACCCTTCACTCTCAACTAAATAAACTTTAGTAAAATGTATCTTCTTGCTCTCCTGACAGGTCACAGGCTCTAGCTCTACACTCCAAAATAGTGTTATCAGTTAAACAATTGTGCAATTTGAATTTAAAAAAAATATTAATGTTAAACATTTTACTTTTAGATTTATAATAGTTTGTTGCAAATTCTAAGATAAATACTGAAGATCTGCAAAGTTCCTTTTTCACTTCTTTCTTCTTGCCAGTTGATTTTATATTTCTCTAAGAATCTTTTTTTTTTTTTATTTTTAAAGAGGTGAATGTGAGAAACTCCTACAAATCTTTCAGTAAAGCAGGAAGATGTGAAGTTTGTATTGTTTCCTTTAATTTGATTTGATTTTTCTCTTCTAAAGTAAGTAACATAAGTAAAGAATGCTGAATGCCAAAGAATTGATCTTCTGAAGTGTGGTGCTGAAGAAGACTCTCAAGAGTCCCTTGGACTAGAGGAGATCAAACCATTCTATACTTAAGAGAAGAAATCCTGAATATTCATTAGAAGGACTGATGCTGAAGCTGAAGCTCCAAGACTTTGGCCACCTGATGTGAAGAACTGACTCATTAGAAAAGATCCTGATGTTGGGAAAGATTGAAAGCAGAAGGGGATGACAGAGGATGAGATGGTCGGATGGCATCATCAACTTGATAAACATGATTTGAGCTGCCTTGTGTGTGATTTTAGAAAGCCAGTGGAGACAAAAGGAAAAATGATACAGATAAGTTAGGACTTTTTCTCTGTACCACTCTTCTAGTTGGTGATGGACAGGGAAGCCTAGTATGCAGCAGTCCATGGGGTCACAAAGAGTCAGACATTATTAAGTGACTGAACTAAATTGATTTCTTAATGAAATATGAAATATTTTACTCTTTTATTCCATAATGTCCATTTGATTCTAAGTTACTGTCTTTCTTATATCGTTTGTTTTTTTTTTCTATGTATTAATACAGTAATTATAGTTACTTTGAAATTCTCATCAACAACAGTCCCTAAATCATGTCTGACTCTTTTGAGACCCCAGGGACTGTAGTCCACCAGACTCCTCTGTCCATGGGATTCTCTGGGCAAGAATACTGGAATGGGTCGCCATTTCCTTCTCTGGGACATCTTTCCAACCTGGGGATTGAACCCATGTCTCCTGAAAGTCTCTTACATTGCAGACAAATTCTTTATCACTAAGCCACTGAAATTCTTGTCTGTTAATTTCAAAATCTGGATCATCTCTATGCTGGCAAATAGTTACCTTTTTTTCCCTCTTATTTATCCATCAAATTTTCAGACTGAGCCTGGTAATTTTTTTTTAATTTTATAGTACTGTTGTATAGACTCTGAATTATATTATCTTCCTCTAAACCAGAGGTTAGCAACTTTTCTTAATGAGCCAGTTAAGTGTTTTAGGCTCAGGGACCATACTATGTCACACTATTTAACCTCGCTCTTGTAGAGTGTGAGTAGCCACAAAAATATTTAAACTCATGGATGTGACTCTGTTCCTATAAAAGTTAATTGCCAAAACAGGAGGTTTCCCCACAGGTCATACTTTGCCAATGTATGGTGTAATGTACGTTGAGTGTTTTTCCATAGCAATCAATTAAACTTCAAATGAATAACCTTGTTCTTGTTATAGTTTGGTTTTAGGCATTATTAGGATAGATATGCAAGAGACGTAAGAGACTTGGGCTCAATCCCTGGGACAGGACGATCCCCTAGAAGAGTGCACGGCAACCCACTCCAGTATTCTTGCCTGGAGAATGCCATGGACAGAGGAGCCTGGTGTGCCTTATTCCATAAGGTTGCAAAGAGTGGGACATGACTGAAGCAATTTAGGCTAGATATATTTCAGCTTTCCACTTATTTTTAAGGTTTAGCTCTTTTACTGAATGTTTGGCCCTCAATCTCAGAGCATAGGCTTTATGTGGTCTCATATGAAGGCCTGGTATTTACCATGGTCTTTCCTCTTTGGTCATCTCAGATCCCTAGCATATCACAACATGTATGAGCTCAAGTGTTCTCTACCACGCCTCCAAGAGCTGCCTTGTGTGAGACAAACGCAAAAATGATACAGATAAGTTAGGACTTTTTCTCTGTACTGTTCTTCTCCTAGGAACCTCAGTAGCCCTGAACTGAAGTCACTTTTCCCTACACAGTCACCACTGCTGGAAATACCTGGACTCCACTTTTCTGTGTGCAGTCAGGAAAGTCTCCAGAGTAAAACTGGTGAAAATGAGACTTATCTCCAGATTTTTCTCTCAATAACCACAGCCTGTGTTTGTTGTTGTTGTTGAACTGCTAAATCCCCAAATAGCTGCTTTATACATCCTGTCCATATTTACATGTGTTTATCAAGGGATTGAAATCTGATACTAACTATTCCATCATGTAAAAAAAGGAGCACCAATTGTTGAGTGAAAAATTGTACAGTTTCCAGAAATTTTCTTTTTCTTCTTTTTTTTTGTTCTAATAGCACGGATTATTGGTCTTTGTTAGGCTGCTAGACTCGGGGCTGTCTGCCTTAATCCAATTAGCTACCAAGCTAAATTGTGTCTGAGTTTTAGTTCCACAAGCTTTATTGTATCTCTGGTTCCCACCTTTTTCTAAAACAACCTTCACATATTTTGACATGATCACCTGCTGAGTTCACCAGGGATCCTTCCCCAAGTAGGATCTGAACTCAAATCCTTCTCTCCTTAACACTGAGATTTTTGAAAAGAATTTCAAAGAATGTATTTAAAAGCCAAGAGAAACTGATAAATTAACAGAATAAATGAAAAATTTATTGAGTCATTCTGATGGCATCTAAAACTTGTTTAATTAATATTTTTCTTGAAGCCCAAATATATTTTGAGTTCTTACAGCTATAATGATGTCTGAGCATATTTATAAAGACAAAATCCACAATTTTCTAGCAAGAAAAAAATGTTAGCTTAATTGGAGTAAGAAAAAAAAAATTTTCATCAGTGAAAAGACCTTTGATCTCAACTGAAGGCCAAATGAATCTGTGCAGATATGCCTAGATGAACTTAACTATTGGAGCCAATTAAACTCTCCTGCTTAAAACAGTCATGTCAATGACTGTTGAAATCCAATAACTCTTTTCTTAACTCTTGAGTCTGAGTGAACTCCGGGAGATGGTGATGGACAGGGAGGCCTGGTGTGCTGCGATTCATGGCGTCGCAAAGAGTCGGACACGACTGAGTGACTGAACTGAACTGAACTGAACTGGGGTAATCTCATGTGGCAAACTTGCATTTTGGTTAGAAAATAAAAAAACGAATTTTATTTGAATTTGGAAAAAATCATTCTCCTTATTTGTTACCTAAAATAAATGAAATAAAGATTTAATGGCCTGCATAAAATAATAATACATTAATTTTTACTGACGATGTATAGAAACTAAGGAGAATTGATTTAAAATAAACTAAATTTTAAAAAAGTAAGAAGAAGCAAACAACTTCTAATGGTTTAATGCACTGACATTTTAGGAAGCATGTTTCTTAAAATTTTGCCATGTGTTACAATGTATATGAATCTTAAGGGCATTATGCCAAGTGAAAAAAGCAGTGCACTATAAGACAAACACTGTCTGACTTTACTCTCCTGTGGAATCTCAGATAATGAAATTCATAGAAGCAGAAAGGAGAATCATGGTTGCCAGGGGTTGGGGGAAGGGGAAATGTTGGTCAAAGACAAGATTTTACTGGTGCAAGGAGATACATTCAGGATATGTAGTGTACATATAGTACAGTGACTATAGTTACTATACTGTATTATATTCTTGAAATTTGCTAAGTGTGTAAATATTAAGTTCTTACAATACTTACACAACCCTATGTGAGGGGGTCAATATGTTGACGTTAAATATTTCTTATATATTGTTTGATTGATTTTCATCAATTATATCTCAATAAAGCAAAAACACAACAAAACAAAACAAAAGCCCTTTTTCATAGAAGCAGCTAACTAAAACAAAAGTGAAAAAAGAAAGAAAACACACAAAAAAGCAAAAGTTGTGAAAATCATGAACTAATTAAAGAGACAAAAAAACAATGATGGATCATTTCAAACGGAAAAATGAATACTCTCATGAAGCTTAGACTTTTGATACAATTTAGAGACTTTTACAAAATTTTATATTGGATTAGGAAAAAGTTTACTAGTATTCCCATTTGACATGAATATTTGGACAAATTAGATTGGCTTGATATTTTTGTGTTCAGATCCATATATTTTCTATGTTAAATTTTCTAAGTTTAATCTGCTGGCTTTACATGACATGTAAATTAACACTCCTTTCAATGGGCTCAATAAAGGAAAGAAATGTTAGGGCCCTAACAGAGGCAAAAGATATTAAGAAGAGGTGGCAAGAATACACAGAAGAACTATGCAAAAAAGATGTTCATGATCCAGATAATCACGATGGTGTGATCACTCACCTAGAGCCAGACATCCTGGAATATGAAGACAAGTGGGCCTTAGAAAGCATCACTAGAACAAAGCTAGTGGAAGTGATGGAATTCCAGTTGAGCTATTTCAAATCCTGAAAGATGATGCTGTCAAAGTGCTGCACTCAATATGCCAGCACATTTGGAAACTCAGCAGTGACCACAGGACTGGAAAAGGTCAGTTTTCATTCTAATCCCCCAAAAAGGTAATTCCAACATACATTCAAACTACCACACAATTGCACTCATCTAACACTCTAGTAAAGAATCCTCAAAATTCTCCAAGCCAGGCTTCAGCAATACATGAACCATGAAATTCCAGATGTTCAAGTTGGATTTAGAAAAGGCAGAGGAACCAGAGATCAAATTGTCAACATCTGCTGGATCATCAAAAAAGCAAGTCATCCTGCTTTATTGACTATGCCAAAGCCTTTGACTGTGTGGATCACAATAAACTGTGAAAAATTACAAAAGAAATGGGAATACCAGGCCACCTGACATGCCTCTTGAGAACCCTGTATGAAGGTCAGGAAACAATAGTTAGAACTGGACATGGAACAACAGACTGGTTCCAAATAGGAAAAGGAGTATGTCAAGACTATATAGTACCCGCTTATTTAACTTATATGCAGAGTACATCATGAGAAACGCTGGGCTGGAAGAAGCACAAGCTGGAATTAAGATTGCTAGGAGAAATATCAATAATCTCAGATATGCAGATAACGCCACCCTTATGGCAGAAAATGAAGAAGAACTAAAGGTCCTCTTGATGAAAGTGAAAGTGGAGAGTGAAAAAGTTTGCTTAAAGCTCAACATTCAGAAAACTAAGACCATGGCATCCGGTCCCATCAGTTCATGGCAAATACTTGGGGAAACAGAGGAAACAGTGGCAGACTTTATTTTTCTAGGTTCCAAAATCACTGCAGATGATGATTGCAGCCATGAAATTAAAAGACTCTTACTTCTTGGAAGGAAAGTTATGACCAATCTAGACAGCATATTGAAGAGCAGAGACATCACTTTGTCAACAAAGGTCCATCTAGTCAAGTCTACGGTTTTTCCAGTGGTATGTATGGATGTGAGAGTTGGACTGTGAAGAAGGCTGAGCACCGAAGAATTGATGCTTTTGAACTGTGGTGTTGGAGAAGACTCTTGAGAGTCCCTTGGAATGCAAGAAAGATCCAACCAGTCCATGCTAATGGAGATCAGTCCTGTGTGTTCATTGGAAGGACTGATGTTGAAGCTGAAAGTCCAATATTTTGGCCATCAGATGCAAAGAGCTGACTCATTTGAAAAGACCCTGATGCTGGGAAAGATTTAGGGCCAGAGGAGAAGGAGACGACAGAGGATGACAGGGTTGGATGGCATCACTGACTCAATGGACATGGGTTTGGGTGGACTCTGGGAGTTGATGATGGTCAGGGAGGCCTGGTGTGCTGAGGTTCATGGCATCACAAAGAGTGGGGCACAACTGAGCAACTGAAGTGAACTGAACCTCAAAATATGTTGAGACTGCAAATGTCGTTTAACCATGTGAAATATTAACAACTGCTGTCTTTTAAGTGGATATACCCTGGAAAATTCTGAACATTGCTGTAAATGATTTAAATTCAGTCTTCTTTTACACTTTCTGCAAAAAATGTAAAAAGTGTCATCTTTCTATTACTATCATCAGTAACCAATTATGATGTAAATCCTTAATTATTTTGAACACTTTACTACTACTACTAAGTCACTTCAGTCGTGTCTGACTCTGTGTGACCCCATAGACGGCAGCCCACCAGGCTCCCCCGTCCCTGGGATTCTCCAGGCAAGAACACTGGAGTGGGTTGCCGGTTCCTTCTCCAATGCATGAAAGTGAAAAGTGAAAGAGAAGTCGCTTAGTCGTGTCCGACCCTCAGCGACCCCATAGACTGCAGCCTTCCAGGCTCCTCCATCCATGGGATTTTCCAGGCAAGAGTACTGGAGTGGGGTGCCATTGCCTTCTCCGATTTTGAACACTTTAAATAATCTCAAATTAAATAATAGTTATTCTTTGGTTATCAACTATCTTTTTTTTTAACCTGATCAGTTTCTAAAAACAGATATTTATGCAGCAAATAGTTTGGTAAAAATGTATTTGCTCTTTGAAAGCTCCCAAGAGGCAAAATTGATGTGGTAATTGAGAGAAGATTTTTTTCAGAGAGGTCTTAAAAAGAAAAAGAACTATCAATTTTCAGAAAAATAACTCATCCTTGAAATATAGCTTGTTCTTACCTAAATATTTATTATAAATAAATAAATAGTCTTTAGAAAAGAGAATTCCCTATCACATCAAAAACTAATATCATGAAATATTATTCTATAATTGTAGCTGGGCACTGATCTTGAATTGTTTTTTGCAGGTATCTTTCATTTATTTAAAAAATACTGGAGCCTATTATACAGAGTGAAGTAAGCCAGAAAGAAAAACACCAATACAGTATACTAACACATATATATGGAATTTAGAAAGATGATAATGATAACCCTGCATGCGAGACAGCAAAAGAGACACATATGTATAGAACAGTCTTTTGGACTCTGTGGGAGAGAGAGAGGGTGGGATGATTTGGGAGAATGGCATTGAAACATGTTTAATATCATATATGAAATGAATCACCAGTCCAGGTTCGATGCATGATACTGGATGCTTGGGGCTGGTGCACTGAGATGACCCAGAGGGATGGTATGGGGAGGGAGGAGAGAGGGGGCTTCAGGATGGGGAAAATGTGTATAGCTGTAGCAGATTCATGTTGATGTATGGCAAAACCAATACAATATTGTAAAGTAATTAACCTCCACTTCAAATAAATAAATTTATATTAAAAATACTTAAAATTGTTTTATAGCTAATACTTAAATAATAGCTTGTCTTTAAATATCATCAGTATCAGTCTATGTTCTAATGTAAGAATATGTTTAGCAACTCTTTATTGATACAGCCTTTCTCTAAACCTGGGTCATAAACCTTAAACAATAACATTCTAAAGATATTATTTAGTATAAAAAAGCTTTGGAGTTTTCCATGCAGTCACTGAACCATACAAAAGATGTGTCCTTACTTTACTAAAGGAAGAATAATCTATACTTTGTAAGTTCTACACAGCTTTTTGCTGCCCAGTTATCAATTGTCAATAACAACAACAACAGCAAGAAACCTGGAATACCAAAAAACAGAACAAACAAAATAATAATTCTCCTGAAAATTATTCAGAGGTTAATGTTATCACTATAAATAGTGAGTTATAGAACTTGCCAGGTTAGATAGACACTTGTTGTTTAGTTGCTAAGTGGTGTCTGACTCTTTTTGACCCCATGGACCATAGTGCACCAGGCTCCTCTTTCCATGGGATTCTCCAGGCAAGAATACTGGAGTGGATTGCCATTTCCTCCTCCAGGGATCATCCCAACCCAGGGATTGAACGTCTCCTGCATTGCAGGTGTAGTCCTTTAGATTGATGTTCAAAGAGTGGCACACACTGTAAACAAATTGATTTTTCCAGCTATAAATGCTGTTGCCACTTTTAGTGATTATAACTTTTCTTTATGGTACAAATCAAAATGCCCAGAAGTCAGTCAGCATCTCCTTATGATAATGTTCCTGCTCTCAGGATAACTACTGACTGAATACTCAGAAAAAGAGGATTTTACTCTCCTCCATTATGATAAGGTGAGTTGATATAATTAACCAACCAGGCTTATTCATATTTGTCATCAAAAAATTGTTTTTTTGCTTTTATCCTACCCATAAATAAAGGCTCTTGCTACAGAGTGCAGATCAGAATCCAGTTTTGTGGAAAAAACGACAGAGAGCTGCTATAAAAATCTGTACCTCATTTCAGTAAACAGCCCGCAGACAGATCTATCAATCGGCTGGCTTTGGATTTCCAGCATGTTCTCAGTCCAGAAGCCAGCAACTTTGTAGAAAAAGACTCAATAACTCAAGATCCATAGGCAAGAATCAATTCCCTAAGACAAAGTGAGCTGATTTAATTTTGGCTTCTTCATATATCATTAGTCCTAAGTTTAACATACTGGGGACTGGTGTCTAGTTTCAAAAAACTCCTTATATTTAAAAAGAATTAAAAATTCTCTGAATGGTGCAAATATGGAATAAAGTGGAACATTTTCATAAAAGTTGAAGTTAGTGATTTAATCTATTTATATGTATTTATATGTGTATATCCCTTTCTATCCATCTGAGCTTCCCAGGTGGCACTCATGGTAAAGAACCTACCTTCCAATGCAAGTGACATAAAGAAATTTGGGCTCAGTCCCTGGGTAAGGAAGATCCCCTGGAGAAGGAAGTGGCTACCCACTCCAGTATTCTTGCCTGGAAAATTCCATGGACAGAGGAACAGTAGGCTACAGTACATAGGTCCACAAAGAGTTGGACACGACTGAGAGACTAATCACACACACAGGTATCTATCTATTGATTGGTTTTGTTTGTAAAATTATTCACAGCAGTGGTTAAATATCATATTAAATAGGAAAATCCCTTTAAAGAGTAATCCAGTAACTTAAAAGATGTAGGCAGAATCAGTGCAGATAAGTTAGTAAGCATCAAGACATTTTAGGTAAAGGAAATGTAAGTTAAGAACTGTAAGATATTAGGCATAAATTAAAGTAAATTGAGTCAACTGAGTCAGTGATGCTATTCAACCATCTCATCCTCTGTTGCCCCCTTCTCCTTTTGCTTTCAATATTTCCTGGCATTAGGATATTTTCCAATGAGTCAGCTCTCTGCATCAAGTGGCCAAAGTATTGGAGTTTTAGCTTCAGCATCAGTCCTTCCACTGGCTATTCATGCTTGATTTCCTTTAGGATTGACTGGTTTGATCTCCTTGCTGTCCAAGGGACTCCTTGCTGTCCAAGAATCTTCTCCAGCACCACAATTTGAAAGCATCAGTTCTTCAGAATTCAGCCCTCTTTATGGTCCAACTCTCACATCTGTACAAAACTATTGGAAAAACCATAACTTTGATTATATGGACCTTTGTCAGCAAAGTTATGTCTTTGCTTTGTAATACACTGTCTAGGTTGTCATGGCTTTCCTTCCAAGGAGCAAATGTTGGTAATGTCTGGGACATGTTAAGCAAAGATAAATTAAGTAGGGAATGTCTTTGCTGAACAAAAATTAAAATGGAATGTAAGGACCAGAAGCCCCAAACATTCGGAATGGGTTGCCATTGCCTTCTCCATAAATATTCATGACACATTTGCTACAGACAAAGCACTCAATATGTATAAAGTGATAAATTAACCATCCTATGGAGACAGTCATTTTGGCCCCTTGAATACTCCACTAAGAAATGCAGATAAAGTCCACAGCTGTTCCTAAGACTCCTGGTGAGCCACAGCTATTGGCCAGGCACAACTGTTGCTATGTTGACCCAACATGACAAGTGTATGCTGGTTTCAGGCACTGCCTGTTCGCTGAGCTCTCTTGATCAAACCTCAGTTGTCATCCTCAAAACCACACCTTCAGCAGGGGAAGGCTGATGCAGCAAAGAGAAAGACAGATAGGACCTGAGAACTCCCTATTTCAGGTATTGGGACCTTCTTCCATGCTTGTAACTTGTCCTAAACATGGTAAACTACTTCAGCTATTTTCACCACCTTATCATAGTGGTTTTAAACTGATTTAATTAACTGTATGACTTCCATATTATACTTTGGTACATGAGCTTTTTTCTTTTGTCACTTCTGAATTCGCTGCCTTGGTAGTTTTTGGAGACTATTATTATATAAAGACTATCTTTATATCAATGCAATTTCCCATGGAACATGTACCAAATATATGAACTTCATTAAAATCAGAGGAATTAATAATTAATTCCACTAAAATCAAACCAACAGCCAGAGGGAGCTCTATCAATGTATCAGATTATGTCTTTTCTGTAAAGGGCATCCTCTTTATTTCCCTGAGAATACAAGCCATAATTCTTACAGTGGCTTACAGTACCTTCAACAGCTATGGCATCTCCTTTGATTCTCATTCTTTTCCTGATCTTTTCTCTTGATTCCTTATTCTGTTACTCACTCTACTATTGTACACTGGCCTCCTCACTACTGTTCCCTGTCTTTTGGCTTAATCTGGAATGTTATTAAAATATGCCCACAGTTAATTCTAGTCTTTGCTCAAATGCTTTAAAGCCTGCCTAGCCTTGCATTCAATATTAAATCTATGTCCTTTTACCACCAACATTTATACTTTTCTATTTTTCCTATAAAATGCTTGATTGTATTATTATCCTTTTGTATATTTTAAAATTTTCTCCAGTGGAATATTAATTATATAAAGGCAGTTTTTTCTATTTGATTCTTTTCCATGAGTCTGCTCTTAGACCTGTGCCTAGCTTATGACTGGCATCCATTTAATTAATTAGCAGATGAAAATGAAATAATCCTTAATTCATTTCTTCATATTTTAATTTGGCAAAAGAAAAACTTTCTAATTCTTAAGATTTATAAGAGTTTTGTGAGCAATTAATTATTCAACTATATTGCCGGTGACAATTTGTAGAATTAATGTAACCAATTTACAAGGCTTAAAATTATCTAAACCATTGTGAACCATTTATTAATTTCTGATACTCAATTTCAGGGAATTATTTTGAACTATAGGGAACAGTGTCAAAGTGCTTATCTATGAAATGTTTTAGAAATATTTTCTACATAATTTTGTCATAAAATATCCAAAGTTTTAAAATTGTGTTTCTTGGCATTCTCTTTTCAGGAGAACTTAGGATTTCAAACACATTTATGATTCCATTTTTTGGATCTATTTTTTTGTCAGACATTTCACAGTATAAATTTCTGAGATAATATTTTATGATGTTAGCAGAGTGACTTCCAAATTTTCACATCAATTTGAGTAGTTATTTTCTGAAATAGGGAAGAACTTTGCAATTTCCCAGATTATAACAATGATAATCGTTATAATTAATAAACATGTTGCACTCTTATTGGTTATAAGAAGAAATAATTAATTGTAAACACATTTATAACTGGAAGTATGCATCTTTAACCTAACTTTTCTCAAAAAGACTGATTTTACTCAATTATTACCAAGTTGATGGCTTTAAATACTGAAACTCTGTACTGTGACATGGTTTTATTTCCTTCTAATACATCTGTATACATTTAAAATTATTTTGTTTGATTGGATTATATTTTGAAGATATTTAAATTACTTTTCAGGGGAATAATACATTTATCTTTTGTTAATGATAGTCACTGATCCTGCAAAGATTTCTGAATATCTATCAGTATAAAACAAACCATCCATAACAAAGGAGCATAAAATGACTATTTTATTATGCTTACCTATTCTGTGAGTTCAGAAATTTAGGGCACAATGAGTATGGCTCTTCTTTGCTTCATATCTGG
This sequence comes from Aepyceros melampus, assembly GCA_006408695.1. Taxonomy (NCBI): domain Eukaryota; kingdom Metazoa; phylum Chordata; class Mammalia; order Artiodactyla; family Bovidae; genus Aepyceros; species Aepyceros melampus. The sequence goes on along the minus strand of SJXQ01009239.1, from coordinate 5,132 downwards.
GACCTCAGCTCAGATGACTCAGTTGTGTGCCTTGAACAGCTAGACATCAGAACAGCAATAACTAGAGGAAACATTTCCAAAATAGTTTCTTTATTTCAGTGCAGACACTTGGCTTGTTATAACTACAGGATGGGTTCAGTAGGACTCTTAGCAGAAGCAGTTATAATTGACCTCTCTGACATGGCAACATTAGGATGGTCAGATTCCTTATGTGGAGGCTCAGCCTCCAACAGTGAATATCCCAATGAACAAGACAGAGATGCATGAACTTTTATGACTTTTCCGCTCCAGTCACATAGCATGACTGCATTAGTCAGTCACAAGCCCACTCAAATTCAGGAAAGGAGCCAGAGATTCCATATTTCAATGAGAGAAATATAAAATTCTTTGATGACATATTTAAAATCACCATAAGTATTTATATAAACTGAGACATCTATGAGTGCAAAAATAAAATTAATGATAATTTAATAGAAGTATAAATGTTTCTTCATGCTTGCTTTAAAGATATAAGCATAAATGATAAAGATATATTCCACCAAGAACAAATGCTTTTATGAAGCTCAGAAAAGAGAATCAGAGAGAAAAAAAAGCTAGATAAGTAAACAAATAAATAAAAGGATGCAAAAAAGAAAAATAAAGTGAGACATGATATGTATTACTACAAGTAACCAAACATTAAGTTAATATGACTTAGAAAGGCATAGAAAAAGTTAAGAATAGTGGGCAATATACTTTTATTTATTTATTTTTGGTCTACAAGGTAACATTTTTTAATATAAATTTATTTATTTTAATTATAGGTTATTACTTTACAATATTGTAGTGGTTGACCCAGAGGGATGGTATGAGGAGGGAAGTGGGAGGGGGGTTCAGGATAGGGAACACGTGTATACCCGTGGAGGCAATATGCCTTTAAATCTCTCAGATTAAGAATGTTCTTACAGTTAATATAGTGCATTCCTTCATTTTGTAAGAATCAGACTTGGAAGAGTTCAAAAGATCCTTAAGACTATATTTGTAGAAACATAAATATACTAGATTCCAGTCAATGTTTTCTAATTTTAGATACAGAAAGACCATTATAGCACTGGATTTAGTAAATAAATGAAAAATGTGTAGTAATTCTATTTAGCCATGCTGCTAAAATAAACAGAATAATAAGATTACATTAATTTACTTATGATTTGTAGAATATAGTTTTCAGATTTTTACCACTGTAATATGAGATTGTATCATAGAAAACAAACATATTAAATGACTGTAACATATATATTTCTAATGATTTATTTTATGGCTGTACTGTATGTGGTGAATTACTGTGTTGATATAATCAGAATAAGACAATATTGAAATATAAAAAAATAAGTATATATGTGCCTTCCTAACATTATTTCTTCTTTTCAAAGAGTGAATTCAGCAAGTATGTATTTTCTAACATAACAGCATTATCTGTTTGCCATAACTAGAAAATTGTAGGCAAGTTATGCAGGTTGACCCACCTAACTTTTAGGGGGCTATATCATAGAAATCCAACCTGTAAGGTGGCCTCAAGCATTACATCTGAGTAAAACTGCAAATGCAGGGGCATAAATTCCAAATTTGCCTAGGATATCTGATAATAAAGAAACACACTGTGAATCACTAGTCTGTGTCAGTCTGTCATATAACTGAGACACTGAAGGGAAGTGGCTCAGATGTGGGAGACTTGGGTTTGATCCCTGGGTCAGGAAGATCCCTTGGAGAAGAGAATGGCTTACCCTCTCCAGTAGTCTTGCCTAGAGAATTCCATGGACTGAGGATCCTGGCCAGCTACAGCCCATGAGGTGCAGATTCAGACATGACTGAGCAACAACACTAATGGAAGTAATGGAGTCTCCGCATGGAAGCATACATTCTCTTTGTGTGTGTGTATGTGTGTGTGTATGTGCAAGCACACACACATACACACCATGCATGCTGGGGCTTATGGTGGGGAGAAGATGACAGTTTGGACAGCAAAGGTGCAAATGTATAAATATTCAGAAGAGAGGCCATGGTTGTTGTATCAGTCTGTTCTGGCTACCAAAACAAAATAACATGGTTTTTGCATCTTAAATAATAGAACTTTATTTTCTGGCAGTTCTGGAGGCTAGCAGTCCAAGATCTAGGGTTCTCCTGCATTCTAAGCTACTTTGACATCTGTTGGCTAACTAGAAGTAAATAATTTGAAAATGAGTCAACAGAGAAGTAGTGAAAAAATCAAGACACTGATGTAATAGAAAGCAAAAATCTGAAGATATCAAAGAAAATTAAGTGTACATCAATATAAAATGCTACTGAGATGTCAAGGAGAATATTAAGTCATCAATGTCTAGGTAGAATATCAGCTAATGTCCTTGAGCCAAAACTGTTAAGAAGTTTTAAAATATTTTTAAAGTTCAATTCGTGCTATTCAGGATAAACATCATGGCACAGAGTTTAGCATTTGAGTAAAAATTCACCTATAAATATCTTTCCTGAGTGAATCATTCATCTGTTTACTCACCATTAGAAATAGCCTGAAACCTTTCTCTTTACATGTTTATAAACCAACTTATTATAGTATATATAATCATATCTATATACTTCACAATAAGAGAAATATTATACTTTCCACTATTTTGGATATTAAGTAGGATAAAATCTAAGATTTCTTTATAAGAGAATGCATGGTAATAATTTAACCTGTTTAGAAAAAATGGTCATTTTGAAATTCACCACTGAAAGAATATATTGGGGCAAAAATTGTAAATGGATGCTAAAACTCTTCATAGAAAAGTTATACAGTTTCACAGAACTAAAGAATCAAATATCATATCTGAATCAATCAAATTCAAAAAGCCCAAGCTTTCTATTTGTACACAATACTTCCTCCTAAAATAAATATTGGAAATTTAAATAGGTCATTGGATTCCCTATTTTTTAATTTACTTTTAAAAAATTATATTTAGAAACCAGAAAGTTTACTTGTTTTTTTCCTTCTCTATGTGACAGGAAAAAAAAAAAAAAACTTACACTGAGATTTCCTATAACGAAACTCATTGACAAATTCCAAATAACAAGGCAAATTGCAATTGATGTAAATAGTACCCTAAACAGAGTGGAGTTTCATTGAAACCTTGTAAATAAGAATTTAACTTGAAGTCAACATATAATGCAAAATTGAGCAATCTCAATTTTTAGTATCTCCCTTGAAAAACACGTTCAAGAGACAAACAAGTTGTGTACTTTCTCTGATTGAAACCAACCTAATCAGTTTTCCTTCAGGGTCAGAAAAAAATAGCTATTACTTTGTAAGAGCGGGAGATGTAGATGTGGGTTACAATTTGGGGGTTGAGGTATAAAAAAAATCAATTTTAAAACATAAACTTAACTTTTGTTCAGTTCCGTTCAGTTCAGTCGCTCAGTCGTGTCCGACTCTTTGCGACGCCATGAATCGCAGCACACCAGGCCTCCCTGTCCATCACCATCTCCCGGAGTTCACTCAGACTCACGTCCATCGATAGCATAATATTAATTTGCTCTAACAATGCAGGCGGCTGCGAGCCAGCTCACTAAGTGCAGGCGGCTGCGAGCCGGCTCACTAAGCACAGCCGACAGGAGTTACCCCACGTCCGAGGTCAGGGACAGTGGCCTAGAGTGCCAGGTCACGACGGCGCAGGAACAGCTGAGAGGAGCTACCCCACGTCCAAGGTCAGTGGTGGCTGAGAGGAGTTACCTCGCGTCCAAGGTCAGTGGCGGCCAGGAGGAGACACCCCACGTCCGAGGTCAGTAGCAATCTCAATTTTTAGTATCTCCCTTGAAAAACACGTTCAAGAGACAAACAAGTTGTGTACTTTCTCTGATTGAAACCAACCTAATCAGTTTTCCTTCAGGGTCAGAAAAAAATAGCTATTACTTTGTAAGAGCGGGAGATGTAGATGTGGGTTACAATTTGGGGGTTGAGGTATAAAAAAAATCAATTTTAAAACATAAACTTAACTTTTGTTCAGTTCCGTTCAGTTCAGTCGCTCAGTCGTGTCCGACTCTTTGCGACGCCATGAATCGCAGCACACCAGGCCTCCCTGTCCATCACCATCTCCCGGAGTTCACTCAGACTCACGTCCATCGATAGCATAATATTAATTTGCTCTAACAATGCAGGCGGCTGCGAGCCAGCTCACTAAGTGCAGGCGGCTGCGAGCCGGCTCACTAAGCACAGCCGACAGGAGTTACCCCACGTCCGAGGTCAGGGACAGTGGCCTAGAGTGCCAGGTCACGACGGCGCAGGAACAGCTGAGAGGAGCTACCCCACGTCCAAGGTCAGTGGTGGCTGAGAGGAGTTACCTCGCGTCCAAGGTCAGTGGCGGCCAGGAGGAGACACCCCACGTCCGAGGTCAGGGGCGGCATCCGAGAGGAGATACCCCGCGTCCGAGGCTGGTGGCAGCCGGGAGGAGACACTCGGCATCCGAGGTCAGGAGCGGCAGCCGGGAGGAGCTACCTCACCTCCGAGGCCAGTGGGGGCTGGGAGGAGACAGCCCGAGTCTGAGGTTAGGGACAGCCGGGAGAAGCCACTTCACGCCCGAGGCCAGGGGCGGTTACCTTGAGGAGCCACTCCGAGCCCGAGGTCAGCGCCAGCGGCTGGGAGGAGCAACCCGAGGAGTGGTGGCTGTGCAGGCACAGGAGGGCCTAGAGGAGCTATCCCATGTTGAAGGTCAGGAACGGTGGCGGTAAGGAGACACCCCTCGTCCAAGCTAAGGAGCAGTGGCTGTGCACTGCTGGAGCAGCTGTGAAGAGATACCCCACACCCAAGGTAAGAGAAAACCAAGTAACATGGTAGGTGTTGCAAGAGGGAATCAGAGGGCAGACACACTGAAATCATACTCACAGAAAACTAGTCAATCTAATCACACTAGGACCTCAGCCTTGTCTAACTCAATGAAACCAAGCCATGCCTGAGGGGCAACCCAAGACAGGCAGGTCACGGTGGAGAGGTCTGACAGAATGTGGTCCACTGGAGAAGGGAATAGCAAGCCACTTCAGTATTCTTGCGTTGAGAACCCCATGAACAGTATGAAAAGGCAGAATGATAGGATACCAAAAGATAAACTCCCCAGGTCATTAGGTGCCCA
>SJXQ01009238.1:97467-110082 GCA_006408695.1 Aepyceros melampus | reverse complement strand
ATGGACAGAGGAGCCTGGCGAGTTTCAGTCCAAGGGGTCACCAAAGAGTCAGACACAACTGAGTGACTAACAGTTTTGCTTTATACCTCAATAAACCTTTTCCTCCTGTTTCTCCAAACAATGCTTTCTTTTTAGAAAATCTGTTTTTCCCACAGCTTTATTGAGATCTGTTTGACATATGACATTGTGTAAATTCAAGGTGTACAACAATAAAAGCTTCAAAAAGAAAAAGGAAATAAAAAGATGAGCACTGACTGAGAGACTGTATTTACAAGTAGTATATTTGCCAGAAGATTTGTATCCAGGATATATAAATAACTCCTTCAATTCAACAATAAAAGATATATAGTCCATTAAAATATGCAAAAGCACAGATACTTCGAAAGAAAGAGATATAACAGTAGAGATAAAAAGCAACTTAAAAAGAGATTCGCTTGAGGTGTTTTGGGCCAGGTTCACAGCTCTTTTTACTAAGCTGTTCTCAACGAAATTATCTAGTCCCATGGGTGGACAATGTAATAATCATAACGCAGTCATTATTAACAGTAAGTTATACCCAGGTGTCCAAAAGACTCAGCTACAAAATAGAAATTAAGTTTAGCATGGTTTCCATGCACATACATCTTTAATGGGTTTTCCTCAAACCAGACCGCTTAGTTGATTGCAATGCCTGGGTTGGTGGGCTGCTCCTCACGGCTCTTTGAGGCTCACTGGCCACCAAGAGAGTCCAGAGGTTGATGCTGCCTTCTTCTGTGACGTTATGGCTGAGTGTATTAATTTACTTCCTCCTCTCCATCTGCTATGACACTCCACTCCAGTACTCTTGCCTGGCAAATCCCATGGACGGGGGAGCCTGGTGGGCTGCAGTCCATGGGGTCGCTAAGAGTAGGACAAGACTGAGCGACTTCCCTTTCACTTTTCACTTTCATGCATTGGAGAAGGAAATGGCAACCCACTCCCGTGTTCTTGCCTGGAGAATCCCAGGGATGGGGGAGCCTGGTGGGCTGCCGTCTGTGGGGTCAACAGAGTTGGACATGACTGAAGTGACTTAGCAGCAGCAGCTCCATCTGCAAGCAATATATGCCATAAAATCTAAGAGATTTGAGAAATGAATAAAATGTACCTTTGTTTTCTTCTCAAACTGGGAATGAGTGTGAGACAGCCAATATGAGCTATTCTGCATTATTTGTTTCTCTCTAGAGCAGTGTCGGAGTTTTCTTCCTCATAAACAGTTAAGTAGCACCTCTTAGGCCAAAGGGTGACCTCAGTATATTTTAAAGCAGGAGACACTGCTGGTGTGATTTAAGCCCAGGGGGCTTCTTAGCCTGGGCTTCTGTGAGCTTAAGGAAGAATTTGTCATTTTAAGAAACTGTCATCAGTCTCCTCCTGTTGGTCAGGTGTGGAAGTCTGAAGTCTGCCAGGAGAGACAATTGATTGACAGTCAAACTTAGGCTACTCTGCTGATCTTTGTGGAGGAACCGGAAAAAAGGAGGCTGGAACAATAGATCCACTGCTGTGCATCTGTGTTGTGTGATGCGGAATAGAAAACGAACTTCAGAGCTTAAACCATTTCAAAAGCCCACATCAAGCTGCGCCGCCTCCTGGCAGACCACGGAGAGGCTGTTACAACAAGGAAATGTGGTTGACGCTACATTGTCTTGCGCAGGGAGGTTGGTAGGATCCTATTATTTTGCTTCTGAAATGTAAGGGCTTCTTTCAGAGTGTGTCATCTTCACAAAGGGCCACATCTTTTAAGATTCCTTAAAATTATATGAGATATCATATATATTATATTATATATGAAATATCACGAAAAGGCAAATCCAGAGAGACAGAAGGTGGGTTCGTGGGTGTGAGGGGATGGGGAAGGGGTTTAAGGAGAGGTGGCTCAGTGGGTAAAGAACCCGCCTGCAATGCAGGAGACACAGGAGGCGTGAGTTCAATCCCTGGGTTGGGAAGATCCCTTGGAGGACAAAATGGCAACCCAGTCCAGTATTCTTGCTTGGAGAATGCTATGGACAGAGGAGCCTGGCGGGCTACCGTCATGGGGTCACAAAGAGTTGGACACAACTGAGGCGACTGAACACACACAGCCCTTGGGAAGGTTTCTTTCTGGGCTGATAAGAAACATCCCCAGATCGGGTAGCGGTGATGACGGCACAGCATGGCAAATATACTACAGACACTGATTGTCTACTTTGAAATGGTATGTTATGTGAATTATGTCTCAGTTAGAAAGCATATAGTGTGTCATCTTAAGATGAGGATGGGTGGAAAGTGACAAGGGCAGATCCTGCCGTGCTCTGGGTGATAACTGCACGGCACGCTTGCCATGCACCAGCCTCTCTTCTGAGGGCCCGACGACTGCTCACCCGTGTCATCCTCACAGCAGGCCCTGAGGTGGTGCTGTCGTCACCCACCCTACAGATGGGGCGACGGAGGTGCAGGGAGGACAGGTGACTTGTCAAGGTCACACAGTTGGGGCATGGCAGAGCCAGTCTCCCCACCAGACAGTCTGGCTCTGGAGCCTGTATCCCAGTGCTTTGCTCCTGCCTGGTTTCTAGCGAAGTCACCGCAGAGCACTGAATCAGCAAACAATCAGAGGCCATGCCTGTGCAGGAGCCCAGGGTGGCCCAGTCTGAATGTTGGCGCAAGATGGGCCTCCAGCAGAGGTTATTTGCACAAACAGATTAGTTCACCTGGCTGTCGTGCCAACCTTGTGAACTGACGTCAGCCCCCTCTGGCTTCTGTTTGTTCAGACCCAAAGGACACAGGCGTCACTTGCTGTAGATTGGTCTGTGTGGACACACCTTGTCCTCTTCCAGATACCTCCCAATGGGCGAGATGGAGGAAGCTTGGCGCTCGCTTCTGATGCAATACTGTCAACTCTCTCAAAGCTTGTGACCCTGAGTGTTAATGTGTGCACACAGTAACATCCAACTTAGGTCTTTGGTAAGAAATAACTTTTAAAGCAAATTTGCATACTGACTAATGCTTTTTGGTTTTTTTTTTTTGCACTAGCTGAGTGGCACGAAGGATCTTAATTTCCCCACCAGGGCTCGAACCATATCCCCTGCAGTAGAGTGCGGAGTCTTAACCACAGGACCACCAGGGAACTCCCTGCTATTTTATGCTTTTAAAATCAGGCATACTGATCTCTCAGTGAAGAAAAAAATGAGTCACTTAGAATATCTTAGAATGATCCTCATTTTAAGTCAATAATACATTAGACATAAGGATCTAGTTATTTCTATTTTATTGAACACTTAAAGCGTGTAATTTTAGTGTTTTAATATATCTTTAGAAGCATTTTTTTTCTAATAAATGAAACATAGGTAGATATGTGGTGCAGTGATAATGAATCCGTCTGCCAATGCAGGAAACACAGGAGATGGGAGTTCGATCCCTGGGCTGGGAAGATGCCTTGGAGTAGGAAATGGCAACCCACTCCAGTATTCTTGCCTGGAAAGTTCCGTGGATAGAGGGGCCTGGAGGGCTAGAGTCCATGGGATCACAAAGAGTCAGACATGACTGAGCACCTGAGCAGAGCAGGTAGGTATTTGGCACCTAGAGCTCTAAGACTAAGAAATATCAATAACCTCAGATATGCAGATGACACCACCCTTATGGCAGAAAGTGAGGAGGAGCTAAAAAGCCTCTTGCTGAAAGTGAAAGAGGAGAGTGAAAAAGTTGGCTTAAAGCTCAACATTCAGAAAACGAAGATCATGGCATCTGGCCCCATCACTTCATGGGAAATAGATGGGGAAACAGTAGAAACAGTGTCAGACTTTGTTTTTTTGGGCTCCAAAATCACTGCAGATAGTGACTGCAGCCATGAAATTAAAAGGCGCTTACTCCTTGGAAGAAAAGTTATGACCAACCTAGATAGTATATTCAAAAGCAGAGACATTACTTTGCCGACTAAGGTCCGTCTAGTCAAGGCTATGGTTTTTCCTGTGGTCATGTATGGATGTGAGAGTTGGACTGTGAAGAAGGCTGAGCGCAGAAGAATTGATGCTTTTGAACTGTGGTGTTGGAGAAGACTCTTGAGAGTCCCTTGGACTGCAAGGAGATCCAACCAGTCCATTTGAAGGAGATCAACCCTGGGATTTCTTTGGAAGGAATGATGCTAAAACTGAAGCTCCAGTACTTTGGGCACCTTATGCGAAGAGTTGACTCATTGGAAAAGACCCTGATGCTGGGAGGGATTGGGGGCAGGAGGAGAAAGGGACGACCGAGGATGAGATGGCTGGATGGCATCATGGACTCGATGGACGTGAGTCTGAGTGAGCTCCGGGAGTTGGTGATGGACAGGGAGGCCTGGCGTACTGCAATTCATGGGGTCGCAAAGAGTCGGACATGACTGCGCGACTGAACTGAACTGAACTGAACTGCTCTAAGACTTGTGGATTTGGATAAGAACTCTCTGTCTGGGTTGGAAGTCTTGCCTGGCCTTGTAGCAGTCACCTGCCCAGATATATTTAGCATCTCTGTGTTTCTGTTTCCTAACACCTACCCGATACTGGTGGCATGAGGTTTCAATGGCCTGACCTGTGCAAAGCACGTAGAGAAGAGACAGTACAAGACATGCACTGTGCTTACTTATATGAAATCTGGGAACTTCAGTCTGATACATTAATGATTAAAAAGGCATCAGGAAGTCATGTATTTGTACCAGTCCTGGCCAACTTCAGAGCATGCTTCCTTTGCTGTCTCTTGGATGCTAAGATGGTCCCCATTTGACACAAGGGGAAATGCAAAGTATCTCTTTAGGATTCCACAAGGAATTAATGTCTTAACTTGGTCTAGAACTCATTCTCCTTATTCTTAAACCAGTTTTATTTACTTTTGAAAATAATTTTTCTGTATAATTTATCACAAATTTTTAGTGAGAAGTTCTAAAAAAATGAAGATATGTTTTAAGAATGAATAATATTTAAGGATAAAATAATAAAGATGCATTATTTGAGGAAAAGAAGCTGAGGCCAGAGCCTATCTTCTAGTTAGTTCCACAGCTTCCAGCTCTTGTTCTGTTGTGTTTGTTTATGGATTATAGATTTTTAAGGTAAAAAAAAAAGTGTGTGTTAGCCACTCAGTCGTGTCTGACTCATGCGATCCCATGGACTGTAGGTCAACAAGCTCCTCTATCCATGGGATTCTCTAGGTAGCCATTCGCTTCTCCAGGGGATCTTTCTGACCCAGGGATCAAATCTGAATCTCCTGCATTGCAAGCAGATTCTACACCATCTGAGCCACAAGTGAAGCCTTTGTTTGAGGTAATAGGAATATTAAGGATAATCAATATTAATCCTTCATTTTATGGATTAGGAAACATTTCCAGAGAGCTGGAATGACTTTATTAATTCTACTAAAGAAGTGAATTTTAAATCTAAGAATCTAATATATTGGTTTAGTTTCAAGTCTGCTCATTTTTCTCTATAAACCAATTCTGTTTCATAGGTGAAGACTCACTTCAAGTGCTCCCAGGACTATATCAGAACCAAGTAATAGACTATTCCTCTCCCTGCTCTTTAAGTGGCCCCTTGGAAAGACCTCTCCAGGTATGGGGGAGGGGGGCATGTGGAGCAGTGGTCCCCTGAAGTGCTTTATAATGCCAGAGGTTCATAAAGAGCACACAAACTGCCCTCCTCTCCGGGATTACAGCTAAGCTGTCGCTCTGCTATATTCAAGTTTTTTGCTGCATCTTTTCTGCCATCTACTAGCAGAGTAGGCAAATCAATTAACTTCTCTGTGAATCAGTTTCCCCACTTATAAAATAAATACAATTTTACCCATTTCATAAGGTTTTTAAGAGGATGGAATGAGCAAATAAATATATCTAATTTCATGCCTGGTGTATAGTTAGTATAGTTGACAGCACTATTATTATTACTGCTCATCAGTTTTTTTCCCCCCGACTGCATCAAATCTTAGTTGCAGTGTGCAGGATCTGTTTTGGTGGCATGTGGAATCTAGTTCCCCGGACCAGGGGTCAAACTTGTGTCCCCTGGATTGGAAAACAGATACTCAACCACTGGACCACTAGGAAAGTCCCTGGACTCCTTTTAATATGAGTGGAAACACTTGGAGATAGCACTGGGGACAAGGGATTTGCTTCCTGGAAAATCTGATGACAAAGGAGCCTGGTGGGCTACAGTCCTTGGGGTCACAACGAGTTGGACATGACTGATTGAGAACACACAGACACCACGTCCCATGGTCTTGGGTCTCCAGAATCCTTCCTTTCTGGTTTACCCAACTCTAGTCCTTAGTATTCTCAGGTGAAAATTTCACTAGCCTCCTCTTGCTGAATTCCTAAAGTCACTGGTTTCACTTCTTCTCTCATTAGAAGATACAATGATAGGCATAAATTATACTCATCTAGAATATTAAAGAGAGTTGTGCAGGCCTCCTATTGAAAGGGAGCATCTCCATGTGGACACTGAGAGAGCCCCAGGAACCAGAACAGGATAAGGTTCTGTTTCCCTCAGCCACACTCTTCCTTGAGCTGCTCTCTGGATGTGGAGCGCACGAACAGTTGGGTATATGCTTTCCTCAGTCTTGGATGAATTCTCCACATTTGCTTGCCCAGCGTTTCATCAGCAGCACCCAGTTATGCAGCATTCAAGGCTCAGCACAGTAAACAAGACTTCCATGCTCCTGAATGGTCTTCTTGCTTGCCTGTGTCTCCCACAAGTGTAGGCCCCAGGTCAGTAGAGTTTTTATTGTTTATCTTTACATCTATAACTCCAAGCACAACGCTCAGCACACAATTGTGTGTTCAGTCATGTCTGACTCTTTGCAACCCAGGGGCTGTAGCCCACCAGGCTCCTCTGTCTATGGGATTTCCCAGGCAAGAATACTTGTGTGGGTTGCCATCTCCTCCTCTGCGAGATCTTCCTGACACAATAGGTGCTCAGTAAATGCTTTTAAAATAGAGATCAACTTCATAGCAAGGGAGGCATCCATGAATGTGAAGCAAAGGATGAACCTTATTGAACTTTCCAGTCTTTGAAGAGGATTTGGCATGACTTGGCCTCTATCTTATCTTGTGTCACACTCCTCTTTGGCCTCCGGGTGACAATGACCCTGCTGTCCCTTCATTTCCCATGCTCATCAGGTCTGTTCCCGCCACTCAGGGCACATGATATGGTTGCTAGGCTGTGCAGTACACAAGGCCACTCCACCAAAGACTTTGCCAGCACTGCCAGTAAGAATGCCACACGAGCCACAGACTTGAGGCACACATGGAATTCTAAATGTTTCTGTGGCTATGTTAAAAAATTAAAAGAAGCAAGTGAAATTAATACAAATATTTTATTGAACCCAATAGGACCAAATAGTACCATTTGAATGTAATCAAATAAAAATAATTGAGGTACTCTCTCTATATATTTTCACATGGACTCTTCAAAACCCAGAATATTTTGTATTTATAGCACATCTTGACTTAGACTAGCTATACTTTAAATGCTCAGTAGTCAAATGTGACTAGTTACTATGATATTAGGAATTGTACCATTGGCTTTCCAGATTATGTAGCATTGTATAAGCAAGATTTCTTGAAGTTGACCAATAAAGTAGCTTGTTCTAACAAAATCAGTGAATGAGAACAATTTTCCAACTGTGGCCAAAGGTCTGGAGGAAGTGGTGCCTTTTTTCTAATTTGCGCAAAAATGTTTCTCAGCCAGTGGTGGCTTTGTTGTCATGAGGCTTTTGCACATGCTGTTCCCTCCTCCTGGAAGTTCAGTGCCCTTTGACTGATTTATTTCTGTTCATGTTTCTATTAAAGTGTTAATTCTTTCATAAGGTCTTTGTTTCATTTTCTCACAAAGCCCTTCTTCTTTGCCTCGTAGCACTTATTGGGATTAGTCATTCATGTGTGAGATTATTTAATGAAATTTCTGTCTCTGACACAAAATGGTTATGCTAGAAGGGGGAAGTTCTTGTCTATTTTTGTTCACCATGGAATTCCCAACTCTGAGCATAGTGCTGTGTGCATAGAAGGGGCTCCAGAAAGATGTACTGCGGGGCTGCTCGGCTGACTGCATGCCTCAGTGTCAAGAGCCCCAGCAGTTTGTGACGCTTATATTTGTTTGGTCCAGATACATCTCAGTCTCAGCCAGCAGGTTCAGGCGGAGGCTACAATGTCGTTCAAGGTCTCTCCAGAGAAACAACTGACTGTTTCTTCTCTCACTGCACAAATGTGTTTTCTATTCCAAGTATGTGAATTCATCTGACCAATTTATCCTGAACCTTTTCCCAGCTGCAACTGCCTTCTGTCTCTCTAGAGATGAGCGACTGAGTTTTATCTTGGACTCATTCAGGAGACTTAACCTGCAATGGCCACTTTAAAACAATAATATTTACAAAGTAGGTGAGTTACTAATGTGAAGAGAAAGTAAGTCGGGAGATAAACCACTCTGCATTTTGAAGCACACAGGGTTGTGCAAGTTCTTATTGGAAATCCAGGAGCTGGAGGCTGGGAAATTTATTTCATCACTTCACATGCTGTCTTCTTCCTTCTATCCTCTTACTATTCCTACCAATCGATCAGAGCCACAGAGGGGACAGTTAGAAATTGTGAACACAAGGCAAAATGACTGTTAACCAATGAGCATTAATGATATTATGCAGAATATTAAGTTTAATAGTTTACATTTGCAACTCTGATGCCATCAGGCTCCTTGGGTTCAAATCCTGACCTTGCTATTTACTAGCAGTGTGACCTTGGGTAAGTTATTTAATTTCTCTGAGCCTCAGTTTCCTCATCTGTAAAAAAAAGGGTTAAAAGTAAGAACCTAGGGGCGGTCCTAAGATGGCAGAGGAATAGGATGGGGAGACCACTTTCTCCCCAACAAATTCATCAAAAGAACATTTAAATGCTGAGTAATTCCACAAAGCAACTTCTGAATGCCAGCAGAGGACATCAGGCACCCAGAAAAGCAGCCCATTGTCTTTGAAAGGAGGTAGGAAAAAATATACAAGACAAAAAAAGAGACAAAGAGGTAGGGATGGAGCTCTGTCCCAGGAAGGGAATCTTAAAAAGACAGAAGTTCCCAAACACCAGGAAACACTCTCACTGCTGCGTCTGTGGTGAGCCTTGGAAGCACAGAGGGCAACATAACAAGGAGGACAAATAAATAAATAATTAAAACCCACAGATTATGAGCCCAATGGTAACTCTCCCAGTGGAGAGCAGCGCAGACATCTGCACCTGCCACTAGCAAGCGGGGGCTGGGCAGGGAGGCGGCTGGCTGAATTGCTTAGAGTAAGGATCTGGCCTGAGTGCCCCGAGGGCAATCTGAGTGAACTAACTTGGGCTAGCAAACCAGACCGTGGGATAGCTACCACGGGAAAAGCGCTAAGACACCGCCAGGCCCGCTCACAGAACAAAGGACTGAACAGAGCTAGCCAGCTGCAGACCATCTCCCTCCGGTGACACCAGCCAGAGCCGGAAGAGGGCAATCACAGCCCCAGAGAGACATTATCTATCAAACTGCAAGCAGGCTTCTTTGCTAACTAAGACTTCTTGGGGTTCTGGATGATCAACATCCACCTGAGAAAGTGCGCCAGTTGTACACCCAGAAAACCGAGTGGTAGGGACACTTATCACAGGAGGTGATAAGTTGCAGCAACCGTGCTTACCAAACACCTCATCACCTGAGCTTCTTGGACCTGGGAAGGGCACAAAACGCAGGCCCAACCAAATCTGCACCTCTGAGGACCACCTGAGTGCCTGAACCTGGGCTGCTTAGACCTGGGAGGTGCATGCAGCCCAGGGCTGGCCTTGGACGGTTCCCAGTGGAGCAACCTAGAGCCTGAACAGTGTGGGCAGGGAAGGCACACGCGCCATGAACGGGGTCAGGCCCAGTGTGGCTGAGGCACTGCAAGCACATGCCAGTGTTATTTGTTTGCAGCGTCTCTCCCTCCCCACAGTGCAACTGAACAAGTGAGCCTAAGAAAAGTGTCCACCACCGCCCTCTTTGTGTCAGGGCAGAAACCAGACACTGAAGAGACCAGCAAACAGAAGAAGCTAAAACAGAGGGAAGCGCCTTGGAAGTGACAGGTGCAGTAGATTAAAACCCTGTCGTTAGTACTGACTACATAGGAAGGGGCCTATAGATCTTGAGAAATATAAGCCGGACCAAGAAACTATCCAAAAATGAACTGACCCCACAATATCCACATCACCACCAGAGAAAGTCCTAGATATATTTTACTATTTTTACAATCATTCTTCTTAAAAAAATTTTTTTTAAATTTTTAAGTCCTCTATTACTCCTTTAATTTTCATTTTTATAACCTACTATTACTTTGCAAAAAAAGAGACCCTATTTTTTAAAGCAAACTTCATATATATATATATATATATTATAATTTTTGTGACTTTTTTCTTCCTTTTTTTTCTTCTTTTCTTTAATATTGTATTTTTGAAATTCCAAACTCTACTCTAGATTTTTAATCTTTGCTTTTTGGTATTTGTTATCAATTTTGTACCTTTAAGAACCCAATCTTCAGTACCTATTTTTACTTAGGAACGAGATTACTGGCTTGACTGCTCTCTCCCCCTCTGGACTATCCTTTTCTCCACCAGGTTGCCTCTGTCTCCTCCCTACCCCCTCTCTTCTCTACCCAACTCTGTAAATCTCTGTGTGTTCCAGACAGTGGAGAACATTTAGGGAACTGATTATTGGCTGGATCTGTCTCGCTCCTTTTGATTCCTCCCTTTTATCCTCCTGGCCACCTCTGTCTCCTTCCTCCCTCTTCTCTTCTCTGTATAACTCCGTGAACATCTCTGAGCGGTCCAGTTGTGAAGTGCACATAAGGAAGTGATTACTGGCTAGCTTGCTCTCTCCTCTACTGATTCCACCTCATCTCATTCGGGTCACCTCTAACTTCCTCCTCCCTCTTCTCTTCCCCATGTAACTCTGTGAACCTCTCTGGGTGTCCCCCACTGTGGAGAAACTTTTCATCTTTAACCTAGATGTTTTATCAATGGTGCTGTATAGAAGGAGAAGTCTTGAGACTACTGTAAAAATAAGACTGAAAACCAAAAGCAGGAGGCTTAAGTCCAAATCCTGAGAACACTAGAGGACTCCTGACTCCAGGGAACATTAATTGACAGGATCTCATCAAATGCCTCCATACCTACACTGAAACCAAGCACCACTCAAGGGTCAACAAGTTCCAGAGCAAGACATACCACACAAATTCTCCAGCAACACAGGAACACAGCATGGCTCCAATATATAGGCTGCCCAAGGTTACTCCAAAACAATTGACATCTCATAACTCATTACCAGACACTTCATTGCATGCCAGAGAGAAGAAATCCAGCTCCATCCACCAGAACACCGACACAAGCTTCCTTAACCAAGAAACCTTGACAAGCCACCTGTACAACCCCACCCACAGTGAGGAAATTCCACAATAAAGAGAACTCCACAAACTGCCAGAATACAGAAAGGCCACCCCAAACTCAGCAATATAAATGAGATGAAGAGACAGAAGAATTCCCAGCAGGTAAAGGAACAGGATAAATGCCCACCAAACCAAACAAAAGAGGAAGAGATAGGGAATCTACCTGATAAAGAATTCCGAATAATGATAGTGAAAATGATCCAAAATCTTGAAATCAAAATGGAATCACAGATAAATACCCTGGAGACAAAGATTGAGAAGATGCAAGAAAGGTTTAACAAGGGCCTAGAAGAAATAAAAAAGAGTCAATATATAATGAATAATGCAATAAATGAGATCAAAAACACTCCGGAGGGAACAAATAATAGAATAACAGAGGCAAAAGATAGGATTAGTGAAGTAGAAGATAGAATGGTAGTAATAAATGAATCAGAGAGGAAGAAAGAAAAACAAATTAAAAGAAATGAGGACAATCTCAGAGACCTCCAGGACAGTGTTAAACGTCCCAACATTTGAAGCATAGGATTCCCAGAAGAAGAAGACAAAAAGAAAGACCATGAGAAAATACTTGAGGAGATAATTGTTGAAAGCTTCCCTAAAATGGGGAAGGAAATAATTACCCAAGTCCAAGAAACCCAGAGAGTCTCAAACAGGATAAACCCAAGGTAAAACACCTTGGGATTAATAAATGAATCAGAGAGGAAGAAAGAAAAACAAATTAAAAGAAATGAGGACAATCTCAGAGACCTCCAGGACAGTGTTAAACGTCCCAACATTTGAAGCATAGGATTCCCAGAAGAAGAAGACAAAAAGAAAGACCATGAGAAAATACTTGAGGAGATAATTGTTGAAAGCTTCCCTAAAATGGGGAAGGAAATAATTACCCAAGTCCAAGAAACCCAGAGAGTCTCAAACAGGATAAACCCAAGGTAAAACACCTTGGGATTTCTTTGGAAGGAATGATGCTAAAACTGAAGCTCCAGTACTTTGGGCACCTTATGCGAAGAGTTGACTCATTGGAAAAGACCCTGATGCTGGGAGGGATTGGGGGCAGGAGGAGAAAGGGAAGACCGAGGATGAGATGGCTGGATGGCATCACGGACTCAATGGACGTGAGTCTGAGTGAACTCCGGGAGTTGGTGATGGACAGGGAGGCCTGGCGTGCTGCGATTCATGGGGTCGCAAAGAGTC
>SJXQ01009238.1:0-96464 GCA_006408695.1 Aepyceros melampus | reverse complement strand
GAAAGCTTTCTTCTCTCCTTGCTATCTTTGGAACTCTGCATTCAAATGGGTATATCTTTCCTTTTCTCCTTTGCTTTTTGCTTGGCAGGAACTAAAAAGCCTCTTGATGAAAGTGAAAGAGGAGAGTGAAAAAGTTGGCTTAAAGCTCAACATTCTGAAAACGAAGATCATGGCAACCAGTCCCATCACTTCATGGCAAATAGATGGGGAAACAGTGATAACAGAGTCAGATAATTAGTCTTTGCCCTGCTTCATTCTGTATTCCAAGGCCAAATTTGCCTGTTACTCCAGGTGTTTACTGATTTCCTACTTTTGCATTCCAGTCCCCTATAATGAAAAGGACATCTTTCAGGGGTGTTAGTTCTAGAAGGTCTTGTAGGTCTTCATAGAACTGTTAAACTCCAGCTTCTGCAGTATTACTGGTCGGGACATAGACTTGGATAACTGTGATATTGAATGGTTTGCCTTGGAAATGAACAGAGATCATTCTGTCATTTTTGAGATTGCATCAAAGTACTGCGTTTTGGACTCTTGTTGACCATGATGGCTACTCCATTTCTTCTAAGGGATTCCTGCCCACAGTAGTAGATATACTGGTTATCTGAATTAAATTCACCCATTCCAGTCTATCTCAGTTCGCTGATTCCTAGATTGTCAATGTTCACCCTTGCCATCTCTTGTTCGACCACTTCCAATTTGCCTTGATTCAGGGACCTAATATTCCAGGTTCTTATGCAATATTGCTTTTTGCAACATTGAACCTTGCTTCTATCACCAGTCCCATCCACAACTGGGTGTTGTTTTTGTTTTGGCTCCATCTATCCATTCTTTCTGGAGTTATTTCTCCACTGCTCTCCAATAGCATACTGTGCACCTACCAACCTGGGGAGTTCTTCTTTCAGTGTCCTATCTTTTTGCCTTTTCATACTGTTCATGGGGTTCTCAAGGCAAGAATATTGAAGTGATTTGCCATTCCCTTCTCTAGTGGACCACATTCTTTCATCTATTTCTGCTTTTATTGACTATGCCAAAGACTTTGACTATGTGATCACAATAAACTGTGGAAAATTCTGAAAGAAATGGGAATACCAGACCACCTTACCTGCCTCTTGTGAAATCTGTATGCAGGTCAGGAAGAAACAGTTAGAACTGGGCATGGAACAACAGACTGGCTCCAAATTGGGAAAGGAATATATCAAGGCTGTATATTGTCATCCTGCTTATTTAACTTATATGCAGAGTACATCATGAGAAACACTGGGCTGGAGGAAGCACAAGCTGGAATCCAGATTGCCAGGAAAAATATCAATAACCTCAGATATGCAGATGACATCACCCTTATGGCAGAAAGTGAAGAGGAACTAAAAAGCCTCTTGATGAAAGTGAAAGAGGAGAGTGAAAAAGTTGGCTTAAAGCTCAACATTCTGAAAACGAAGATCATGGCAACCAGTCCCATCACTTCATGGCAAATAGATGGGGAAACAGTGATAACAGAGTCAGACTTTATTTGTCTGGGCTCCCAAATCACTGCAGATGGTGATTGCAGCCATGAAATTTTTAAAAGACGCTTACTCCTTGGAAGGAAAGTTACGACCAACCTAGACAGCATATTAAAAAGCAGAGACATTACTTTGCCAACAAAGATCTGTCTAGTCAAGGCTATGGTTTTTCCAGTGGTATGTATGGATGTGAGAGTTGGACTATAAAGCAAGCTGAGAGCAAAATTGATACTTTTGAAGTGTGGTGTTGGAGAAGACTCTTGAGAGTCCCTTGGACTGCAAGGAAATCCAACCAGTCCATTCTAAAGATCAGTCCTGGGTGTTCTTTGGAAAGACTGATGTTGAAGCTGAAACTCCAGTACTTTGGCCACCTCATGCAAAGAGCTGACTCATTTGAAAAGACCCTGATCCTGGGAAAGATTGAGGTTAGGAGGAGAAGGGGATGACAGAGGATGAGATGGTTGGATGGCATCACCAATTCAATGGACATGGCTTTGGGTGGATTCCGGGAGTTGGTGATGAACAGGGAGGCCTGGCATGCTGCGGTTCATGGGGTTGCAAAAAATCAGAACGACTGAGCGACTGAACTGAACTGAACTCAATTAATTAGGCTTGATCCTTAATGAAAGGTAATGACAGAGGCAAAGCTTGAGTTTGGCCCCTCCCTATCTCAAACATCTAACAAATTGAGACTGTCTCTCTCACTCCAAGGATCTAGTGGCTTCCTAGTTTTCTGTGTATGAAGAACAGACTTAGGCTCCTCTATCCCAAGTTCTGGATTTTTCTTTCCAGTCTTCTCTCATGTCCTACCTAATCTACCTCTTTACAAACCTACTCCAGATTCATTCACTATGGAGAAACTTTGAGACTTGACTAATTTGCACTACAAAGGAGTCTTCCAAAGAAAAAGGATTGTTAGTCTAATTTTTTCATTCTGCATTTCCAGTAGAATATTAAGTGGTGCCTGGAACACTGTAGGCATCAGTAAATATTTGTTAAATGCATATGGTTGTATTTCATCCTTAAATTCATAAAGGAACCATCTAACTGTCTTAATTTTGTTGTTGTTCACTCGCTAAGTCATGTCTGACTCTTTCTAATCCCATGGCCTGCAGCATGCCAGCCTTCCCTGTCCTTCACTATCTCTCAGAGTTTGGTCAAACTCATTTCCATTGAGTCAGTAATGCCATCCAACCATCTCATCCTCTGCTATCCCCTTCTTCTCCTACCCTCAATCTTTCCCAGCATCAGGGTCTTTTCCAATGAGTCGGCTCATCACATCAGGTGGCCAAAGCACTGGAGTTTCAGCTTCAGCATCAGTCCTTCCTGAATATTCATGGTTGATTTCCTTTAGTATATATTTCCTGAATTTAGATTCCCCCAAAGCAGAACATCAGATAAGGACTTAATTCCAAGCCATCTGTATGGAAGATGATCCCTGGAAATAGGCATGAGGGAGAAGGAGAAATAAAGAAAGGGAGGAGAAAAGCCAATATAACATTTAAGAGTCAGGTTTGCCCTCTGGGTAGTAGGAGCTCAACTTCCCTAGAACACTCTCAGAAGGGTCCACCTTCTGAACAGGATACTGGAGCTTTATCTGTGGGCTCTGTTGATAGAGGGCTACCCTGGGAGTGTCACTATCCCTACACTTCCAAAAAGCACAAGTAGGTTCACACAGCTTTGGAGAAAGCCTTGAAGAAGAAACTAGAAAGATACAGGCTAGTAGATTCTAGCAAGATGAGGTGAGCCTAAATTTACAGGAAACTAAACATGATAGCAACAGCTAAAATTAGACGTGAAAAGAGAGGATGTGAAACAAAGAACCAAAACATCTGCTCCACCAACACAAAAGAAAGAGAAGTTCATGGTATTTATTCTTCTAATTTCTAAAACTAGAAGAATTTCTGAAGTTTTGGAAATTTGGGAAAAGATCATGATCTGATAGCTTGAAAATGGTCTCAAGTGCAGCAAGTTCTCTTTCAGTTATGCAACAAAGTTGAAAAACACCTGAACATCAGTTCAAATACAGAGATACCACAAGTGAATGATAAGAGTCTTAAACCATATGCTCAAATAGAAAAGAGAAACCCAGAGTATACCATTAAATTAACTTTCACCTGAAGACTGAAATAAGAATTTAGGAATAATTAAGATTTTAAATCTAAAATTGTAATTTGTAGGAATGCAATCTGGTATCGCTTTTTATAAAGGATTGAGAATGTGTGACATTTTGATAAAAAAGGAAGAAGCAAGTGTTTCTCAAGTTGAATCTCTAGACTTAATCTTCTCAAAGTCTGATGACATGATTTGGGGGGAAATCACAGGTTGAAGGATATATGTATATTATATATACTATACACACACATACACATATGTAATATAGATGCTATATTTACATATATAATATCATGCTATATATACATATATATATAGTAAATATATTCTGGATCATCTTGATGACCACTTTCTTACAGAAATGCCCAAAGCATAAAATTATCTTTCATATTTAAAAATTTAAATTAAAAAATTCAAATCCTGTTTGAATGACAAGTACAAAGTTAACAAGTTAAAAAATCAAAAATCTTAATATTTTTGACAAGTAAAAATCATGTTAGTTACAGGATGCTCTAAAAAGTGTTTGTAAGTTTGAGTAAAAACAAAGTGATAGAAAATTGAGACATCTCAAATATAATGTAGTGTAAGCACATTCAACTCCATAAAACCTACTCCATAGAAATCTGTACCAAAGAGTCTGTCTTAGAAAAACAATGTCATCTGCTATATTAAATTAATGTTACTGACTTTTTTCCTATCTGATTGGCAATTTTGCTTTTCTTAATATAAGAACAATAAGCATAGAGAATTTATTCCCAGCATTTCTGTTTTAACTAGTTAAGAATCACTACAATAAAGTAATTTAATTCACCTCTCAGGATCTTCACGTGCATGCCTAGTTGCTAAGCTGTGTCTGACTTTTTGTGACCCCATGGACTGCAGTCAGCCAGGCTTCCCTGTCCTTGGGATTTTCCAGGAAAGAATGTGGAGTGGGCTGCCATTTCCTCTTCCAGGAGATCTTCTTAACCCAGGGATCAAACTCGTGTCTCCTGCATCTTCTGCATTGGCAGGTGGATCTTTACCACTACACTACCTGGGAAGACCCTTTCAGGGTCCATAAGGGTCCTTTCAGAAGGAATCCCCACATGACTTAAATCTTAGAAAGGTTGACTCAGGCTATAAAGTATACCCAAAATGAATGTCTCTACAAGATTTTATAAAAACCTCCAAGAGTTAAAATAGTTTGAGCATGTATTATATGCATAACATATACACATGACACTTCAGATGCTGCAGAAATAATGAAATTGGAGAGTCAAAGGATTGCTATCATGAAACCAGCACTTAGCTGGAAAAATTAATCACTGTTGTCCTAATAATAAAATCAGGGCTTCCCTGGTGACTCAGATGGTAAAGAATATGTCTGCAATGAAGGAAACCTGGGTTTGATCCCTGGGTTGGGAAGATCCCCTGGAGGAGGATATGGTAACCCACTCCAGTATTCTTGCCTGGAGCATCTCATGGACTGAGGAGCCTGGTGGGCTACAGTCCAAGGGGTCACAAAGAGTCAGATGTGACTGACCACTAAGCGACTAAGCACAGCACAGTGCGTTATATTTGCTAAATAAAAGGTGTGGACAAAACCTATAGGAGGCAGACAATGACATGAGCTTGGTTGTAAAAAGGGGCTTCATAAATAAGATGAAATTTGGAGAAGTCCTAGTGGGTGAAAAGGATGAGACTTTGGATAACAGAGAAAGCTTTCCAGGCAGAATGCTAGCTCAGAAATGAGAAAGTGGAAGGGTGCATGTCTTCAGCACAAAACAAACTATTTCACAAAATGGAAGTACACTTTGAAGAACAGTGGAAGGTAAGATTGGAAGGTAGACAGGGGCCATAATTAAGAGAACTGTGAATACCACCACTGTAATTTGAAATTTTCAGCTCTGGACAATCGATAGCCAGAAGATTTGGAGCAGGTGATGGAGCAAGGATTGAAGATTGTTTTCAGAATACTAGAGCAATGTCACTGATGGCTGAAGAAAAAAATAGGTCTTTTTGTAGCTCAACTTCAAATTATCTTAACCCCTAAGTGAATTAAAACCGTAGAAAAAATGTCCTTAAATCAAAGAAATCAATATAAAATCTCTTGGCAAAACATACCATCTCTTAGGCCTCAAATTATCTTGACAGTGTTTCATATACAATGTCAGACATGCGATCCAAATTAAAAGAGTGTATGAGAAGACAAGATAAGAACCTGATTAAAAACAAGAAAAACATGAGAAATTAAAAAGAGAGCCATAGAGATGTTAGCAATAATTTTAAAATAACTATGCCTTATACGCTCAAGGAAATAAATGATTTTTGACAGAGAACTTTAAATAAAATACATTTTAGAAAATAAAAATATAATAACCAAAATTAGGAATTTAATATAGGGGTTTATGAGCATATTAGATAAGGTAAATAGAAGATTAATAAACTTGAAGGTAAGTCAAAGTAAGATATTCTAGGTGAATATTACCTATTTATTTCTTACAGTTTATTTCTGTATCTTGAAATAGGGACTACTGCTACTGCTGCTAAGTCGCTTCAGTCGTTCCAACTCTGTGCAACCCCATAGACGGCAGCCCACCAGGCTCCGCCGTCACTGGGATTCTCCAGGCAAGAACACTGGAGTGGGTTGCCATTTCATTCTCCAATGCATGAAAGCGAAAAGTGAAAGTGAAGTCGCTCAGTTGTGTCCAACTCTTAGCGACCCCATGGACTGCAGCCCAGAGGGCTCCTCCATCTGTGGGATTTTCCATTGAAATAGGGAAGAGAGCTACTAATAAAGAAACTTTAGGCATGAACAAGAAAGCTATTATTCAAGCCTCCAGGTATCCTATTAAAAACCTTACTTTTACAACTTTCCCAAAGGACACCTGTTTTTCAAGTACTTTTCTTCTTTCTCTCATGGGAGATTATCCCTGGGTTGCTTCTCACTGAGTCATTCCCCACTCCCAGTCTGTTTCATATTTTAAACCACACTTCGGTTAATGAATCACTTCTATATCCTTCCTTATCACTTGCTTTTTTCCCTCATAATTCCCTGGAGGGGGAAAAAAAAAACAGGGAAGAAAAAAGCCATTTGTGACTAAAAATTGTGTGTGTGTGCTCAGTCGTTCAGTTGTATCCAACTCTTTATAATCCTTTGGACTGTAGCCCACCAGGCTCCTCTGTCCACAGAATTTCCCAGGCAAGAATACTGGAGTGGGTTGCCATTTCCTTCTCCAGGGGATCCTCCCAACCCAGGGATTGAACCAGTGTCTTTTGTGTCTCCTGCATTGCAGGCAGATTCTTTACTTGCTGAGCCATTAGGGAAGACCAGAAAAGTGGATACTTATGGAAATTCAAGGCCTCAAATGAATGGAGTCTCAACCCAAATGTGAAACACCTCCTCCTCTGCAACTCCCAATGTTAGAACTCACAATTTTAACCTATTCTCTAAAATTTCTAATTTAAACCTTTGGTACCAATATTTACATTTGTTTAGTGATACACTGTACACATGGAGAATACTTTGGAAAATGTAACCTTTAACAGAGGAAGTGGGGTGAAGGAAAAGAAGAAAGAAAGAAAAGGGAAGATGAGAAGAAAGAGGAGCCAATAAAAAGGAAGAAAGGGGATGATGATGGTGTAGGAAAAAAAAAAACAGAATAGGAAAGAAAATTAGGGAAGATTAGTGAAAAGTGGAAAACAAAAATAAAGACTAGACTTCTGGTGTCTAGGTCCATGTATAAGGAGCTTAGAAGATGTCACTCTGTTCTAACAAGTAAAACATTGAACAGCCTGAAAAATCAACAACACTTCTTGGGTGCATAATAGAGAGGAAGGCACAGGGAAAACCACTGCCCCCCCCCCAAGTGGAGAAACAGGTGGATATAGGAATTCATGGCTTAACAAGAGCAGACTCACAAGTAGAAACCACCTTGGGAACAAGTGCTGGAGTAGGAAAACCTGAGCTGAATTGATAAATTTTCTGGAGGCTCAGTGAGGGCAGCTAAAACTCCAGAGGGAGTCTTAGAGAGAGGTCCCCAAATATTGATGAGAGTTACCTATGGGAGCTGACCAGGTTCCCATGAAAGTAAAAGTGAAAGTTTCTCAGTCGTGTTCGTCTCTTTGTGACCCCATGGACTGCAGCCTGCTACGTTCCTCTGTCCATGGAATTCTCCAGTCCAGAATACTGGAGTGGGTAGCTGTTCCTTTCTCCAGGGGATCTTGCAAATCCAGGAATTGAATTGGGGTCTCCTGCATTGCAGAGGGATTCTTTACCAGCTGAGTTACCAGAGAAGCCAATATATATCGGGGAAAATTTTTTTGTGTTTCTGGATAGGAGAGGGGAAAAGGAACCATTTTTAAATATGCCAGAGAACTCTGTTTTTTTTTTTTTTGAAAAGACAGACCAACCACCAGAACCAGATATGACAGGCATATTGGAATTATCAGATTGAGAATTTAAAACAACTATGATTTGCATGCTAAGAACTCTAATAGATAAAATAGCATACAAGAACAGATGATCAATGTAAACAGAGAGATGAAATCCTAAAGGGGAAAAAAATTTTCTAGAGATAAAAAAACTGCAGCAGAAATGAAAAGTGCTTTGATGAGCTGATTAGCAGACTGGACATGGCTGAACAAAGACTCTCTGGTCTAGAGAATATATCAATAGAACCATCAAAAATAAAAAGCAAAGGAGGGGAGTGGCCAAGATGGCTGAGTAGGAAGACCTTGAACTAACCACGTCTTACAGGCACACCATAATTAAAAACTTGAGCTATCAGGGAAGCCCATTTATCAATAAGAACAACCCAGAGACCAATAGAGAAGATTTTTCAGAACTAAAGATATAAAGAAGGAACAAAAACAAGATGGGTGAAATGGGAGGTTGTGGGATATATTTAAGACCCATGGCCCTGGAATGTGAACCACATAAGAGGACAGTCAATTGCAGAGGTTCTCCTCAAAGAGTGGGGGGTCCAAGTCCCACGTTAGACTCCCCAACTCAGGGCTCCTACACCAGCAAGATGAGGACCCAGAATGAATGTCATTGATGGCCAGCAGGGCTTTGGTTATGGGAGGAGGCGGAGAGCTACAGGAAAAGAGATGCTGCTTTTAAAAGGCACACACAAAATCTTGCACACTCTGAGATCCAACACAGAGGAGGTAATTTGGAACCCTGAGTCAGATCCACTTGTTGATCTTGGAGAGCCTTCCAGCAAGGCAAGAAGAAATAGGAATTCCTTCTAGGGGCATAGAGGCTGGCAGCACACATTTTGGGGAGCTTGTTCTACCATGAGGATACTTGTGCCAACAAACACAAGTTTGGAATCCTCTCTCTAGCCTATCAGCACCAGGGGCTTTCATACCCAATAGGTGGTTGGTACCACTAACAAAAGCCCCAATACCAAGCAGCC
This sequence comes from Aepyceros melampus, assembly GCA_006408695.1. Classification (NCBI taxonomy): domain Eukaryota; kingdom Metazoa; phylum Chordata; class Mammalia; order Artiodactyla; family Bovidae; genus Aepyceros; species Aepyceros melampus. Next base: position 87,448 of record SJXQ01009238.1, on the reverse strand, counting down.
AGGCATATGGGGACTCAGTCCCACCCACCCACCAGAGGGCTGGCAGCCTCTGCATGAGGCAGAGCCTGACAAAACCAGGTCAAGAGAAAGTCATACCTATATACCTACCAATGTACTAGTGTGGCCTTGCCACAACACAAGGGCCCACACAGCCCACACAAAGGGTATCTCTAGAGCATATAGCTGTGGTGACTAGAGCAGGATGTGTGCTAGGCCCCATTGAAAATCACATACATAGGGCCCCTTCTTCAAGACTAGGAAATGTAATGGACCTAACTAATACATTGAAATAAAAACAGAGAATTAGGCAAAATGAGATGATGAGATGTGTTCCAAATGAAGTAACAAGGTAAAACCCCAGAGGAAGAACTAAGCAAAGGGATGAAAAGCAACCTACCTCATAAAGACTTCAAGGTAAAGATAGTAAAGATGCTCAATAACCTTATGAGAAGAATTTAGCAGAAAGTTAGGAAATATAAAGAAAAATCAAAGGGATTTAAAGAATACAACAATTGAAATTATAAAAAATACAACTGTATAAATCAAAAGTGGATTAGATGATAAAAAGGAACAGATCAGTAAACTGGAAAACAGAGTAGTAGAAATCATCTAAGCTAAAAGAAAAAAGAATTTTAAAAATGAAGAAAACTTAGAAGGCCTCTGGAATACAATCAAGCATACTAACAATTACATTATAGGAGATCTAGAAGGAGAAGAAAGAGAGAAAGGAGCAAAGAATTTATTTAAAGAAATGATATTAATACTGAAAACTTCCCTAACCTAAGAAAGTAAATATCCAGGTCCAGAAGAACAGAGTCCCAAACAAAATAAATCCAAAGAGAAACACACTAGGATACCATTCTGTTCAGTCGCGCAGTCGTGTCCGACTCTTTGCGACCCCATGAATCGCAGCACGCCAGGCCTCCCTGTCCATCACCAACTCCCGGAGTTCACTCAGACTCACGTCCATTGAGTCCGTGATGCCATCCAGCCATCTCATCCTCTGTTGTCCCTTTCTCCTCCTGCCCCCAATCCCTCCCAGGGTCTTTTCCAATGAGTCAACTCTTCGCATAAGGTTGCCAAAGTAATGGAGCTTCAGTTTTAGCATCATTCCTTCCAAAGAAATCCCAGGGTTGATCTCCTTCAGAATGGACTGGTTGGATCTCCTTGCAGTCCAAGGGTCAGTCGTGTCCGACTCTTTGCGACCCCATGAATCGCAGTACGCCAGGCCTCCCTGTCCATCACCAACTCCCGGAGTTCACTCAGACTCACGTCCATTGAGTCTGTGATGCCATCCAGCCATCTCATCCTCGGTCGTCCCTTTCTCCTCCTGCCCCCAATCCCTCCCAGCATCAGGGTCTTTTCCAATGAGTCAACTCTTCGCATAAGGTGCCCAAAGTACTGGAGCTTCAGTTTTAGCATCATTCCTTCCAAAGAAATCCCAGGGTTGATCTCCTTCAGAATGGACTGGTTGGATCTCCTTGCAGTCCAAGGGACTCTCAAGAGTCTTCTCCAACACCACAGTTCAAAAGCATCAATTCTTCTGCGCTCAGCCTTCTTCACAGTCCAACTCTCACATCCATACATGACCACAGGAAAAACCATAGCCTTGACTAGACGGACCTTAGTCGGCAAAGTAATGTCTCTGCTTTTGAATATACTATCTAGGTTGGTCATAACTTTTCTTCCAAGAAGTAATACAGTGTAATTGAAATGGCAAAAAAATGCCATTTTTGTTCTCCAGGGGATCTTCCAGACCAGGGATCAGACCCACATCTCCTGCAGTGTAGGCAGATTCTTTACTGCAGAGGCACCAAGGAAGCCCAAAGATAAAAAGAAAATCTTAAAAACAAAAAGAGAAAAGCAGCTAGTTACATACAAGGGAGTTACAGTAACATGAACATGAGTTCATGAACATGAACATAAGTTTTCAGCAGAAACTTTACAGACCAAAGGGAATGGCATGATATATTTGAAATGATATAAGGAAAAAAGCTATGACTTCTCCAGTGCAGGGTACACAGGTTCAACCTCTGGTCAGGGAAGATTCCACATGTTACAGGGCAACTAAGTTAGTGTGCCACAACTACTGAGCCCAGGCTCCAGAGCCCGTGAGCTGCAACTACTGAGCCTGCATGCTCTAGAGTCTATGCTCCACAAGAGAAGCCACAGCAATGAGAAGACTACACACTACAGCTAGAGAGTAACCCCTGCTCACAAGTAGAGAAAACCCATGTGCTGCAACAAAGACTCAGCTCAGCCAGAAATTAATAAATAATTTTTGTTTAAAAAAAAAAAGGAGAAACCTACAATCAAAATTACTTCACCTGGCAAGGCTGTCATTCAAGTCTGAAGGAGAGACAGTTTCATAAATAAGCAGAAGCTAAAAAGAATTCAGCACTACTAAGCCAGCTTCACAAGACATATTAAAGGGACTTCTCTAAGTGGAAAAGAAAAGACCACAACAAAAATTTGAAATATACAAAAGGAAAAACCTTTATTGATAAAGATAAACAGTAAAGATAGTAGATGAACCACTTATTTACGAAGCAAGAATGTCAAAACACAAAAGTAGTAAAATTATCATAAGCAGTTAAAGAATATACAAAATGTAAAGATGTAAAATATGATGCCAAAAACTATAAACAGGGAATTACCAGGTTTCCCAGTGGTTAGAACTCTGTGCTTTCACTTCCCAGGGCCCATATTCAATTCCTGGTCATAGAACTAAAGTTCCCATAAGCTGTGTTGCATGATAAATAAATAAACACAATAAATGTGCATGGAGAAATTAAAGTGCATGGTTGTTAAACTGAATTTGAATTTAAGAAACCAACTTAAAATTATCTTGCATAGGTATTGATTGTTATTTATAAACTAGTAATGTGATAGGAGTTTGGCTGGTGGGGGGAGGTGTGTTTTAGTTTTCCTTAAAGCTGGGTTGGATTTTCAGTTATTACCAACTGAAGGAATCTTACCTGATACAGGCCTTCATTTTAGACCACTAGTATGACTAGGTATTAGATATACAATAACAAAAATATACTACTTCAAACTGAAGCACAAGCTGGAATCAAGATTGGCAGGAGAAATATCAATAACCTCAGATATGCTGATGACATCACCCTTATGACAGAAAGTGAAAAGGAACTAAAAAGCCTCTTGATGAAAGTGAAAGAAGAGAGTGAAAAAGTTGGCTTAAAGCTCAACATTCTGAAAACTAAGATCATGGCATCTGGTCCCATCACTTGATGGGAAATAGATGGGGAAACAGTGGAAACAGTATCAGACTTTATTTTTCTGGTCTCTAAAATCACTGCAGATGGTGACTGCACCCATGAAATTAAAAGACGCTTACTCCTTGGAAGGAAAGTAATGACCAACCTAGATAGCATATTCAAAAGCAGAGACATTACTTTGCCAACAAGGTCCATCTAGTCAAGGCTATGGTTTTTCCTGTGGTCATGTATGGATGTGAGAGTTGGACAGTGAAGAAAGCTGAGCGCTGAAGAATTGATGCTTTTGAACTGTGGTGTTGGAGAAGACTCTTGAGAGTCCCTTGGACTGCAAGGAGATCCAACCAGTCCACTCTAAAGGACTTCAGTCCTGGGTGTTCATTGGAAGGACTGATGCTAAAGCTGAAACTCCAATGCTTTGGCCACCTCATGCGAAGAGTTGACTCACTGGAAAAGACTCTGATGCTGGGAGGCACTGGGGGCAGGAGGAGAAGGGGACGACAGAGGATGAGATGGCCGGATGGCATCACTGACTCCATGGGCGTGGGTCTGAGTGAACTCTGGGATTGGTGATGGACAGGGAGGCCTGGTGTGCTGCAATTCATGGGGTCTCAAAGAGTCAGACACGACTGAGCAACAGAACTGAACTGAACTGAACTTCAGAGAGTTTAAAATCTAAATAAAGAAATAAACGAGAAAATAGTGTTTTAAATGTTAAGAAGAAAAATTCAGAAAGCTCTTTTGAGCACATATAAGTTCTAGATAGCATCTGTTCTCAGCATCAGGTGAAGATGAGATTATCACCAAGATGTTCTTGAAAATTGGATGGAGTTTAACTCTACATTTAATCCAGTTAAAACTTTGTGGAATTCTGGGAGCGTCATTGGCCCAGCCATTAACTGAGACTCAGAATCTAAGTTCCCCACTGATGAGAAGATATTGGTGAAAAAACTACTTTGAGTAGCTTCAAGACAGTGAGTTCTATGTTGGTAAACCTCAGGACAGTTTTCTCATTAGATATCCACAGTGTTCTACAGTCCCTTCAAGAAGAAGACTTAGAAATATTGCAGGAAAAAAGGAGGAGTGTAATATTAGTTTCATATTCTAACCTTCATCAATGTCAAATTTCCCCCTTTCATAAATCACTGGGGGAAAAAGACTTAGTATAAAGCTACAGTAGTTAAGATGGTGGTATTTGTTAAAGACTAGACAAATAGATCAATGGAACCGAATAGCAAGCCCCAAAATAGATCCATATTAATAAAGTGAACTGATCTTTGACAAAAGATAAAAGGCAATGTAATGAAGCAAAGAAAGTCTGAAACAATTGACCATTCACATGAAAAAAAAAAAAATGAATCAAGGCACAACATACACCATTTACAAAATTAACTCAAAGTAGATCACAGACCTAAATGTAAACTACAAAACTATAAAAATCCTGGAAGATAATATAGGAGAAAATCTAGAAAACCCTAGATGGGATAATAACTTTTTAAATTCAATACCAAAGGCATGATTCATGAAAGAAATAATTGATAAGCTGGACTTCATTAAAATAAAAAAACTTCCGTCTGCAAAAGGCAATTCAAGGGAATGAGAAGGTAAACTACAGAATAAGATTGTTATCCAAAAATTTAGAAAGAACCCTTAAAATTCAACAATAAGAAAACAACCCAATTTTTAAAAATGGGCCAAAGATCTTAACAGACATTTCACCAAAGAAGATATACAGATGGCAAATAAAGATACAAAAACATGTTCTATATATATATATATATATATATATATATATATATATAAAATCAGGGGAATATAAATTAAAATGAGATACTCCTAATCTACTACATTTACTAGATTGGCCAAAATCTGGAAAACTGATAAAGCCAAATACTGATAACAATGTGGAGCAACAAGAACTCATCACTGATGGGAAAGCAAAATAGTACAGACACTTTAGAAGACAGTTTTGTGATTTCTCACAAAATTAATAGTGTTTCTTGATATTTACCCCAAGGACTTGAAACTATGTTCACACTAAAACCTGCACATGGATGTTTATAGAAGCTCTATTCATAACTGCTAAAACTTGGAAGCAACGAAGTTGTTTTTCAATAGATGAATGAGTAAACAGAGTGTAGTACATTCAGACAATGGACTGTTATTCAGTGCTAAAAAGGAAATGAGTTATCAAGCCCTAAAAAGACATGTAGAACATTCAATGCATATTACTAAGTGAAAGAAGTCCATCTGAAAAGGCTATATACTGTATAATTCCAATTATAAGACATTCTGGAAAAGACAAAAGTATGAAGATAGTCAAAATAATCAGTGGCTAGGGGTTGACGGGGAAGGCATGAATACAATCTTTAGCACCGTGAAAACAGTCTGAATAATATGATTATTATGGACACATGTTATTATATATTTGTCCAAACCCATATACTGTACAACAGCAAGAATGAACCCTAATGTAAGCTATGGACTTTGGGTGATTATGATGTGTTAATATAGCTTCATCAATTGGTAACAGACGTACTATCTGGTGAGGGATATTGATAGAGGAGGTTATACACATGTCGGGGCAGAGGTATACGGAAAATCTCTGTATTTCAACTTTGCTGTGAACATAAAAGTGCTCTAAAAATGTCTTAAAAATGAAATTAAGAATAAAGAAAGTGGGATATAATTAACAGGGTGGTTAAGAATACTGGTTATAGAGCTTGACTGATTCCATTCATATTATAGTTTTGCCACTCACCAGGTATGAAACCTAGAGCAAAGGAGTTAACCTCTCAGTGCCTCAGTTTCCTCATCTTTTAAATGGGGATAATAGGAACTGTCTCATAGGGTTGTTGTGACTAATAAGGTAACATATGGAAAGCACTGTGAACAATTCCTAGAATATAAGAAATCTTAAAAAAAAAGTGCAACTGTGGTTTTCATATTAGTTGAAATATTAGGGTCATCACAGTAATAGTTAGAGTCTGTAAATTATCAGCATTTAGAATTTCTGCCAACACCTTGATCTCTACAAACCCAATAATTAGAAAAACTCTTACTAGAGATGCCCAGTATATTTGTCAGTGGATATTGAATGTTACTATCTCACTAAGAATGTGCTAATGAAAATTCAGGAAAACAAGTCTTTTCACAACTTGTACAAATGTGCTACAAACACCCGGGAGAAAAAAAAATCTAACCACATTTTGTACTGGATTTCGTGTCTTTATTTTAGAATATCTAGGTACCATCCTAGAGGCAGGACCTCCCACTTAAAAATACTAGGAGGGGTGAGGGAGACTCGAAAGCCCATACATTAAATGTGCTTGCATTCGTTTCACAGGAAGCTGACCTCAGATTCCAGCATGTGTGTATAACTGTCTCAGATACCTGAAAGTAAATAAAGTAGATAACTAGCCCTGCCCACTGAACCAACATAAAAGTTCCGATCGAAAAGGTCTCCCCATCAGGTGGTCACATATCCAAGTTTACCACATTCCATAATGTGTTGACATGTTTACAATGATTTGCTAAGAGGCAGAGAAGACTTTCCCCCACTTAACAAAAGGCTTCTATAATCAGGCTCCATAGCAGTTCAAGCAGGTGAGTGACAAACATGATTACAACCATAGAAAATGCAGTTAGAGAGTGAAGTAAGCCAGAAAGAAAAACACCAATACAGTATACTTACACATATATATATATATATATATATGGAATTTAGAATGATGGTAATGATAAACCTGTACGCAAGACAGCAAAAGAGACACAGTTGTATAGAATGGCCTTTTGGACTCTGTGGGAGAGGAAGAGGGTGGGATGGGTTGGCAGAGTGGCAATGTAACATGTGTGATATCATAAGCGAAACGAATTGCCAGTCCAGGTTTGATGCAGGATGCAGGATGCTAGGGACTGATGCACGGGGATAATCCAGAGAGAGGGTGTGGGGCAGGAGGGTGGAGGTGGGGGTCGGGATTGGGAGTTCATGTACACTCATGGCTAATTCATGTCAATGTGTAACAAAACGAATACAGTATTGTAAAGCAAAACAAACTAAAAATAAAAATTAATTAAAATTAAGAGACACAGATGTATAGAACGGCCTTTTGGACTCTGTAGGATAGGGAGAGGGTGGGATGGGTTGGCAGAGTGGCAGTGTAACATGTGTGATATCGTGAGTGAAACGAATCGCCAGTCCAGGTTTGATGCAGGATGCTGGATGCTTGGGACTGATGCACGGGGATAATCCAGAGAGAGGGTGTGGGGCGAGAGGGGGGAGGTGGGGGTCGGGATTGGGAGTTCATGTACACTCGTGGCTGATCCATGTCGATGTATAGCAAAACGAATACAGTATTGTAAAGCAAAACAAACTAAAAAGAAAATAAAAATAAAAATAAATAAAAATTAATTAAAAAAAAAAGAAAATGCAGTTAGATCAGCTTCTCCTACTCAACCCTCCCCTATAAAATATCTCACATTAAATTGAAAAAAATGATCAACTTTGGAAAATATTCACAGCCCAGTGACACACTTTCAAGCTTTTATTAACAGACACCTAATATTGCCTTGCTTCATATGACTTGAAGATTGAAGAACCTGAATGCTTTCCTTTTCACCGTCATCTGATGCTGTCATCTTACAGTAGCTGGGGAGGAAAGAATTCATGAAATGGAAGACAATGTATATGATATTATAGAAAAGGAAATGAACTGCTTTTAAGAAACTTGGTTTTGAGACAAACCATTATTTTTTCAGTTTTTACAAAATGAAAACAATGGTTTTTCACATGTAAGTAGGACTTTCCATTGACTTTCACACACACATCTTAAAAAAAAAAAAAATATATATATATATATATATACTATTTATTTATTTATTTGGCTCCTGTAGTTGCAGCATGTGGGATCTAGTTGCCTGACCAAGGACTGAACCCTGGCCCCCTGGTGGCTCAGATGGTAAAGAATCAGCCTGCAATGCAGGAGACCTGGTTTCAATCCCTGGATGGGGAAGATCCCCTGGAGAAAGGAATGGTTCCCAGTATTCTTGCCTGGGAAATCTCAAGGACAGAGGAGCCTGGTGGCTACAGCCCATGGGGTCCCAAAGAGTTGGACACAACTGAGCAACTAACACACACACACACGCACACACATACACACACGTGCGCGTGTGCACACACTCAGAAATAATCTAAGTTATATAAAGCTCATATTATGTTTCCAGTATGATTTCCAGGTCAGGAACACCCAAGAAACATGCTGCCCACTGTCCTCACTAGCCAATGCTGAGTGTCTTGTTCATTCTGCTTTGATAACTGCTTTGTCACTTGATGCCTGTCCTACTTGGAAGCCAAGTCTGTCCCATCATAGCGTCTAGTCGTTAGTGAAATAAACCCTAATTCTCCTTTGGAATTGCTCATCTACATGTAATGCTTGCCTCTCGCACTTGGGTGCATGGGCCTCTGAGAGGCTGTCCTTGGACTCATCAATCAGACATCTTCAGCACGGTCAGTCTACCACTCGGGCACAATGATAGATTATGGGCTTCTCCATACTTTGCAGTTTGGTGACTGCACCCTATGGAGTAATACCACAGGCCCATCTCTTCTGAGATTCCCCACACACTTGACTGAACTTTCTTTTGACCTCCCTCTGAGGTTTAGACTCCAAAGAAAGGAATACACAGGCCCTTTCTGACCACTAGTGCTCCCGCAGGTCCCTCTCAAACATCTTCCCATCAGCTGGTTAGACTCTCATAACCTTTGTTGTTGAGTCACTAAATTGTATTGAGCTCTTTGCAATCCCATGAACTGCAGGGCGCCAGGCTTCCCTGCCCTTCTCTATCTCCTTGAGTTTGCTCAAATTCATGTCCAATAGCCTTTAAGTGACAAAAAAAAAAAAAGGAACTACATCTTCCTACATTTTTGCCAACTCAATACTGCAATATTTGGCAAATGGTAACCACCAATTACTAGTAGTTAATGTAGGAAATGTATGCAAAAAAAAAAATGCATGCACCTTAAAGTTTTGGGTGCATGAGTAATTTGGGTTGAAATTACTTCATAAGAAGGTTAGAGGATATTATAGGCTGAATAATGGCCCACTAAGGGGTGTAGGTCCTAATTTCCAGAATCTGTGATTATTACTTTACATGTCAATAGGAACTTTGTATGCTTGATTAAATCAAGGATCTTGAGAGAATCATGGACTATTGAGGTAAATCTGGTGTAACAGTAGGAGTCCTTATAAGAAGGAGGCAGGAGATCAAAGCCTTTCTCTGGTGGTTCAGTAGTAAAGAATTTCTCTGTCAATGCAGGAGACTCGGGTTCGATCCCTGCATCGGGAAGATCCCTTGGAGAAGGAAATGGCAACCCACTCCAATATTCTTGCCTGGGAAATCCCATGCACAGAGGAGCCTGGCGAGCTACATACAGTCTATGGGATCACAAAGAATCAGACCTGACTTAGCATCTGATCAACAAGAGGCGATCAAAGAAACATTAGGAGATAGAAAGGCAGAAGCAAGACAGTTATCATGAGTCAAGGCACGTAGGCAACCACGTGAAGCCGAGAAGGGCAAGGAAATGGATTCTCCCCTCAGAGACTCTACAAGAAATCAGCCCCTCCAACACCTTGACTTTACCACAAATACTCATTTTGTACTTCTGGCATCCAGGACTATAAAATCATAAATATGTGCATTTTAAATCACTAAATTTATGGTAATTTGTTACAGCAGTAACAATAAAGTTAATACCAAGAATATGAAACAAAAATCAAGGTATTACCATTTTGAAAAACAATTTGACAATTTATTATACAGTTAAATGTATAATTATTATATGACCCAGAAATTCCATTCTAGATGTTTGCCCAAGAGATGTGAAAACACAGTCTTATACACCAGTATTCAATTTTATTCATAACAGACAAAAACTGATAATGGCTCATATGTTCATGAACAGGTGAATGGATAGACAAGACTGTGATGTATTCATGTAATGACATGTGATAACACAGCAATAAACAGAAATGAACTACTGATAGTCACACCAACATGCATGAATCTCTAAAACATTATGTAGGCTGAAGCCAGGAACCAAATGTACATACTATATATTTCTTCTTTTAAAAGTTCTATGAAAGGAAAATTAATCTATAGTGACAGAGATCAGGTCATCGGCTGCTTAGGATTGTGGGAAGTGTTGCCTGTAAAGGGGCATAAGATGGGATGAAGAAAATATCTTACATTTTGATTGTTGTGGATACACAGGTGTGAAAATGTACCAAAACTCATCAAACTGGTGCTGACAGGACTTCCCTGGTGGTCCAGTGGTTAAGAATCTGCTGCCAATGCAAGAGACTTTCACTTTTCACTTTTATGCATTGGAGAAGGAAACAGCAACCCACTCCAGTGTTCTTGCCTGGAGAATCCCAGGGACAGGGGAGCCTGGAAGGCTGCCGTCTATGGGGTCGCACAGAGTCGGACACGACTGAAGCAACTTAGCAGCAGCAGCAGCCAATGCAAGGGACACAGGATTGAATCCCTAGTCTGGGAAGATTCCACATGCCACTGGCAACTAAGCCCACGTGCCACGGCTACTGACGTCTATACTCGACCGCCCCTGCTCGGCAACAAGAGAAGCCACCACCTGATACACTTGCAACTTATCAGGTAGATATTTGTTCGTGTAGTTTCCCAGTGTCATTTTCTGGAAAGCGATGGGAACATTTAGAATCCATGTGAATTTAGACCACTAGTGTAGACTAATGTCCCTCACATTTTTAAAGTCCTGAACAATAGTCATTTTGTCCGCACCAGTTTTTTTTTTTTTTAGAGTTAACTTTTTAAAATATTTATTTATTTATTTATTGGCAGCACTGGGTCTTTGTTGCTGTGAACTGGCTTTCTCTAGTTGTGGCAGGCAGAGGCTACTCTCTGGTTGAAGCGCATGGGTTTTGCATTGTGACGGCTTCTCTTGTGGAGCCTGGGCTCTGGGGTACAGCTTAGGTAGTTGTGGAGCATGGACTTAGTTGCCTCGTGGCATGTGTCATCTTCCCAGACGAGGGGCTGAACCTGTGGCCCCTGCACTGCCCAGTGGATTCTTAACCACTGAACCACTAGGGAAGTCCTGTAGCACCAATTTGATGAGGTTTGGTACATTTTCACATTTCATTTTCACAGGGTGGCTTCCCTGGTGATTCAAGTGGTAAAGAATCTGCCTGCAATGCAGGAGACCCGAGTTTGATTCCTGGGTCGGGAAGATCCCCTGGAGAAGGGAATGGCAACCCACTTCAGTATTCTCGCCTGGAGAATCCCATGGACAGTGCACGGGGCCACAAAGAGTCGCAAAGAGTCTGACATGACTGAGAGACTAACACACACACACACACACACACACACACACACATAATTGTGAAACTTAAGATGTTACCACTCAAAATATAACAAAGAGTTACTGTTTTTAAAAGCATCCCTTTTTTAGAGGAGATATTGTTCCTTTGAGGAAGCCCTATATTTTAGGTTGAACCATATGAAATTACCCTTTGTGTCAGTTAAAAAATTTTTTTAATATCTTTGAGTGAATATCCTCTTCCAATGCACATTTTAAAAATTGTAATATAATGACTGTCTTTGTTTTAGTCTCTGTCAATTGAGTTTCAAATATAGTATATATTTTTAAAGTATTTTTATATACAAAATGCTGTCGGTTTAAAACACCCTGCATATATTTACATTCCAATCAGTGTCACTTTTATCATATGTTACCACCATGGAGTGTTTCTTCTGTAATGCATTTAAAAAAGAGCAAAAACAGGGTATTCTTAAGCAAACAGACTTTGACAAGCTGCTCTGCAAAGCTGATTTAAGTGCATGTTTTTTATTACTTCAGGTATCTACAATTACCTAAAAGCATGGTGAAGGACAGGGAAGCCTGGCATGCTGCAGTCCGTGGGGTCACGAAGAGTCAGACATGACTTGGCGACTAAACAACAGCAACAAAATCTAGAGATGAAATTTAACCCAATTCAGGTCCTTGCTTGTAGTATTCATGTCTTTAGTTATTGCCTAAAATAATGGACTTTTTATGTTTGGAAACTACTGTTCTAGGATTGAGTTGAGGTGTTAGAGGTAAGATGAGAATCTATTGTAAAAACGAATTTAAAATTCACAGTATATATATGTGCTATCCACTTTTGTTTGGTGGCATCAGCCATAAGTGACCTGTAGAGAGGAGAGTTCTGAGGAAGATCTATAATATTAGTGTCTCTGGCTTTCTCTATCAACTAAGATAGAAACAAAGTGATTTAGATGGACTATTTCAATCCTTTTGGGAGAACATATACCGAAAACATAGTCCAAGGAATCTTTCCTTTGACTGAAAGGGGCTTAAGTCTAAGCTTACAATCAAGAAAATAAAGAAGGTCTGTAAAAGAAGAATATAAAAATGATTTATCTTATTAAGATGGGGGTTGGAGGCCTGCAAGAAAGCCCTACTAAGTTTGTTTTTCAGTATAGAATAATAACTACATTGCTGAAAAGGAAACAAAGGGAGATGGTACTACCACCAGAACGTGGATTTTCCCCCTGGATATTTAGGAAGTATCCAGAATACATTCGTCTTCATTCTTATACTCAGTATAAAAATGAAAATGTCATTAATATTTTGACCTTAATTTTTTTCTGAGAATATTTTCATCTATGGGAACCCTTAGATAGTGTTTCCTAGAATTTTCAAAGTATTTATCATCAAAGCAATGAATTCCTTTCTCTCACGTATCATACCACTCCCATTCTTCTTCATTGTTCTTCCTTTGCCATTAAGCCCAAACTTCCAAATCCTCTACAACTCCAAGATAACAAAGGATACAATTCTTCAGCCTGCTTTCATATTTTTTTCTGGTATAGCCAAGACTACATATAATCCAATGACTGAAATATCTATTTGGGAATGAGGAGACATATTTCAAATACTTCTTTTCTAGGATGAAAATAAAACCCTCTTGAATTGTGTGTTCTCCCTTAAACAGTCTTACTTTTAACCTTCTGTTTGCCAGATGGTGGAACTGAATATCCACTTAATATGAACATGGTACCTAGATAGGTTAGATTAAGCCATAACAAGAAGTAAAACAGGAATGTCATTTCTCTGTGCTTTCAAAAAAAAAAGTATGCTTTTTATTTTTTCCTCATTTGTCTGACTCTGAGACAGTGAATACTGATTATAAAAGACACATTGGTGCACCCAACTTCAGTCCATTTTATCCATCTGGGTAGAGAAAGTATGACAGGCGTGCGTGGGTGTGGATGTGTGTTGTGAGAATGTATAAGCAGGAATCCAGGCTTGAGAGAGCGAGAAAGTGAGAGCGAGAAAATGGACTGTGAAAATTTAAGTCTACCCCAAATCCTGATTAACAAGCCTGTTGTTTAATCTTCATTTATTTTAACTCATTTTGTAGTCAGGGCACATGGGCGTCATTTTCCTCAAGGAAGCTTTCTCTGATTAGAAATGCAGAACCAATAGAATTGTGGGCTATTATTTGAAATGCTTCTCTGGTCATTATTTTTGGATGCCTGTCAGTAAACACAGGTAATAATGGGAAGGTCTCCAGTGTAATAACTAAAACAAATATAGAAGGCAAAAATCACCATCACAATCACACTGGTAAAGGGGACAAATAAACCCAGAGCTGCAAATCCCCTGTTCAGTGCTTTGACTGCAGACTCCGACACTTACCTTGAGCTAGACTACTTTTATTAACTTTGCCTTTTTAGTACTTTTCCCCCTAAACTACCACTGTTGGCTTTATTTTGGTTTGCCCCCTTGATTTATCTTTCATATCCTGCTTATTTTATTTTTTCTAATATCTTGCCTTCTAATGTCTTCTGAAATTTATATTATCATTTATATCAACTACTACAACTTTTCTTAATTTTTCTTTTTACAAAAACTAAAGCTTCCTTTTTCCTTAAAAGCACACTTCTTAAAATCTTATGATTAGTCGACACTTTAATTTTTTTAGTGAAGTAAATTATATTGCCCGACGCTCCTTGGATTAACCTACTTCTCATCTAAAAGAAGTATGGGTTGACCAAAAAGTTTATTCAGGTTTTCCAGTAACATCTGAAGGAAAAACCCAATCGAACTTCTTGGCCAACCCAATATATGAAGCTAATTAGCCTGTAAAAATACAGAGAGGGAAATTATACTTATTAACCAACAACCTAGAATCAATGACATTTATAAATTTAAGTATGGGTAGGGGACTTTTTACAAAATTCTTTTCATTGGTATTATCTAATTCTTGCATCTAATGAGATTACTATAATCTTATTTCATAAGAGTCAAACCACAGCTTAGAGAAGTTAAGCCCTTTATTCAAGATCACACAAGTGGCAAGTGGCAGAGCAAGGCCTGAGCCCAGTTTCTCTATCTGCAAATCCCACACCCTTTTCAACAGAAAACCTTGGGAAGAGCAGCCCAGGTCTTCAAAGTAAAGGCCAGCTATATACATAAGTTAAGCTAAAGAGGATTTTTGTAAAACATGTTTTAATTTAATGCCTTTACTTGCATAAATTATGTTTCACTAACATCAGCTCCTCCTTATTTTAGATGTCAGCTGACCTTCAAGTCAAATTAGGCCTGGTTCCTATTTTTGTAATAATGTTTTATTGAAGGAAATAGCCTTACCTGTTTGTTCATGTATGTCTAGGGCTGTCTTTGTACTACAAGTTCAGTTCAGTCGCGCAGTCGTGTCCGACTCTTTGCGACCCCATGAATCGCAGTACGCCAGGCCTCCCTGTCCATTCTTTGTCAGTTGTATATCACATATATACTGTGGAATAGACTGGCATACCCTTGACTGCTTTTTCTTAAAAGTCTTTTCTTGTTCAAATTGGCAATAAAACTGGCAAAGACCTTTGACCTCCAGTGATTCTGGGTAGGAACTGTAATGAGGAAAACAATAAAATTAAGATACTAGTCCAAATGTTGGGGGTAGAAGTCTCAGCAAAAAAGGAATTGAGACAAAGAGTTCTGGTTTACCATTCTGTGCCTTGGGAAAGCACCAAACAGATCAAGCTCAGTGTCTATCAACAAAAAATTAAGAGGAGATCAACACATATGCTGGATGATATCACTGCTTAAAACTGACTTTGAAAGAAAAAGACAAAGGGGAAAGAGTAGAAGAGGGAGAAAAAGTAAAAAGAGAGTATATCCCCTGTTAGTTTACCCTCCCCTGACTTGAAAATTTCAAGAAAATCACAAGTATAGAGACTTTCTTAGGGTATGTGTTAGTATGTATATCAGAGTTTCCCAGATAATGGAAAGATAAATAGGCAAATAAGTCGGATTTGAATGTGAACTAAGAATAAATAAGTTCTACACAAGGGCATCAAGGAGGTTCCTAAGAATAAAACTCCACATGCTTTCAGTGGATTTTGTGACAATTTATTTTAGCTTCTCAAAATTCTATAGGCATAGTTCTGGTTGCTTCCATTTGCTTGGTGGGTGACATCACCAAAACGTGCTTTATGGTATGGAGCGCAGTTACAGCATAAGGCTTCAAATTACACTGTTCCTTAAGATAAAAAATCTTTAACGCCAATTTAGAAGCTGGATTTGTCAAACCATACTGAGAAAAAATGACACAGTATCTTAACTTCCACTTAAAAGTTAATGCTTTAAGACTCAGCTCTAAAATCAAAAGTAGGTTCAAATCCTTGCTCTGCCACTTACTATGTGATCTTAAGGTAGTAAAACTTAAACTGCCTGTCCTTTAGCTTCCTTGCCTGTAAAATGGCATTAACAATGTCCCTGCTACATATGGTGTGTGAGAATTAGTGACTTTTGACACAAATGATTGATACAATGCCAGACACATACAGGTGTTCATAGTAAGTATGTAATTATTATTAATTAAAACATTATGACTATAAAAATGGTTATAATTTTATGAAATTTGGTAACAGTAATAAAATAAATCAGTAACAAATAATACTCAGTAAAACTGAAGACTTTTTAAGTAAAGACAAACGATAAATTATGTAAAGTTCTTAGGTCAAAAGATCTTTAATGACCCACGAATTAAATTAATGTCCTTTTACGAGGCAGGCAGAACGCTAAACGCTATATCACTTAGTGACAACCCTTAATTTACATGGAACCTGGCAGCAGAATATATATACATCTATATCTCCTAGAATTCATCTGTCATCATTACTTCTTTGTTCATCCTATAGATCATATCAAAACTAAATCTCTAAAATGGAAGAAGCAAAAAGCCAAAGTTTGGAGGAAGACTTTGAAGGACAGGCCTCACACACAGGTAAGGAAAGTCAGAAGAAAAAAACAACTGTAAAATTAAAATTAAATTTGGAGGAGAAGTCTCTATTGTCATTACTCAGTATGATACTTAAGTAATACCTTTGAATGAGTTGATGGAATCATCAAAAAATATTTGACTGCATAAATTAATGCGAAATCAAATACTTTTGGAACAATTTTAATTAGATCTCAAAGAAAAACACTGAGAATTTCTTGCTGTCTCTCATAAAACCTCTCTATCTACACTACAATTAAGTGACTTTTCTTCTCTCCTAAATTCCCTCACTATGGGCTTTCTTTGCCATTGTAAATAATACAAAACCAAAAGAAAAATAAATAAATAGAGTTTTTAATTTTAATTTTTTGAATCTAAAAAATAAAATAATTTTTAATATAAATGTATTTGTTTTAATTGGAGGCTAATTACTTTACAATATTGTATTGGTTTTGCCATATATCAACATGAATCCACCATGGGTGTACACGTGTTCCCCATCCTGAACCCCCTGCCCATCTCCCTCCCCGTAAATCTTAAATGAAATTGATTTCAATATTCTTCCAGAATAACTAAGACTTCATTTTATCCAAAGCCTGTTTTCTTAATCTGTTAAATTGTGTGTGGCTGTCTATATACCACTAGCAAGAGTTTAAAAGTCAAATAGTATGGTTTAAATATTTTTTCTTTTTTTTTAATCAATTTTTATTTTTTAGTTTGTTTTGCTTTACAATACTGTATTCGTTTTGCTATACATTGACATGAATCAGCCATGAGTGTACATGAACTCCCAATCCCGACCCCCACCTCCCCACTCCCGCCCCACACCTTCTCTCTGGATTATCCCCGTGCATCAGTCCCAAGCATCCTGCATCCTGCATCGAACCTAGACCGGCGATTCGTTTCATTTATGATATCATACATGTTTACACTGCTACTCTCCCAAATCACCCCACCCTCTCCCTCTCCCACAGAGTCCAAAAGGCTGTTCTATACATCTGTGTCTCTTTTCTAAATTCAAGTTTCTTTTAACTCTATTGAATCTTATTTAAGTAATACTCCCTTCTCTGTTTAATAATCATATAGAATTTTTAGATTTAGTCAGGAGTTTCAATGAGTTTATATGAATACTAAACAAAAACCCATGAAAACTAATTTCATAATGACAGTGACCTTCTAAGTATAACACAAAACCAAGAAATCATAAAGGAAGACTGATAAATTTAGCTATATAAATGAGGAAAAGAAGGAAGGAAGAGAGAAAGGGAAGAGACATGGAAAGGGAGACAATTTGGTTTAAATTTTATTCCAGGACCCAAAGGAGTAATAAATGATTGGAGAAAGTTTAAATTGGAGAGTGAAGATAGTGATTCAGTTGCACCTAGCAAGAAGGAGATTCTCAGACAAATGTCTTCTCCTCAGAGTAGAGACGACAAAGACTCAAAAGAAAGATTCAGCAGAAAGGTAAGATAAGAAAAAAATCTATTATTTATTATTAATAATCTACAATATGTTTTTATTAAAGTATTGTTTGTATTAGCAAAAAAAAGGGGTGGGGGGAAGGCAGTAAATCCCTTTGCCTATGTTAGGCAACTGTTAAAAGAATGAGTTACAAATACATGATCTGACTTAGAGGTAGTTCCACAATATGAGAAAGCAAGATGCAGAAAGCTATGTGATACCATTTTCTAGAGCAATAGAAAACAAACACTATACTTGTATTTATGCTGAAATGATTATATGAGCATATATGTAAAAAAGTATGAAAAGACACTGACCAAACTGACAATATTGGTTAAGTGGAAGGGTGGGGTTCATTGACAGTTCTCAGCTTCCTCCTTCCAAGGAGGAGGAAGAAGGTAAGCAGAATAAGCTGTAATATATCCATGATTTTTTTTAAAGGAGCATTTTTTTAAAATTCTCATTTGTCTCTTATTATATAATGTATATGTAAATCAGTATTTGTGGCTCAGTCTGTTTAACAGAGAACTATGATAGCAACTTCGGAGAAGGCAATGGCATCCCACTCCAGTACTCTTACCTGGAAAATCCCATAGACGGAGGAGCCTGGTAGGCTGCAGTCCATGGGGTCACTAAGAGTCAGACACAACTGAGCAACTTCACTTTCACTTTTCACTTTCATGCATTGGAGAAGGAAATGGCAACCCACTCCAGGGTTCTTGCCTGGAGACTCCCAGGGACAGGGGAGCCTGGTGGGCTGCCGTCTATGGGGTTGCACAGAGTCGGACATGACTGAAGCGACTTAGCAGCAGCATGGTAGCAACTTACAAATTATACAAAACATTTAACAATGGTTAGGGTTAAAATAAATTAATTTGGAAAGATAAACTTGAAGAAAAAAATAATATGATAAGAAGAATGAGATTTTTAAAAAAAAAGAGAATAAGGACATTAGAAAAACAAATATAGGAGGAAGAAACAAGAGAACAACGAGAGCACCAGATATTTCTACTTAATCCTTGTATCTTCTATAAAAAACATACCTCATAGGTTTATTGTGAAGATTAAGAAAATAATCTATATAAATTATCTAAGACATAGTAAATTTTCCATAATTTGGGGGTCATCCAACTTCTATGGTTCTGGGCTGCTCCACATCAATCACACTCTATCCCATCAACATTCCTTTATATCGTGCGTGTGTGCACGTGTGTGTGTGAAGGGCGAGGGTGTTTAACATTCTATTGCCTAAATCATAATGACATTGTCATTAAGAAAGGCTCTGCAGGTAATTTTATATTCCAGCTGCAGTGGAAAGTAGCTGTCTTGCAAGCAGAAGTTAGGTCTTTTTTCTCATTTTAGCCTAAACCAGTGCATACAAATCACCTGGAGGGCTTGTTTAAACATGGCTCACTCAGCCTCACCCTTCCAGATTCTGATTCAGTAGATCAGGGGTGGCATCCCCAAATTCGCGTTTCCCAGAACTTTCCAGCTGGCGGTGATGCCACTAGTCTTCTGGCTAATCTGGAGAACTCCAAATATTAGTAAAAGCTGTCTTGCTTAAATGCCATCCTACAGATTCCAAAAAAATCAGTAAGTGATTAGACAAAAATCTTTTAAAGAACTTTTGTTGAGGAGGCAATAATGTCCAAAGGCATTTCTTGGGGACACATTTAAATGAGTGTGCAGGCACTTGTATGCACATGTGTGTATTTACAGTTTTATGAAAGTCACTGTAAAGTAGACCTTGTGGGTTTTTTCCCACCCAAACTGGAACATTCCATGACCATCTCACAGCTCAAGTATATTCAGCAATACTAATGTATGCACTGAATCATGAAATAATTACTGAACCTCTATTACGGGCCAGACACAAAATATATTAGAGAGTGATGAATGATACAAAAAAAATTCCTGCCCCCACAGAACACAAAAGTTAGGAAAACTAATATTAGACAAATAAATATATATAATGATATCAAGTATTATTTATTACTATGAAGAAAAATAATAAAGCAAAAGGGGTACTAAGTGTAGGGCAGAGACACTTTTAGGTAGAATAATCAAAAAAGGTGACATTTGAACAAATGAGATGGAAGAAAAGGCCACCTCAGGAGGTAGTGAAAGTGAGTCACTCATTGCGTCCGACTCTTTGCAACCCCATGGAGGTAGCTGCTGCTGCTGCTGCTGCTAAGTCACTTCAGTCGTGTCCGACTCTGTGCGACCCCATAAAGAGGCAGCCTACCAGGCTCCCCTGTCCCTGGGATTCTCCAGGCAAGAACATTGGAGTGGGTTGCCATTTCCTTCCATGGAGGTAGAGGAGACAGCAAATGCAAACTCTTAAAGTTGAGAGCAGGTTTGTTATGTATAAAGAATACAAATTTCTGACTGATTGATCTCTATCATCTCTTTCATCTATTCCCAGATGAGCGTTCAAGAATATGAACTAATCCACAAAGACAAAGAAGATGAAAACTGCCTTCGTAAATACCGCAGACAGTGTATGCAGGATATGCACCAGAAGCTGAGTTTTGGGCCTAGATATGGGTTTGTATATGAGCTGGAATCTGGGGAGCAATTCCTGGAAACCATTGAAAAGGAACAGAAAATCACCACTATTGTTGTTCATATTTATGAAGATGGTATTAAGGGCTGTGATGCTCTAAACAGTAGCTTAACATGCCTTGCAGCTGAATACCCTATGGTCAAGTTTTGTAAAATAAAGGCTTCTAATACAGGTGCCGGAGACCGCTTTTCCTCAGATGTACTCCCCACGCTGCTTGTTTACAAAGGTGGGGAACTCCTAAGCAATTTCATTAGTGTTACTGAACAGCTTGCCGAAGAATTTTTTACTGGGGATGTGGAGTCTTTCCTAAATGAATATGGGTTATTACCTGAAAAGGAGATGCATGTCCTAGAGCAGAGCAACATGGAGGAAGATATGGAATAAAGATTCACTATGTCAATGTTTCATATTTTGTATTTCTCCTTTAAGCATTGAGCATTGCTTTTGGTAGTATTCACATTCTTTTAGGGAATACCAAACATAGCCCTGGCTTTTCTAATTTGGGGAAGAAAAACTCCAGACCGACACTAAAATTATATGATTAGCATGTCTTAATATTAGTTACTCAAGTTGATATAACACTTTACCTCAAACATTGTAGTCTTTAGCAATATGTTAGTAGACAAAGAGGATATGGAAAATACTGTGAAAGTTTTCAAAAATCCCTTTCAAGTTATATGTTGGCTTTTTTATTCCATGCTTTTCCTCATTGTTATTGCTAGGTTTTTCAAATTATATTGTTAATTATAAATTTGCTTGTGTAATAAGAATAAAGTCTCATAAGGAAATACATTCTCTATTTGTAGTCTGTTCTCTCTCAAATATTATATTATCAAGGCCCTAAAACATTATATAACCCAAAATACAAATAAATTTTCATTTGGTAAGATATTTTATATTCCAAATAAACTAATACATAAGAAACTTAGAAACACTATGGCACATTAAAATTATTTTTTAAAAGTATTTGTTTAAAAATATAGTTTCAGAGTTTCAGAAAATAAGAAAAAAAGCGAGTAGAAGCAAGGTCTTTTGTTTCTTTAGACAAGAGAATAATATTTAGAGGTAATAATAATTACTATTATCATTTATTGATTGTCTTTTAGGGGCCAATATTTTATACATGTCATTTCTAATACTTAACCACAATTCTGCAAGTAAATATTATTCCCATTTCACAAATGATGAAATTGAAATTCAGAGAAGTAGAAGTTCTACTTCCATTTCCCTTGAAAACACTTGGAAAACTCTCCTGCTACACAAACACATGGAAATGCAAAATAAAATATAATTTGAAAAAATGTTTTTAAGTGCAGGAATGAGATGAAGAGCAAGATAAAAGAAATTTCTAGGCATCTGAATCAGAGCAAAAAATAACCATAAGTGAGGTCAAAATATGCCCTATTATTGAAGGCATGGTGCTTGGTAAATAATCAAAAATGTGCCCTCAGTAACAAGTGTGCTTAAAACAGGTTGGCACATTTTCCCCTGATGAGACAATGTTGAAGCCAGACATGTCACAAGTTCTAGTCTCCACTCTTCTAGATGACTACTTTATGGCTTCTCTGCTTTCCTTAAACCTTTTTTACCCAGTCCAAATACTTCACCTTGTCCTATTTCTTTGAGAAAACAGAAATTATCAGATGAGCCCTGCCTCACCTTTCCATCACCAATCTAAAACGTGCTCCTGCGTGTAAACACTGTTTCCGTTGACGTGAACACAGAAGTTTATGCAGCCATCTAAGGTCAACGGCAATGGCACCCCACTCCAGTACTCTCGCCTGGAAAATCCCATGGATGGAGGAGCCTGGTAGGCTGCAGTCCATGGCGTCGCTAAGAGTCAGACACGACTGAGCAACTTCCCTTTCACTTTTCACTTTCATGCATTGGAGAAGGAAATGGCAGCCCACTCCAGTGTTCTTGCCTGGAGAATCTCGGGGACGGGGGAGCCTGGTGGGCTTCCGTCCATGGGGTCACACAGAGTCGGACACGACTGAAGTGACTTAGCAGTAGCAGCAAGGTCAACGGAGAAAACGATGCTGTGGATCCGATGCTCACCTGCACAGTAATTTTACTCCTGAAATTATCTCCCTTCTACTTGCATCATCTATTTCTCACTTTCTCTATGTTGTATTATTCATATTGGCATGTAAATGAGTTTTTAAACTGCCCGCTATTTAAAATATGGCCCTTAAAATTTCCAGCTATCCTTCACTTCTCTGCTTCCCTTTAAAGTCATTATCTTTATTCCTCATTTCCAATTTTTTTCATCCAACTCCAATCAGGTCTTTGTCCCAAGCACTCTAATTGCAGTTGTAGTCAATTTGTCAAACTTAAGCTTATTTCTTGTAAGTCGTATTGTAATAGGGAAGAATAATCTGACTCCATCCATATTGGATCTGTTTCTTCTGTTAACCTTTGTATTATACTGCTTTTGCTATAAGCTGATCACTAAAAGAATGTTGCCTACAACCTGAAATATATAGGATAGCCCATTCTCAAGGCTCTGACCCTTAAATATGAAATACTTTCCATTTGTATAGAGATTAAAAAGTTGCACAGCTGAGAATAACATTTGTCTTGTTGGAGGTCCATAGGAACACTGTAACCAGGATTACATGGACAGCTGCGAGAACAGGGATCCCAGCACCAAAAAGTTTGCAAAAATCAACCACAATCCCTTTCCTTTTAGTATAAAAGACACTTGAATCATAACTCAGATAAGATGATTCTTTGGGACACAGTCCACCATCTTCTCAGTGTGCTGGTTTTCTGAATAATGAATTCCTCAGCCCAGCAACTCCTCTCAATTTCTTGGCCTGTTATGCAGCAAGCAGTATGAGCTTAGACTCAGTAACATTATTCCTTATTTTATTCTATCTCCTATAAGCATGTGTCAGTGCTGATCACCTTCCCTCTTAAGTCACTTCTTCCAGCTTCTTTAAAACTACAGTCTATTTATATCCTACTGACTATTCCTTCTAAATATCCTTCTCTAACTTCTCTAAACATTCATCCTAGATAGCCCTCTCCCACCTGTTGTCTTAAATACTATTTATATTCAGACTGCTTTCAAAATCCCATTTCCAGCTCTACCTCTCTTCTGGACTCCAAAATCTCATTTCTCAATTGGAGGAAAGGAGGAAAAAAGGAAAAGAAGAATGGTAGAGAAAAAGAAGGTCTGCAATTACCTTAGATAATGATGATACAAATGTGGGTGAGACAGAATTCCTAACTATGACTAGCTTACAATGACCAGTCTCTAGCATATAGTTGCTACAATAAGTAGTTCCTGCTTATGAATCCAAAATTCCATCTTTTATTCCTCTTTATAATTTGGGAAAGGCATTTTAAATACCCTGTGGCCTATTTCTAACTTGATGAATGCTAGACATAACAAAAAGATAAAAAGTGCTGGGAGGGAGACTGAAGGGTAAGTATATACAAAGTGAGGAGCTTTTAAAAAATAGTTCCACATGTTTTCTATTATCAAGTAACTGCTAATGAATTTATTAATCTATTACAGAGTTCTCTGTCAGGGAATTACTGGACTTAAAAACCATAGAAAAATGGGATCTTTATATGTGTATTTATAATTTAAAAACTCCTTAGTAAAACAGCTCTTTTAGATCAATATTAATTCCATGGACTAGAAGTAATATTTTAAAAGATGACTGCAAGGCAGTGAGGCAGAACAGTCAAACATGTATCTCAAAAGAAAACAATACTTTAAGATTAAAGTATAAGTTCTTTTCCATCATCAGCCATTATTAACTGCAGTCTAGTGCAGCTTCATAGAGCAGAGGGAGAAAAGCACCACTTAATGGGGAAAGAAGACTCT
Organism: Aepyceros melampus; assembly: GCA_006408695.1. NCBI lineage: Eukaryota > Metazoa > Chordata > Mammalia > Artiodactyla > Bovidae > Aepyceros > Aepyceros melampus. Next base: position 63,022 of record SJXQ01009238.1, on the reverse strand, counting down.
CATCTATGGAAAAGAAGAAAAATGAGTGCTTTGAAAAACTTCCTGTTCAATGAAAGCTTTACTCTTTTAAGTAATAACCCACTGTGCATTAATTTAAAATAGAGAGCTAGCAAGCTTAAGCAGGACTAGACCCTGGAATGTATTTAACCCATAACTGCCAAAACAAAAGTAACTAGGTGGCACCTATGTAAAGGGAGTAGTGATGATAGCAACCATTCTCAACATAAGCACTCAGTGACTAACAGATGCCAGAGTGAAGCTTTGATGAGTGCATCAGGAAGAGTCAGACAAAAGGCAGGATCTGACTAGAATATCTGAAGCCCGCTGCTGCAGAAATCCTGGATTACAAACTCCCCTCATGTAAACACTTAATCCGCTATGATATTTGGCAGGAGGAGAGAAAAAGAAAATTTTTGTCTCAGCAAAAGAATGAATTTTTTAATGTAAAGATTTCAAATGTCATAACACGTCCCAAATCAAACCACCCAAATAAGAACTGGTATAGACTTGAAAAAGAAAGCCAAGAGCGTTAGTTGGAAAATAATAGGAAAATCTGTAGTGAATAGCAGAATTATCTTGGAAAGTGAGAAGCTTATTCACTAGTTTACAAAATTTATTGATAAGCTGCAATGTGCCATGCAGTGACCTTGACCTTAAGGAGCTCAAGGTAAAGAGATATTTAAACAAGCAATAGATGAATAATGCACCTATATTTGCATATAAACCTATGTCTGTATTAGCAGTGGCAGTTAGTATTCTGAGCACTGGTGCCAGACTTTCTAGGTTTGAATCTACTCACTAATTCTGTGACCTTAGGAAAGCTAGTTAACCTCTTTATTCTGTTTCTTCATCTATAAAATAAGGAAAATAACAGCACATTTTGGAAAAAAAAAATAAGTAAATTATGTAAACTACTTAGAATGGCACCTGTCACATAATAAGCATTACCCAATGTTAGTTATTATTGTGATAATTATATATTGTTATATATAATTATTTATGAAGTAAATGATAATATGGTACATAGATATCAGGTCTCAAGACATGCTTACATAAATAGAAGCTCATTTATGAAGAAGTTGGAATGTGATTATCTACCCAAACATATCACTCATTCCTCTATATAAGACCTTATTTTTAAGATCTATACATTTGAACTGAAAGCTTATAAAAAACTGTCATTTCAAATTGACTACAGATACCACAATAAATATAAATTAAATTAGTTTTGAAAATAGAAGTACCAAATAAACATTAGCACACGAATAAGAAAGAAATCTGCACAATATTGGTAGTGCTAGTGTTAAAGTACCCACCTGCCAATGCAGGAGACATAAGAGATGTGGGTTCAATCCCTGAGCTCAGTCCCTGGGTCGGGAAGATCCCCTGGAGGAGGGCATGGCAACCCACTCCAGTATTCTTGCCTGGAGAATTTAATGGACAGAGGAGCCTGGCGGGCTATAGTCCATAGGTTTGCAAAGAGTCAGAAACAAGTGAAGTGACTTAGCACACACATACACACTGAATTTATTGCAGAATATAATTACAATCATACATCTAGCTGCTCAAATAAATCTAGTAAGCTATTATCTTACAATAAAAATTTGATCTGTTTTTCTTTGTTCTTTTCCCAAATATTCCACAAATATTTGAGTGTCTAATATGTACAAGGAATTATGTTAGATAATAGAGAGGTGGTGATTAAAATGGGAAACATATAGTCATTTCTTCTTCTCAAGAGACTTGTAACTAGGAGCACACATTTCTGCAATTTAATTTAAAAGATGGGTATTTATTTTTATTTATTACTGAGGCCTTCTCTTCTGGAACCCAAGCTGATACTGAATTTCAGTAAAGAAACGTCAGGCCCCTCCTAGATAGCATATTCAAAAGCAGAGACATTACTTTGCCAACAAAAGGTCCCTCTAGTCAAGGCTATGGTTTTTCCAGTAGTCATGTATGGATGTGAGAGCTGGACTGTGAAGAAAGCTGAGTGCTGAAGAATTGATGCTTTCGCACGGTGGTGTTGGAAAAGACTCTTGAGAGTCCCTTGGACTGCAAGGAGATCCAACCAGTCCATTCTGAAAGAGATCAGCCCTGGGATTTCTTTGGAAGGAATGATGCTAAACCTGAAGCTCTAGTACTTTGGCCACCTCATGCGAAGTTGACTCATTGGAAAAGACTCTGATGCTGGGAGGGATTGGGGGCAGGTGGAGAAGGGGAAGACAGAGGATGAGATGGCTGGATGGCATCACGGACTCGATGGATGTGAGTCTGAGTGAACTCTGGGAGTTGGTGATGGACAGGGAGGCCTGGCATGTTGCGATTCATGGGGTCGCAAAGAGTCGGACATGACTGAGTGACTGAACTGAACTGAACAGGCCCCTCTGAATACATAACACACTGTTGTATCTATTTAGTTACTCCTCTTAAGTGTCACTGCTGCTGCTGCGGCTGTTGCTAAGTCACTTCAGTTGTGTCCGACTCTGTGCAACCCCATAGACAGCAGCCCACCAGGCTCCTCTGTCCCTGGGATTCTCCAGGCAAGAACAGTGGAGTGGGTTGCCATTTCCTTCTCCAATGCATGAAAGTGAAAATAAAAGGGAAGTTTCTCAGTCATGCCCGACTCTTAGTGACCTCATGGACTGCAGCCTACCAGGCTCCTCCGTCCATGGGATTTTCCAGGCAAGAGTCCTGGAGTGGGCTGCCATAGCCTCCTCCAGTAGTGTCAATACTAACCTCCTTTTTGAATCTTCAATTTCAATATACCATTCTCTGATGATAGCCATCTACCCTTCAATGCTCTCAATCCTCTAGTCCCAACGCATATTCTTTAAGACCTCCACTTTCTCAACCTTACCTTTTTAACAGTGTCTCCATGTTTGGTTTGTATCTTTCCCATGTGGCCTAGACATTTGGCAGATGACATCAACCACCTTCCTGCTGGCCCACTCCATATTCCATCCTTTCATTCTTCCAAAGCACTTCTCTTTTAAATCCCCAAAGTTCTGAACATTTCAACCAGAGTCCATAGCTTGTCCAGTAAACAGTTCCCTCTTCCATTTCTCACAACCAACATTTCAAACCTTTCTCATTCTCCCTCAGTTCTTCCTTTACAAATCCTTCCTCCTCTGAACAAACGACCTTGATTTCAACATTGTAGAAGAAATTGAGCCTCCTTAGCAAGAACTTCCCTAATTATTTACCTCATATATATTAACCCACTATTTGCCATTTCACTGTTCTCAAAGATGTCTCTCTTTACAAGGCTAATCCTGGTATCTGTGATTTTAATCAGATTATATCATTCAAATTTCACAACTTTTTTGCTTATATTATATAATTTTTCTTCTCCTTCTAATTAATTTCTTATTCACAACCTAAAGTCAAGTATGTATCTCTGATTACAATTTTTTTCTCTAGGTCTTCAGAATTCTCACTAGCTGTGATGCTCTCTAACATTCTCCTTCTCTTCCTTGCTATAATCTTGAAAAAAAAAAATCCATGTCCTTATTAATCTCTTCTTTCTTTCCATTTACTTCTCCACCTCTCTTTCTCAACCACTCCACTAAAAGGGATTCTGACAATGACCTCTGCGTCAGGAAGGTTTCTAGCAAGGAACAACACAACAGAAAGGTATGACTGAAGGAAGTTTAATGAAGAGACACGTGTATATACATACATATGTGCTATATGTATATATACAAGGATGTGGGCAGGACATTAATAAGAAATGGTATATAGCACCACAGGGCCAGCAACAGATGAAAATGACTACTACCCACAACCCTCCCCCCCCCCCACCGCCCCCAGGCCTTAAGGAAACCAGTGAGACATATCAATAGTATAGGAAAGTGCTGCCCAACAGGAGCTTTAGCTGTTGGGAGAGAACACTGTCCCTGCCATCTGTGACCCAGGAGGGAGAGATATATCAAAATAAATAACTGGAGCTCTCTTCCTTCTGTTCCCCTATCTTTCCTTCATGCCTCCCATTGTCCAAACCTAACCAGAGGCCAGAGGGCAGGAGAATCTTATTTCGATGTGTATTAGGTCAACTTTCCCTGGGCACAAAGCAGACTGGAGAAGGACAGAAAGTGGTTCTTAAGAGGTAAATGAGGGAATATACAATGCAACTATCTAACCACTAAACCCATTAGACTCTATAACCCTCATCTTGAAACAAATATAAAGGCAAAAACACCACGTAAGTCATGATTACTAAAGAATCCATGTGAAGGCAATACTAGCCATGTTATCCAATAGCAGCTTTGGAGACTCCAAATAACATAGCTAACATTTTTACAATGTGTTATAGTATCAAAAGATTTCACATACACTATCTTACTTGACTCTCACAATTCCTCTATAAGATAGGCAGAGCAATGGCTTTAATACGTCTTGTTCAAGGATGGAGACTTTTTTTCAGCTTTACTGGGGTATAATTGACAGAGCTATAAGACATATAAAGTATACAACATGACGATTTGATACACACACACATCGTGAGAGGATCACCCCACCACCAGTCAGGTTAACCAACACAGAGGATGGAGAAACCGAAGTGTTTATGCTCAGTTGACCCGCTCAGCTTTATACAGCTATGAAGAGGTAGAATGTGAACTTAATGCCTAGCACGTACACTTTTCACATTACATCATACTCTTTATCTAGCAGTCACCAACACGAAGAACACATTAAGAACCAAATCTGGGATTCTCGGGGATTAGAATACCCGTTTTAATACATTTCAAGTCCACATCTCAATTCTACAGAAAACAAAACAAAAGTTACCTGGAATCCAGACAAAACTTCAGTATATTTCACAACTCCAACAACAAATGCAGTGGCCATGGCCCTGGGAAGAAAGAACAAAGTTAAGTATACAGTAATCTCAGTTTTCAATTATGGGTTTTCTTTATGTGGCCAAAGCATTTAAGGANGAGAACACTGTCCCTGCCAATCTGTGACCCAGGAGGGAGAGATATATCAAAATAAATAACTGGAGCTCTCTTCCTTCTGTTCCCCTATCTTTCCTTCATGCCTCCCATTGTCCAAACCTAACCAGAGGCCAGAGGGCAGGAGAATCTTATTTCGATGTGTATTAGGTCAACTTTCCCTGGGCACAAAGCAGACTGGAGAAGGACAGAAAGTGGTTCTTAAGAGGTAAATGAGGGAATATACAATGCAACTATCTAACCACTAAACCCATTAGACTCTATAGCCCTCATCTTGAAACAAATATAAAGGCAAAAACACCACGTAAGTCATGATTACTAAAGAATCCATGTGAAGGCAATACTAGCCATGTTATCCAATAGCAGCTTTGGAGACTCCAAATAACATAGCTAACATTTTTACAATGTGTTATAGTATCAAAAGATTTCACATACACTATCTTACTTGACTCTCACAATTCCTCTATAAGATAGGCAGAGCAATGGCTTTAATACGTCTTGTTCAAGGATGGAGACTTTTTTTCAGCTTTACTGGGGTATAATTGACAGAGCTATAAGACATATAAAGTATACAACATGACGATTTGATACACACACACATCGTGAGAGGATCACCCCACCACCAGTCAGGTTAACCAACACAGAGGATGGAGAAACCGAAGTGTTTATGCTCAGTTGACCCGCTCAGCTTTATACAGCTATGAAGAGGTAGAATGTGAACTTAATGCCTAGCACGTACACTTTTCACATTACATCATACTCTTTATCTAGCAGTCACCAACACGAAGAACACATTAAGAACCAAATCTGGGATTCTCGGGGATTAGAATACCCGTTTTAATACATTTCAAGTCCACATCTCAATTCTACAGAAAACAAAACAAAAGTTACCTGGAATCCAGACAAAACTTCAGTATATTTCACAACTCCAACAACAAATGCAGTGGCCATGGCCCTGGGAAGAAAGAACAAAGTTAAGTATACAGTAATCTCAGTTTTCAATTATGGTTTTCTTTATGTGGCCAATAGCATTTAAGGAAAACATTGCATTTTATCTTTACTTGAGGTTCTCAGTTATAACAAGTATCAAAGTCCTTTTATCTTTCATGGCTCTTTTATTTTTCCATAGTATGTAAGACAATGCTGCTTCTTGCTCACTCAGTCGTGTCTGACTCTGCGACCCCATGGACCGCAGCATGCCAGGCTTCCCTGTCCTTCACCAATACCCAGAGCTTGCTCAAACTCATGACCATTGAGTCAGTGATGCCATCCAACCATCTCATCCTCTGTCATCCCCCTCTCCTCCTGCCTTCGATCTTTTCCAGCATCAGGGTCTTTTCCAATGATTCGACTCTTCACATCAGGTGGCCAAAGTTTTGGAACTTAGGAAAATTAGTTTCCATAAAACCAGGTATTTCACCCTAAGCTATTTTACTTCTCAGACTGTCCATCCCCCCTCCCAGTCCCTGAACACATACTACCTTAATTCAAATATGTTACCTCAAAAATAGTAATTTGTTTTTAAATGTTGACATTTATTCATTGACAACACATACTTAACTTCCATACATTGTTCCTGTTCTAACAAATTAATGTACTTTCAACAGGCAACAATAATTACACTTGAAATTCAACTTGCTAGGCAACTTGAATTATGAGACTTATATAATAAATTACAGAAGTCCCAAGAAGTTTAGAAGCATAAGAACATGGCTTTACACTATATTTATTTTTTATTAAAAATTCAGATGACATTTTTGCCCATCATTTTTCCTACTTTGAGTATTTAAGGAGAAGAGGAACTTAAAATTTTTTTGCTGTAGTTTTTGTTTTAGTGGGGGAATGGAAAGGAATTTTAAACTTGTTTTGACTTTTCCTGAGGTGAGCAGCAGTGAACTACTATCCATTTGAAACAAGAATTACTTTACTACTCTTCTCAGCTCCACAGCGAAAATTTAAAGTAGAAACAGTTTTAAACATAACTATAGTAACAAGAGTATAAATGATTTAAACCCATTAGTTAAAGGGCAGCATGCTAAGCTGCATCAGTTGTGTCCGACTCTCTGCGACCCTATGGACTGCAGCCCACCAGTTTCTTCTGTCAGTGGGATTAGACTTTAAAAATCAAGATACTTTCTGTTCAAAAGAAATACATTTAAAATATGAGGACACAGAAAAGTTGGAAGTAAAATGATGGGAAAGATATAACAAGAAAATAATTTTAAAGCATGAATCACTAATATCAGACAAAATAAGCTTAAAGAGAAAAGCATGATTAGATATGTAAATGGTCATTAAATAATGATAATACAGTACATTTTAACAGGAAGATCAATTTTGAGCTTACAGATACCTAATAAAATGTTATAAAATATACACAGTACAAATTAATAAAATACAGGTGAAGGTCCCTGGCAGTCCAGGGTTTTAAGACTCCGCACTTCCATTGCAGAGGACACAGGTTCAATCCATTGTCAGGGAACTAAGATCCTGTGTGCTGCAGCCAAAAAAAAACTTTTTAAATAAAAATAATGTTTTAAATAAAAAATTTTTTAAATAAAATACAGGAAGAAAGTGATTAATTCATCACCAGATATTTCAGCTCAGTTCCTTTGATCCTTAATACATCATTATCAATGTAACTTGGAGAAGGAAATGGCAACCCACTCCAGTACTCTTGCCTGGAAAATTCTGTGGGTTACAATCCATGGGGTCGCAAAGAGCCGGACACGACTGAGCGCCTTCACTACCACATAATTAACAAGTTTGATCTAAGGGGCATATAAAACATTGCAACCAATAAGTAGTGAACTAATAATTTTCCCCTATCTAGCACAGAAAGAATATTTTCAAAAGTTAATAAGCTATGTCACTGTAAGATTAAATTTTAGGGCACTGAGATTAAATCTGCTATGATTCTTAACCTTGCATTATCACAGTCAACATCCAAAGTGAAAGCTCTCCCAGACTCTTCACACTCACTACCGCTTGCCCACTCCCAACCTGCTGTTTGCCACAGTATGCTGCTATACCATCATCACCATTCACTTCCTTTCCTCTCTAAAAGCAGTATGCTTCCCTTTATTTTCAACCTTTTCTCCAAGCATTCCTTCCACATCTTCGCCGTAAGTGGAACTTAGTTCTTCAAAGAAGATCCTCTTTCTCTTTATTGCTTTCAAGTGGTAACTGTCTATTCTTTCAAAATCCAAATAGCACTGACACTCTCCTTCACTCTAGATCATTGTTCCCACTTTCTTCTGTAAAAAATATTATGTGCTTTTCAAAAGATTCACGTTGTTTGCATCACTTTTCCTTTCCCCTTGAAACTTGTCACTTGTCAACTAGTGACATTCCAATTATTCTCCTTCATTTATCAAAAATATCATACTCAACTCACACAGCCTTCTCTTATGCTTCAAGTTCTATTATCATGTTGAGTATTATCATTATTCTAGCAGATCATCCTTCTATAATCTGAACTCAGTTACTTGACTGCCTCATTTCTTTATCTCCAATAACCTAGTTTACCACAATCATGCACTTCATTTGCTATCATGTTTCTTCTCAAATCACTTTTCCAAGCATTCTTGCTTATAATCACAATCATGTCTCTGTATTTACTCTTCAACTACCAAAATTTTGAGTTTTTTATTTTTTCTCGATCTTCAGTGCACTGATACAATTCACCAGAACATTCTCTTTCTCTATCGCATTGTTTTTCCCTCTTTCTCTCTCTTCATTGTTTTTATTCAGTTTAGATTCATGGTTCCTTATTTAAATAATATCCTTTAAACAATACTTTTGGCAATATCTTAAATTTCTTGGCCTTTGCTTTCAGCTTATCTGTTGAACAAGACCCTTAAATCTGCCATTTACTTTTTCTATTCTTAAATCTGAGAAGTCAGACTACTTGGGGAGGAATCATAGAAGTTCATTTATTTATTATTATTAACCTCAAATGGAGTTTACCAGTATCTGGTAATCCTACTATGTTTGTTTGATTGAGTTGATCTCCCATTCTTTGCAACAAGCCTATGAAATCTTATTCATGCTCATCTTTCTTCACTCACAGTAATGACCTTGCCAACTTCATAAAGATCTGAAGGCATCAGATGAAATTAACTTTCCACTACTGACTCTACAAGCCCATATACACCTGCACCAATTTTCTTCTCTCTGTGACCTATTATATTAGAATAGATGTTCCTTCTCCCAAGACCAATAGCTGCCTATGCTTTAGAGAATATCCCCTCCCTCCTTCTCAGGATTCTTACCTTCATGTTTTCTTCTGTATAGTTATCCCTCTTGCTTCTGCATATTCAATCACTCTCTTTCATCAGCATCTTTCCCTTTAACATATATGTGCTCTACCAACTACTGTGTTTAGTAAGTTATTGATATTTTCCTGAACCTCAATTTCTGAATTGTTTTTAAAAAGTAAGATAGGAACTTCCCTTGTAGTCCAGTAAATTCACCTTGCAATTCAGGGGAAGTGAGTTTGATCCCTGGTCCGGGAAGTAAGATTCAACATGTTATGAAGTTGCTAAGCCTGCATGCCACAACTACTGAAATCCATGTGTGATGCAACTACCATTGCCCTGTGCTACAACTAGAGAGTCCATGAGCCACTGTGAAAAACCCCACATGCCGCAACTAAGACCCAACGCAGCCAAATAAATATTTTTTAAGTATGATTAAAATGAAATAATAAAGGAATAAAAATGGTAAAAATGAAAATACTCTGTAAACTGTGGTTGGTGGTTTAGTTGATAAGTCATGTCCGACTTTTTGCAACCCTATGCATTATAGCCCATCAGGCTCCCCTGTCCATGGGATTTCCCAGGCAAGAATACTGGAGTGGGTTGCCATTTCCTCCTCTGTTGTAAACTGTAAAGCAATGTATAATGAGAGAGTTTAATGTTAGAATTTGTTTCAATCTAAAGATCAAAACAATTAAGTGACTTCCTGTGGTTTTGTTGTTTCCTAACTGAAAGATCTAGGGATACAACTCTACTCTCCATTATCATTAGCTATTATTTCATTTATAATTAAAATACAGAAAATTATTATCAGTAGTACTAACTTGAAAGCATAGAATCTTTCTTAGAAATATTTTTAAATGACATAATTTCTGTGTAGATGTAGATATTGCAGTCAGCATTTTAGATTATTGACATTCAGAATTTTAATCATGGGCAGGCATCTGGTGCATCTACAACTAAATTGGATTTAACTAAAATAGAATCTGAACTGATTAAAATACCTTCATCTCCATTATCAAGTTTCTCTTTACAGTTCTGTAAACATAAGATCCCCTTAACAAACTAAACAAATTGAGTGAAAAAAATCTTTTTCTAAAAAGAATACATATATATTTATATTCACACACATACATACACACACACACACACACACACACACAAATATAACTGAATCACTTCACTGTACATTTAAAACTAAAACGACATTGGAAATCAACTGTTGTTGTAGTTCAGTCACTAACTCGCCAAGGGTTCTATGGCCAAAAATGGAACATGTATCTTTAAAGCTGAGAAGGAAATGGAGGCTGTAGAATCTTCAGGAAACACAGGTGGCTAGAGGAAATTGTCATTAAATGGCAACCCTTGTTGTGAAAGGTGGCACTTTCACTTGCAATAATGTGAAATGTAGAACTAATAAACTTGTGAAAATTGCTAAGGAGAAGTAACCTAATAAACTTGTAGATCTTGCTGAGGAGATTTCCAGGCAGAATACTGAAAATGCCAACTGATTTCTTGTAACTGGCCATGATCAAATATGAGAAGAGAGAGATGAACTGTTCAGTTTTGGAGAAAAATTTATAAAAAACAGAAAGGGCCCAGAACACCTTGTCCACATAGCAAGAGTTTCTCAAGAAGGAAATGCCCTGTGGGCAAAGATCAAAGCCAGGGAACTGCTAGTGAAATATAGCATCAGGGTAAGTTAGCATCAAGGATGTAGCTATAATAATCTTTAAGACTTCAGAAATATTTAAGCCAGTAACTCACATATCTCTTAGCCAAACAAAAAGACTTCTAAGAATCTTATGAGCACAGACTGTAGTCCTCTAAGCTAGACAATGGGTATCTAAGATTTTCAAGGTATTGTCCTTCAGTGCCCTGACTCTCAGCTCAGAGAAGAGAGAGATGTCTATCTTGAACAGATTCGTGGGCATGCCTTTTATCTAATGGAATGGATAATTTGCTTCACAGTAAATAAGATATTTTTAAAGGAATTATACCAGTTTAGTCTTAAAGGGAGAGATAGTTCAAAATGGAAAGAGGCTTCTGAGCCTTAAACCTTCAAGAATAGGGAGCAAGTTGAGAAAGCTTCTCAGCTTCAAACATTTGCTATGTCTCATGGAAAAGGACTCAGAATAGAGCCACAATTTTGAAAATCACTCCCAGGGAGAAGAATTAGGTCCTAATTGACACACATTCTCTGCTCACAGAACATGATGAATTAGACATATGCCCAACTGAAGTTCAGAACTACTATGGAGCATTCACTGCACTGTACCTCCAATTTCTCTTCTTTTTGAACAAGACTGTCAACTGCCTGTCTTGCCATTGTATGCTGGATGAGTAGGGGCAGAAAAGTTGGTTCTTTAGTTCATGCATCTTTAGATTGCTGCTGCTGCTGCTAAGTCGCATCAGTCGTGTCCGACTCTGTGCAACCCCATAGACGGCAGCCCACCAGGCTCCTCTGTCCCTGGGATTCTCCAGGCAAGAATACTGGAGTGGGTTGCCATTTCCTTCTCCAATCTTTAGACTGAAACTGCAGCAATGGTTGCTCATGTATACCTGAAACTGATTTAGAAGACAAAATTATGAGCCTTGAGCTTGAATCTTATGATATAGTACTTTAAGGTGTTTGAGGAAGTGGTGAATGCATTTTCCACATGTCAGGAACATGAACGGCTATAGCCAGGGGTAGATTACGGTAACTAATTTCCAAAGATGGCTGCCATCAAGCCTTTTCTTCTTGCATATAGATAATCATTGAGAGGTAAAATTTCTTCTTCCTTTTCCCCTTTAACCCAGGCTTGTCCTGTAGATTAGTTTTCTGAACAATACAATATAGAGAAATACAATGTAGAGAAAGTGATGTTCTAAGACTTCCACCCAAGACCTTAAGAGAACCTACAGCTTCTACTTTTCTTGGAACTCTCACTTGGGATGCTACTGCTTGGATTCCAGCCATCATGATAGGAAGAAGGCCGGCCATCATGATAGGAAGAAGTCCGGCCATCATGACAGAAGAACTACAGCTGCATGGAGAATTAAGGTGGGAGAGTTGAGTACCCAGGAAACAGCCGGCATCAATAGCCAATCATGTAAATAAATTATTTTGGATGTTTCAAGCCTGATCAGCCTCCTAGAAAATTGTGTGTGTGTATGTGTGTGTGTGTGTGTGCATGCACGTGCTCAGTTGTGTCTCTTTGTGACCCCATGGACCGTCGCCTGCCAGGCTCCTCTGTCCATGGAATTTTCCAAGCTAAAATACTGGAATGGGCTGCCATTGCCTACTCCAGAGGATCTTCCCAGCTCAGGGACTAATCCCACATCTCTTGCATCTTCCACATTAGCAGACAGATTTTTTACCACTGCGCCACCTGGGAAGTACTAAAAAACAGGAGCCTGGCAGGCTATATAGTTCATTGGGTCATAAAAGAGTCAGACACAACTTGGTGACTAAATGAAAACAAATACTGTACTACTGTACTAGGGTTTCCCTGGTGGCTCAATAGTAAAGAATGTGCTTGCCAACGCAGGAGATGTAGGTTCAACTCCTGGGTCAGGAAGGTTCGTTGGAGAAGGAAATGGAAACCCATTCCAGTATTTTTGCCTGGAAAATCCCATGCATAGCTCTAGACACCATTTAGAGCAGAATCAGCCAATAATACCTGTCAACTCAGAATTATTTGAAAAATGAAATGGCTGTTGTTTCAAGTCCATTATGTTTAGGGATGGTTTGATACAGTATTGTAAAGCAAAACAAACAAAAAAAAAATTAAAATTAATTAAATCAAGAAAAAAAATCAAAGCAACACATGTGCTAACATCATTAAGGAAATAAAATGATCAAGAAACTCATTTCAAAAAATAAATATATATGACCTAATCAAACTTAACAAGCTTTTGACAGCAAAGGAAACCATAGAAAGAAAAAAATGAAAAGACAACTTAAGGAGTGGGAGAAAATATTTGCAAATGATATGATCAAGAAAGGCTTAATCTCCAAATATATGCAACAGCTCACAAAACTCAACAAAACAAACAACCCAATCAAAAAAGTGGGTAGAAGACTTGAACAGATATTTCTCCAAAGAAGACACAGAGGTGGCCAATAGGCACATGAAAAGATGTTCAGCATCCCTATTAGAGAAGTGAAAATCTAAACTACAATAAGGTACCACCTCACACCAATCAGAGTGCCTGTCATTAAAAAGTCTACAAATAACAAATGCTGGAGAGGGTGTGGAGAAAACGGAACCCTCCTACAGTGTTGGTGAGAATGTAAGTTGGTTCAGCCACTATGGAAAACAGTATGGAAGTTCCTCAAAAACTAAAAGTAGAGTTGCAATATGATCCAGCAATCCCCTCCTGGGCATATATACCCAGACAAAACAATAATTCAAAAAGATACATTCACCCCTATGTTCACAGCAGCACTATTCACAATAGCCAAGACATGGAAACCAGCTAAGTGTCCATCAACAGATAAATGGATAAAGATGCAGTACATATATACAATGCAGTATTATTCAGCCATAAAAAAGGTAATGTCATTTGCAGCAGCATGGATGCAACCAGAGACTATCATACTCAGTGAAGTCATTCAGAAAGACAAATACCATATAATATCACTTACATGTGAAATCTAAAGTATGGCACAGATTACAGACAGAAACAAGACTCACAGAACGGAAACAGACTCACAGAGAACAGATGCATTTGCCAAGTGGGGGGGGGGAGGGTGAGTGACAGACTGGAAGTTTGGTTAGGAGATGCAAACTATTACACTTAGAATGGATAGATAATAAGGTCCTACTGTATAGCCCAGGGAACTATATATAATCTCTTGGGATAAGCCATAATGGAAAAAAATATTAAAAAAGAATGTATACATGTGTATAACTGAGTTACTTTGCTTTACAGCAGAATTAACACAATACTAACCAACTATACTTCAATTAAAAAAGCTCATTTCAACCCAAGAACTAAAACATCACCAATATTGTCTAATTGGTTCCTTTGTTCCTTCTCACCCTTCTATTTTGCTTCACTCTCACTCTGAAATGGTAACCACGAATTCTTACTACATGCTCCTTTCAGTTCAGTTCAGTTCAGTTGCTCAGTTGTGTCCAACTCTTTGCAATCCCATGGACTGCAGCACGCCAGGCCTCCCTGTCCATCACCAATTCTCAGAATTCACCCAAACTCATGTCCACTGAGTCAGTGATGCCATCCAACCACCTCAACCTCTGTCATCCCCTTCTCCTCCCGCCTTCAATCTTTCCCAGCATCAGGGTCTTTTCAAATGAGTCAGCTCTTCGCATTGAGTGGCCAAAATATTGGAGTTTCAGCTTCACCATCAGTCCTTCCAATGAATATTCAGGACTGATTTCCTTTAGGATTGACTGGTTTGATCTCCTTGCAGTCCAAGGGACTCTCAAGAGTCTTCTCCAACACCATAGTTCAAAAGCATCAATTCTTCGGTGCTCAGCTTTCTTTATAATCCAACTCTCACATCCATACATAACTACTGGAAAAACTATAGCTTTGACTAGACAGACCTTTGTTGGCAAAGTAACATCTCTGCTTTTTAATATGCTGTCTAAGTCGGTCATAACTTTTCTCCCAAGGAGTAATTGTCTTTTAATTTCATGGCTGCAATCACCATCTGCAGTGATTCTGGAGCCCCAAAAAGTAAAGTCTGCCACTGTTTCTCCATCTATTTGCCTTGAAGTGATGGGACCAGATGCCATGATCTTTGTTTTCTGAATGTTGAGCTCTTTTACTTAAAAAAAAAAGCTTTTACACAAATATATGTATTCCAAAATAATATAGCTTAGATTTGTTTCTAACCTTTATAAAAACTGCATGTAGGCTTCTAAGGCTTGCTTTATTTAATCATCCCTTTATTCTCAGGTCATTCTCACTGCTAAATAAAATTACAAAACCTCAACTTTTTATTTTCTTGTCAGTGGTGGCTACGAACAGAGCTGCCTTAACATTCCCACACATGTACTCTTGCGCACATATGCACGAATATAAGGTATACATGCAGGAGTAGAATGGTTAGGTTTTAGAATACATGAATGCTTAATTATTCAAGATAATGCCCAATTGCTTTCCAAAGTGTACCAGTTTACAACCCCACCTTTAGAAATCTTGATGTGCATCATCTTCATTAGTATTGTCGTATTTCTTAATTTTTCCATCTATTGGATGTAAAATAGTATTCACCGTGGTCTTAGTTGATCACTTGAAATTAAACATCTTTTCATATGTTTAGTAACACCCTCTTAAAATGCCGTTTCTCTTTTGCTCTTTTTCTTACAGGACAATGACGACTAGAAATTGTGTGATAATAGGCATCCTTGTCATGTTCCTGATTTTTAATGTATACAACTTCATGATGCATTATCCTTTTTATATGTTGAATGCAGTTTATAATGCTTTTGACTTTCAGATCTGTGTTAGTAAGTGCTGTAAGTCTGCCATTTCCTTTTCTCCTACCAAATGTCTGATTCTAGTATCAGTAAAAACTACATAGGCCTTGTAAATTAAGCTGAAGAGTATTCCCTCATTATCTATTGAGTTTGCATGAAATGTTCAAATAGCACAGTCTTTGAAAGGGAAGTAAAATATTCGGATGTTCTTTATCAAAAGTTTTAAAAGTATTTTCAATACTATTGAGTGAGTAGTATGTAGCTTGTCTATTTCTTCTTCAGCCAATTTAAGGGAAAGGTACTTTCCTAGACCTTGGTCTCTTTTGTCTGTTTTCAAATACATTAGAAATGCTCCCGGTAGTCTACATTTTCATCTCTGCTATGGGTTAAGACCCCATTTTCAATCTTTATGTTGTTTAGACTTGTTTTCTTCTTAGTCAGATACACCAATTTGTTTGGTCATGAAAACAACATTGACATTGTGATTCTATGGTTTCTAACTCATTGATTTCTTCCCTTCTCCTGTGTCTTCTGCTTTATAGTGTGTTTATTCTGTCAATCTTTTCCTAAGTTATACACTTAGCCTTTAAGCATTTAAAATCATTTTCCTCTATGTGCACTTTCTGGTGCATCACTCAATTTTTCCAAATATAACACATAATTAGGTTCTGTTTTTTTCTTTCATCTATGAAGCTTTTATAATCTTATAAAGCCATGATTAAAAAATAACTTTTATTAGTTTTTAAAACCAACTCTAATTTATCTCTATTCATTTAATACCAACTTTATGAAATTTACTGTAATTTACTTCATGCCTAATAATGGTCAATTCTTGTTAAAACACAATGCTTAAGAAGAATGTACTCTGCTAATCATTCTAAGTGTGGTCATTGATTCAATATTGTTAATTGCATTATTAAAATCTGTGTCTTCATTTTTTTGGTCTGATTTGTTAGTAACTGAGAGCTGTTAAAATTTCTGATTGTTGCTCCATTTTTTGCTTTAGCCCGGGCTTCCCAGGTGGCACTAGTGGTAAAGAACCCGCCTGCCAATGCAGGAGACATGAGATGTGGGTTTGATCTCTGGGTCAGGAGATCCACTGGAGGCAACACACTCCAGTATTCTTGCCTGGAGAATCCCAAGGACAGAGGAGATTGATGGGCTACCGCCCAAGGTCGCAAAAAGTTGGACACAACTGAAGTGACAGCATGCATGCATTACACATTTTGAGGCCATTTTATTAAGTATATAGAAATTTAAAATTATATATATATTTCTAATGAGTTGATCCTCTTACCATTATTTAGAGGTCTTCTCCATCTTTAATAATACTATCATAAAGTCTAATTTTGATAGCAGCAAATCTACATTTTCTTTTGCTATTTGCCAATCTTTTAAATCCTTTAAAAAATCCAGCCTATACCAGATTTTCAAAAAACCAGAATCAATGTTTTTAACTGGGTTTAGCCTAAGAATCCCAGGGACGCGGGAGCCTGGTGGGCTGCCGTCTATGGGGTTGCACAGAGTTGGACATGACTGAAGTGACTTAGCAGCGCAGCAGCCTATTCATAGTTATTTTCATTATTATTTGACTTATTATTATTATCTTACTAATTTTGTCCCTCCCCCACCCCTAATTTCTTTCCTTTTTGTACTGAGTCTCGTCTTTCTATTCCATATTTTTAAATTTTTCTTTGGAACTATTTGTATCTATTATTTTAACATTTATAAATTTTACATACATGTTTAACATAATTTCAAAGTTAAATGGTATCTTAACCCATTTTCTGAATAATAAAACACTTCAGAACACTTTAATTCTAATCACTCCCCTTCCATCTTATAAGTTATTATTCAGTTTTTCAATTATATCCTATGTTAAAAGTCCACATTAATATTGCATAAAATATTTTTATTTAATTACAATTTTGCTTCTTATAAACACTTCATTACAATTGTTTTATACAAAAAACACTTTTGATTTACATGTTTTTCATTTATTTGCTTACTAGATTTTCAATTTCAGACCGTCCTTTTGAAATCATTTTCCTTCTTGAAGATCATCCTTTTGCAATTTCTTTAATGAAGTTCCATTGATGGCAAAATCTGTTTTTCATTTGAATGGAGCTTTATTTCAGTTTTGCTTCATATAAATTCCAAGTTGATAATTTTTTTTCTCAGAATTTTGCAGCCATTAGTCTACCATCTTTGGAGTCCCTGTTGCTATCAAGAGGCTTCTGAAGTTCTGTCTTGCCTTTCAGTTCAGTTCAGTTCAGTCGCGCAGTCGTGTCCGACTCTTTGCGACCCCATGAATCGCAGCACGCCAGGCCTCCCTGTCCATCACCAACTCCCGGAGTTCACTCAGACTCACGTCCATTGAGTCTGTGATGAATGGAGCTTTATTTCAGTTTTGCTTCATATAAATTCCAAGTTGATAATTTTTTTTCTCAGAATTTTGCAGCCATTAGTCTACCATCTTTGGAGTCCCTGTTGCTATCAAGAGGCTTCTGAAGTTCTGTCTTGCCTTTCAGTTCAGTTCAGTTCAGTCGCGCAGTCGTGTCCGACTCTTTGCGACCCCATGAATCGCAGCACGCCAGGCCTCCCTGTCCATCACCAACTCCCGGAGTTCACTCAGACTCACGTCCATACCGATGATCTTTTCCTCACTTTGACTGCTTTAAGAATCTTTTGTTTGGTATCTCACAGTTATAATACATTGAATTTAGGCTTAGATTTCATCTATATATGCTTGGGATATATTGTACTTCCTGAATTTATGAATTTGTGTTTTTCCAACCAACGTGGAAAATTCTGTTACTTCTTCAAATATTGCCACTTCATCCTCCTGCTGGTACTTCTAGCCTTCATAATTTTTCCTTCCATATCTCTTAATATTTATTAATATTAACATTAAATTAAATGATTTAATTCTTAATAATTTCCTAATTCCTTCTCCTTAATATTTATTTTCTAGCACCTTCTTCTTGCTGCACACTGGGTAATTTCTTTGTATCTAGCTTCCAGTTTATTTATTGACTATTCAGCTGAGTTAATATCATATTCAACATGTCTGTTTTTTTTTATTGTAAGTAATACATTTCTTATCTAGCAGTTTCATTTTTTTTCAGATCTGCCTGTGGTTCCATCCTTCATGTGTGCTGATGATGAGACTTTGGAAAAGTGAATCCAAAGTTTATTTCTATGGGTTCTTCCTCATGCTATTAATAGCCAGTTTCCACTTGTAGCTGGTGATCTCCAGTCATGAAATAATACTGTTTTATCTTAATCTATGGGAATCCTGGACCTACATCTTGTTTCTACCAGGAACTATAGGGTATTGCAAACTGAGGCCTACTTCAGCTGTCCTGGATGGGGCATCTCAGATTCAGATTTATCTCGTTTCTGGTCTGAGGAGAATGGCATATGGCAATGCTGGAACTGGTATTTGTCATCCAGGCAACTACTACCAAACTTAGGCTTAACGGAGTTGTCACAATCTACAGATCAAAATGTGTTCATTTTGTCAGGAAATAGAAAATAGAGGTATGGTTCTTAGAGATTTCCCCTACCTTCTTTGAGCCTATTAATGGATTTAAAGGAGATTTTATTCAAGATCTAGTTGTTCTGCAGTACTAACGTACTACTAGAAGCAAAAGTCTTATTTAATATATGATATACTAACCTGATATACCTTTGATAACCTGAGAAAGCTCATGATTTATGACAATCCTTGCTCATTCAAAGAGGTACGGAGAGGTTTCATACCTCTCAATCGGAACTCAATCGGTATTTTGGAACTGAGTGTACAAAGTACAAGCCCCATCTTGTAGAAATTTCTCTTATTATTTTATTACTAAGATACTCAGCCCCGACAGTTCAAATTTTCAATGTCCTGATCAATATGTAGTTCAGGTCAACAGAACTAAAATCTATGAAAACAAACCATTATTTTGAACATTTTAAAAAACAGACAATAACGATTTGTTATATGCAACTTACATCTAGATGCGTAACTTTATTCTTGGAAGCCTGAGCCACCTATAATTTATAGAAGCAAGGCTAAACAAGGCAGCTGGTGATTTCATTTTAGTCAGAAACAGATCTAACAGGAATCTGGCAGCAGATCTGGCTGCTGTTGTCTTAAACACAGATGGCTTGTTTGCATCTTTATGATTCGTAATCGTTGGTCACTGTTCTCTGGATGATCAGGAAGCTTGCTGTGCCTCAACCTAATCACTGAAGTAGTGAAAGGAGATACCCGCAGCAAGGGCTGCAACTGCGAATGCTGCAATCACACCTACAAGTGAAACAAACACAAAACAAATGGAAATGGAATGAGCAAAAGAAAGGTTTAACTGCTCCTAGGCTTTGAAAGGCAGGTAACTGATGGGCTAAACAACAATAACAATACACAAACACAAATACATATGCATACACATATACAGACATTGAGAGCCAGCAAAGTCGCAGAGGAAAATATAGCAATAGTTGGAAATATATTTTACAGTGGTTGGACTGGTAATCTACTTCTGACCCCTTAAAATAAAAGTGTCTTTTCTTTTTTTTTAAAGTATCTTTTCTTATACAGAAGCTCACTCATACACATCTAAGAGACAATCTAAGAGACAAACTAACACATACTTTAACAGGCTTCATAAATATTTATATTGACATTTCAGCCATGCCATCTCATGTAACTCAGCTTAATCCAAAGAGACATCACAATGCAAAGGCATTTATATAGCTATCAAAAACCATAGAAACTAAAATCTAAAACTTATTAAGCTTATGTTGGCAACTTTTAATTTTAGTTCTTCCCCTGAGCATTTTAAGTTCAAAAACAAAACTGACCATAGTAGTCTAGACACACACAAACACAGGTGCAAAAAATTTAGGTAATTAAGTTCAACTAGTGAGTTAAGTGACATTAAAAAAAAACGAAGTTTCTGGCTGCTAAACTCTCAGTCAGCTGAAAGTCTTAACTAAGCAACAGGTCACATGTTCTTTTATTAGTAAGTCTTAAAAATGGTAAAGTGACCACCACACTTCTTGGAAACTTTAAAATTAAAGTGCAGTAGAATTTTCAGATTTGAATTTGACTCTTTTCATAGAATATCTATCAAAATCTTTCCTGGGAACATCAATCCTGGGAACATCAATTTGGAAAACATTGGTGCTACTATACCTGATCCCCAAAACTCAACACAATTTTCTTCTAAAAACACCAAAACATTTAGTAGGAAGTGTCATTTTTGAGACCACTTGGGAAAATGCTTTTTTTATAAATCTTTCCACCACTTTCCACAGTACTCAAAAAATACTAGCTTAATCTAGCTCTTTTAAGAAAACAAAATGAAAATAATTTTAAAGTAACAAGAAAATGCAAATCCAAAATATCATCTTTTCAATGTTATAGAAGAAATATAATACCTATGTTTTGCTGAATTTTCAACACTATTGTAGTTTTAATTGGCTGTTTTGGTTGTTCATCATCTGTGTTGTCCAATGAAGCTTCAGTATCCATAGAGGAACTTATACAGGCTGCAAGAAGATAATAACAACAAATACTAAGTAAGATGGGAATAATTATCATTTAAAAATAACCTTTAAAGAACACTATAAAAAACACACAATGAGCTCCATTTTCCTTCAATTTGACTTTTTTAAAAACTTATTTTTTCACTTGACTTTAAAATAACCATTTGCTCTTTACTAAATGTAAGTGAACTAAATTTCATGGACTATATGTCAGACTGATATACTTTTTAAAATACTTTATGTACTTTCATAACTGATTAATATCAAAAAGCTACAGAGCTAGTTCCAAATGATGTCCACAAATTATAATCTGATTACCATATAATAGTAGAGATAAACTGATACTAAAAATCAAACTACACAGACAGGGTAACCTTCTCTCTTAACTAGGATTAATTTATAATATACTTATTGATGGTTCTGGCAATCAATCATTCTAAGCAATCATATATTAATACAAAAGCAAGGACTGGCAAATCAACCCATGGGCCAAACTACAGTCCATGGGACAGACCTTACATACCTAAAATATTTACAGAGACAGTTAGATCACCTGAAATTTGTAATATATAAGCAATATGTGATCATAAATTTGACCTTAAAACAACTCAATATTAAGCAAAGTACGTACATTATCTCATTTACAGTTGAAAAATAAAATCTGGTATACTAAGTGAATATTTGAGCCTCATAAGCAACAGAATGAGGATTCAAGTACAAGTTTTCTTCCTACTTCACTATGCTGACAATAATTTGTGAGCCCTAGCCTAGCTGAATTTATTTAAAACTGAATAAAAGTTTTTGAACTGAAAACATTCTTAGGGATCACGCAGACAAATGGTTTTCTTTTTTAAACTAGTGTTAAAAAATCAGACAGGAAATCCCAGTATGTAAAATAGATGAAAGCAGAATTACTCTGGTTGAAGCATGGGTGGATCCCAGAGCCATTCTACTTTGCCTCAAGAGGGGATAGCAGGGGGCTTTTCTAGAGAAAGCAATCGCAGTTGATCCTTAAACAACACGGGTCTGAACTGCATGGATCCATTTAATTACATGTGACTTTTTTTTTTCACTAAATATATATGATATGATCCATAGTCAGTTGACTCCATGGATGCAGTACTGCCTGTGTGTGCTAAGTCGCTTCAGGCATGTCTGACCTTTGTGACCTCGTGAACCGCAGCCCACCAGGTTCCTCTGTCCATGGGATTCTCCAGGTAAGAACACTGGAGTGGGCTGCCGTGCCCTTCTCCAGGGGATCTTCCCAACCTAGGTATCAAACCCACGTCTCTTAAGTCTGCCTGCTCTGGCAAGCGGGTTCTTTACCATTAGCGCCACCTGGGAAGCCCATGGCACCACCCATACTGTGAAGCTATATGCGATTTTTGACTGAGAGGGTCAGTGCCCTTAAATCCCCATGTTGCTCAAGGATCAACTGTACTTCCTATTGATCTCTTTATTAATATTTACAAAGATTAGAGAATAGCAGAGTGAGAAACAGTAAATACAGTTTAAATTCAAAATAAAATATCTTATTGCTTGGAATTGAAATATCTTTCATAGACATGTTTGTATCCCAATATATTGTGTGCTTATATGCAGAGTACATCATGAGAAATGCTGGGCTGGAAGAAGCACAAGCTGGAATCAAGATTGCCGGGAGAAATATCAATCATCTCAGATATGCAGATGACACCACGACCCTTATGGCAGAAAGTGAAGAGGAGCTAAAGAGCCTCTTGATGAAAGTGAAAGAGGAGAGTGAAAAGGTTGGCTTAAAGTGCAACATTCAGAAAACTAAGATCATGGCATCCGGTCCTATCACTTCATGGCAGATAGATGGGGAAACAGTGGAAACAATGGCTGACTTTATTTTGGGGGGCTCCAAAATCACCGCAGATGGTGACTGCAGCCATGAAATTAAAAGACACTTACTCCTTGGAGGGAAAGTTATGACCAACCTAGACAGCATATTAAAAAGCAGAGACATTACTTTGCCAACAAAGGTCCGTCTAGTCAAGGTTATGGTTTTTCCAGTGGTTATGTATGGATGTGAGAGTTGGACTGTAAAGAAAGCTGATCACAGAAGAATTGATGCTTTTGAACTGTGGTCTTGGAGAAGACTCTTGAGAGTCCCTTGGACTGCAATGAGACCCAACCAGTCCATCCTAAAGGAGATCAGCCTGGGTGTTCACTGGAAGGGCTGATGCTGAAGCTGAAACTCCAATACTTTGGCCACCTGATTGTGAAGAGCTGACTCATTTGAAAAGACCCTGATGCTGGGAAAGATTGAGGGCAGGAGGAGGAGGGGACGACAGAAGATGAGATGGTTGGATGGCATCACCGACTCAATGGACATGGCTTTGGGTGGACTCTGGGAGTTGGTGATAGACAGGGAGGCCTGGCACGCTGCAGTTCATGGGGTCACAAAGAGTCAAACACAACTGAGCGAATGAACTGAACTGATACTGTGTGCACATCCGTGAGGATGTTCTTACAAGGATGACACATAAAATTATTGAAATAATTATCTATGACACCAAAATGAATTTTAAAAATCGCTTGCTTCTCATCAATTTCTCATGAAGAAAAGTTTGTCATGTTGACAAATAATCCTCAGTAGCCACACCTCATTAGAATCAAGGGCACAACCACTCTTTTTTTCCTCTTTGAGCATATGACTAAAGTACTTTAAAAACGAACACAAAACATTTTTCTATTTTGTTCTACTCCCATATCAGATCAGTCACAAAGACCAACAAATTGTTCTTATGAACTTTCTCCAGAATTATTCAGTCTTCTATATTTCTATAGCTCCCAGTTATCGCCGTAACACTTTACTTCTAGACTATATTAGCTCACCAGCTTAAAAGCTTCCCTAACTTCATCCATAGATCTAAAAGTTGAATGCAAGTACAATTTTATTTATTTTAAAAACATACACACACCTTTGGCTTTTCTATTAGCAAATATCACTGCTTAAAGCTTTTCTTTGGGCCATTAAAATCTTTACCTCAGATACAAACACAAATAATAGATGAAGTATGAAGTGCACTTATTTAACTTATATGCTAAAGACTTTTATTTTTACTTTTTTACTTCGGTATTTATAAAGAGCACAAAAATGGCTTTATTTTTCATGACATTACACCTTTAATACTGAATAGTTATATGTAAACATAATGCTCAAAGAAGTAAAATCCTTGTATAAACAGTTTATATCTCTTTAAAAAAGACATTCCAAGCTCTATTTTCATTTTAAAATCTGTCAATGTATGGCAAAACCAATAGAGTATTGTAAAGTAAAAAAATAAATTAATTAATTAAAAAAAAAGAAATAGCTGAGAAAAGAGAAGCTAAAAGCAAAGGAGAAAAGGAAAGATGGAGCTATCTGAATGCAGAGTTCCAAAGAATAGCAAGCAGAAAATAGAAAGCCTTCCTCAGTGAAATAAATAAATAAATAAAATCTATCACACAAAATCTGCCATCAAATCAATTATATTGATTTGATACAAATTTGAGACAGTTTTACTAAAGAGCATTTTTCAACAGTGAATAAATCCTTATCATAACAATTTGTGTCTGTTCTGGGTGTGGGCATGTAGAATTGTTTTTTAATACACGTTTATTTTATTTTTTGGATGTACTGTGCAGCATGGAGAATCTTAGTTCCCTGACCAGTGACTGAACTCATGTCCCCAGCAATGGAAGCATGAAGTCTTTCTTAACCCCTGGACCACCAGGGAAGTCCCTATGAGGGCATACAGAATTTAATTAAAATCTCAGGCACTATAGTTTTACCAATATCTTAGTGTTATCTGAACTTTAAATGCAAACAACATGTGATTCAAAAGGAAATTAGATCTTAATCATTTCTTAAAACCAGGTAATTTTAACTGCAGACAAATTCAAATTATTCATGTGAGAAAGCAATTTTTTTTAAGCAACTGTCAAGAAAAAAGAAAATAAGGGCATGATGAATACATGCTAAGTTGTAGATATATTCAATTTCATTCCGAGCTGCTGACACATAGGATTATTTAGAAAAAAGTTAAAATGAAACGTTAGAACTTAAAACTCTTAGCTGTCGTCTTTCATCTTCCAGATCCCTAACTCCTAAGTTAATGAGGTTTCATTAGTCAGTGATTTAGCTGTGAAAATACATCTTCAGCATTACTTGTTTTCCTTTATTATCAATGTTTAACCAAACAACAAAAATTAATTTCCCTCTGATACCAAGACAGAATTAGCAAAGATGGGTTCCACCAGATTTTAAAGGTGTGTCTCTAAATTTTTAGCTGATACTGTGAATAAAGTACATCTGAATTATTAAGTTAATATCTACTAACAGATGACTAATATATTTAAGGAATTTTAAAGCCAGTTATTCCTCACCTTAAGTGAGTCATTTTGACAAACAAATTGTTCTTCATCCCTTAAGTTATTTTAAAATACCTACTGGCAAAATATGTATTTTAAACATAGCAACTACTTGGCAACTATATTAAAGAATAGAAATAATTAAATAAGCAAATAACATCAAATACTTAGAGACTAAAGCTATATACTTATAACAAGTTTAACAATCATAAATGTACAGTCATTGATTTCAATCTCTAAATTTGAACATTTGAGCTCTACTTTTCATGATTTTCCATGGAAACTCTAATTTCAAATAATTAGGAAAATATATTCACGCTATATAGCATTAACCTCATACTTTAATATTATTGACTTTAATTATAATTCAGAAGGTACATTATTTAAACATTTTATAATAATTCTAGTAAGTATCACCTTACATTTACATATCTCTTTCTGTTCAGAATATATTCTCCTTAACATTTTTAGTAAATTCTAATACCAACCCCAAGAGAACCTGGGGTTCAAAGGGGACTTGTTTAAGGTTACACAGCTGTAAGTGTGCTTCAAGACTGAAAAAGTGAAGAACTAAAGAGCCTCTTGATGAAAGTGGAAGAGAAGGGTGAAAAAGTTGGCTTAAAACTCAACATTCAGAACAAAAAGATCAAAGCACCCGGTCCCATCACTTCTTGGCAAATAGATAGGGAAACAATGGAAACAGTGAGAGACTTTATTTTGCAGGGTTCCAGAATCACCACAGATGGTGACTGTAGCCATGAAATTAAAAGACTCTTGCTCCTTGGAAGAAAAGCTGTGACCAACCTAAACAGCATATTAAAAAACAGAGACATTACTTTGCCAACTAGTGAAAGCTATGGTTTTTCCATATGGATGTGAGAGTTGGACTATAAAGAAAGCTGAGCACCAAAGAATTGGTGATCAGGGAAGCCTGGCTTGCTGCAGTCCATGGGGTTGCAAAGAGTCAGACATGACTGAGTGACTGAACTGAACTGAACTGAACTGAAGCTGTAACTGGCAGATCTGGACTCAGATGTGCAACTGGTAAAATTGTGCATCCAATATTTTTGAATAAATGAATGAATGAATGAGTAAATGCAAAAGTGAAGATAATTCTAAACGAATAGAATGTTTATGTAAAAGCACTTAATTTTTCTATTAAAATGTTTATGTTTTTACCTTATTCCATAATTTGGAATGTATTTTGCTTCTAAATAACTAAATAACTAATTCCTTTGAATTCAACAAATACCTGATAAAGCAAAAATAATACACAAATCTTATTTTTGGTCACAATACATCTGATCCAAGTGTTTTAATTCCTAAAAAGCTTAGAGTCACTTTTACTGTATTCATCCTTCAAAATGAACTCAAGAGTCACCTGCTCTGAAGCTTTCTCTGAATCACTTATAGGGATAGTTCCTGTGCTAAATGTTCTGATAATTCCATGCTCATTCTCCTATTATAGAACTAACCACTAGTTAAAGCAAAACATAAATGTAATAATAAAATGAAAACACCTTTGTCACCATAGATTACAGGTTACTGCTCACCTGTCATCAAAGTATTTTTTCTGACTGAATTGTTACAACCAAATCCCTGGAGACCCTAAAGTCCTGTCAGTAATCTTTATGTTCTGAGTTCTTCGTTACTCCTAGGATCTTACTACACGCCCTGCATAATTAATAAAGCATACAATTCTATTTCCAAGTCAGATTATAGGCTTCTTGAGGACAGGAATCTGACCTTTAATTTGTCACCTATAACACTGCCTTGAACAGAGCAAATGCCTAATAAGTATCTAATAGATAGACATACTAAATGCTATAAACTAAAATTAACATTTATGGGGCAACAATTAACTGTTACATGTTGCCACGTTTTAATGTTTACATCCCTTAAAACATTCTAAACTATTAAGCCATAGAGCTATGCTATTATATCCTTTTACATCATCATCATGTTCAGTGTAGCACACTATACAAACTTTAAAAACTTTCTATCTAGCTAGGCATATGCTTACAATTTTTAAAGCATACAGTAAGTATGAAAAAAGATGTGCTAAAGTTTTCAAAATTGACCTATTCAGTCTATGTCATTCAGTTAGTAACAGAGTTTTATGAATACCTATCATGCTTTAGGCATGGAACTCAGAGCAACACTTATTCTCAAGAATTCTACAGTCTTATTGAAAGATTAACATCGTTAAACATGCAACTGATACTCATCAATAATTACAAGAGTGGAAAATAATGCAAAGAAGCTGCAAAAAACTATAATTAAGCATAATGGAGGAATCCAGGCAGACTGAGCTAGTATGTGAGCACGTAAAAGTATCTACACAGGTTAAAAAAATGCTGTTTAGCTCCTTGAAGACAGGATTAGTATCCTATTGATCTTTGGATCCCAAACTGCAGGACTAACAAAATCAACAATCTGTCCAGTCAACAAATATTTACTGAGGACCTATGTTATGTTAAGGCTAGAGTCTTAGTAAAGCCCTAAACATGAAAGCAGTGAAAGGTGATAAAGAAAAATGAGGTCTAGAAACTGTAGTAATAAGAACAGTTAAAGACATTTGGGAGTATTTGGCTTTGAAATATTTAGAACATGACAAGTGCCCTCAGTTTAAACTTAAAGCAAGACCTCAATAAAGAAGCAGTAGAGCTGACATTTGAACATGGCTTTGAAATGCACAGGTCCACTGATATGCAGATTGTTTTCAATAAATACATACTACAGTACAAGGCAATCCATGGTTGGTTGAATCTGTGAACTCAGAAGTAACTTACTCAAGTAATCAACATCAGAGGTGATCAAGAACAAAGGCAAACAAAAATCTCTGCCTTCATGATTCTAAGACTGGTTGGCAGAAAGAGAGTAGTTGCTCATCTAGAAAAACATATGTCACAAGTAGCAAACTTTTCTACCAATCTGCCCCAAATCTATCATTCAGAGAATATGCTATAGCTATACCTTTAAAAATATTAGTTTTCAGGGGACTGAAGCACACCTGCAGCTTTAACATCTGGTACTTAGCAATTTAGAGGTTTTTATTTTTGTTTTGCTTTAAAACAAACTTACTGTTCCACATGATTAATATGAGCCTGGAGCTGTTGAAAAAACAAGTCTGGTGATCTCCAACTAGCCTGAGCCTTTACTGACAGATTAGAAATTCATCAACTAAACACTTACTTTATTCACAATAGAAAAAAGACTCAATCACCCAATTCCTTGGGGGGTGGGAATTAGTCAAGCAACAGAAGAATGATATGAAATTAATACTATGATATCAGAGATTTCAAGACTGATTTAAAAAATGGCTACATACTACACATTTATGGATATCTGCAAGTAATACTTTTATCACATATTTTTTAAATGTTTTGGGAAGACTGTATATACTTATACATTTATTTATAGACATGTTTTCATATTCTGCTCTCACTAGAAACAAAAACAAAGCAAGCAGAGCAAAACAAAGACTTTTAAAATGCAAGATCAAATGTGAAAGTGATGGTAACAGACAGAGAATGTGTTACACAATTACTCAGTATGGCAAATCTATGCTCTGTAAAAATAATCTTGATCTAAATTTTGGACCTGCCCATTTTAGCTTGGCATCCCAATTATATGGAGGGGACAGGAAAATAACAGCAAATAGTCTGAAGACATTAAAAAAAAAATTTGTGACCTAATGCTTAACCAAATAATTAAAGATAATGGATTCTGAGAAAACGTCACTTAGAATAAAAGAAATCCCTTAAAGCTATACATTTCTACTTATTTAAGACTGAACATTTCTACCTACCTAAGTCTAGGCTTGAAAAAAAATCTAATGTATCTTCAATTCTGGTAACAATTTTCAAAAAAAACACTGATGCTTATACACTATGTAGAAATTAAACAGATAAATTTTTAAATGACTCAAAAAATCAAATAGGACTAGCTTTAAAGAAATCTAGACATGATGCTTAAACTAGATGTCCCATAAGTAACCTTAGCCATAGTCTAATCCAGTTCTTAAATAACTTCATATAATTACCTGTGTTTATTTCCTCTGCAATTTCCAAATCTTCTATTTGAATCATACGATCTAACATCTCTAAAAAATGGTCTCTTATTTCTTCAGCTGACTCATCACCAAATTTATAATCACATAACATTACAGTGGATCCCGGAATGGGGACAAAAACTCGGTGAGGGAGAATGTGGAACTCTTTTTCAGAATCTAAAAGGAGAAGAAACAATATTTAGATGGGTTTGTCACTGGTATCAGTGATAAATATCAGTATATGAAAGTATATGTCAAAAGAAATAAAATCTAAAAGGTCTTTTCTTTTCTAACTGTTCTTATACAAAATTCTTACTGAATTCTTTAACTCAGTATTTAAGACCTCCGCAAGGGACCTAAATGATACTCCCATAAAATATCAACTCACCACTGCCTTCAGTCCAAGGATGTTGTTGATTATACATGTTTATGTTATTCACTATTCTATGAAAAAATACTCAGGAAACAATTTTGTCCCTGGTCTCAGAACTTGTTGTTTTTCTCTTTTGTTTTAACCTTATAAATACTGAAATTTCTGAACAATTTTTCCCTTCTTCATGCAAGTTTAGAGACAAACTAGTGGCTGACTTACATTAAATGCATAGATCATGATAGCGTTCATTTCCATACTAATCTCACCAGGCTTCATCTTACATGATACAGCTCCCCAATCAAGCATGTCTAGGATATCAAGATATACACGTTTTCTGTACGATCTCACCACCAACTCCATTTTGCTTTCATTTTCCCTTTGCCTCATTCTCATAATTAACACTTATTTTGTCTTGTTAACTTGCAATGACTTTTTGTGAACAGCTTTAAATCATTTTTAAACAAAATAATATGGACATCAGTAAATAATGAGCATTTCATTCTTTCAATAATCACATTTCCCTCAATTTTAACATAGTTACTGATCCACATAAACACATAATTATTGTTTGGCACAACACCATGACTGATTAAGTATCAACAAAGATAAGAGATTTTGTGTAAAGAATGACTTTCAGCAATGGATATGTGATTTAAAAAGCTTCCGATATTCTGATCAAGTAGAAAACCAGGGCTTACTTAAAGAGTAACTTACATTTCATTGTTAAGAAACAAGTGTTAGCTTTATAACAGATGACACTGAAGAATGCCTTAAATGTCATAGAAAACGCCATGGCTTAAATTAGGTGTTCCTGCCAGATTCTGCTTAATACACTGCTTTAACATGAGAATTGGGCCAGTTTTACTCTGTGACTAGACTGCCTCCTAGCTGTAAAACTACATTACTGCAATTTGCACCATAGTATGTAAACCACCCACTCACACATTAATGTCACGACTATTATTTTGGGCCATAGTTTCTTTTTGGGGGGAGAGGGGCATAATTTTTTGAAACAGGTTAAAAGTTCAAAACTTTCAAAGTGGGTGCTAATGTATATGTTTAAACAGCATGCAAAATTTTTAATCTATTTAAAACTGCATTAATTCTAGGTTTGCCTGAAAAAGAGACAAATATGTTTGCTTATAAAATCAAATGTTAAAGATTTGGTTGCAATACTTAAATAACTTATTAAGTATAAAAAGAAAAATATAATTTTTAAATTAAAGTTAGATTAACCATTTATTACCCAAATAAGACCAAGTTTTCTAGCTCATCTGAGGTTTAAAATGGGAGGGGAGATCTTTTTAAAACAGCACATCTTAAGTTAAGTAGCTCAGTTGTGTCCGACTCTTTGCGACCCCATGGACTGCAGCCCACCAGGCTCCTCCATCCAAGGGATTCTCCAGGCAAGAACACTGGAGTGGGTTGCCATTTCCTTCTTCAGGGGATCTTCCCAACCCAGGGATCGAACCCAGGTCTCCCGTATTAGAGGCAGACGCTTTAACCTCTGAGCCACCAGGGAAGCCCAGCACATCTTAAAAAGTACTTAAAAAAGAATCCTTTAGGCATATTCCCATAGCATTTAGTTCAAAATTATGTAAATAAGTTCAAAACAGATAAAAACATTTACAGTTAAGTCAATATGATAAGAATTGGGTTTTTGCTGATTAAGTACAGAATCCTAAGTCATACTGGAGTATTCCAGAAAATTTTACAGAACAGGTGATATCTAAGCTGACTCTTAATGCATGAAGGAATGAGAAGTACAGTTAAGAGAGTGTAACCATGACTACAGGCAAAAAGGAAATACAAACGTTCTGAGAGGACAGGTAGGATAGATGGATGTGGAGGACAGGATGGAAGAAGGTAAGAGATTTCATAATCGACGACCTGTTTTCATGTGTCATCTACTGAGTAAGTAGGCAGGATTGAATGTAGGCTGACAGAGAGTAATGAAGAAGGTCTGGGATACTTCTTAAGGGAAAGAGAAGAGGAAGACTACAATAAGTAAAAGGACCAAGTGGAGTCCTTTGTTTTTTTTAACTGTCATTTAAATTTTAAGTTCTTTCATCTGGATAGCCAGAATTTAAAAACTATGTTTACGTTAAAGATTACAAATGTAATGTTAATATGCCCTTTGCAGATTTCCTTATGCATGCAAAAAATATTCCAGTTTAGGTTAACTTCATAGTATATATTCTAGATTTTACCATATTACAATTCTACAAGATCTTACCAGTATATAAGAAAGACAAGCTAAGTAAAATGAGAACTAAACCTAAGAACTAAAATGTACTGTATATATATATATTAAACTATAAAATTTACATGTTGTGTTATTATACTTGCAATATATTTTTTTACCTTGATATTCTAAGATATACTGACATGTTACTGGAATAATTATCCTGTTACTACAGTTCAAAAATGTTTATTTACACTTGGTTTCTTTTTAAAATATAATCTATAAACAATTGCTATTAGAGAGTTAAGTTTATTGATTGGACATCAGCAAAAATTTCAAAATACTAATTCACTTAATATGAAATAATACCAAAGCACTATTATGATACTATTTATGAAGCATTTGTAATGGAAGGGAATATTTAACTAATATATGTGATACAGTAGATCTTTGACATTAATGGTGGGTACATTCCCCATGTCCCTGGAAACCCTAAAATTCATAGTTCAGTTGTAACATATAGTGTTACTCAGAAAGTAAAGTAATGCTTAATATCATGAGAATTAGCACACACATGAAGTCAAGCAGCAAAAACAAAGCCACAGAAATGCTAGACTAATTGGATGGCTAAGTGTCCAGGCTTTACATACTTCCCAAAATAAAACTCTCATTCCAATAGCTCCATGTAAAATTCAAAATCATGTCTCAGGAAAATGATATATTATTCATGAATGGAATTTCAGTTATTTGTGAAGCACATGAAGGATATATGTTAAATCTGGAAATTCCAGGTATTATCATACTGGGAATACAAAAAAATTATAAGCAGTCCACCAAATCTGATACACAAGCTTTTAAAACTAAATGAAGTTATTTATACACAGGAGCTGTTTTCCTATAAAAATAAACACATTCCCTTAAAAAACTAATATGTATGTTTCAACTATGTACATATTTAACTGTGAACTGCAAATCCACTCACACCTGAATACAGAAAGGTAGATAAATGTGTAGCTTCAAAAGCATACTTAATATGATAACCCTTTTGAGTAAAAATAAAAGATTTCTAATACAAATTAGTGAAAAAGTATAAATTGTTCATGTTTCTCAAAAGATGGAATTATATAAGGTTAAGACATCATGATCAGCCTTTTTTAAATCTAATGAAGTCTGAAGAGTAACATGGACGAAAAGTATATAAACTAGTACACACACCAAAAAAAAACCTGAAAAGAATATGATCAACTGCATATATACCTATTAAAGAGTCTATTATATATAATGCTGAACACTAATACATTAATTTTTTGATCATGAATAAGTTCTTAAAAAAACTTCACAGGTATTCATAAAAAATAATGGTTTTAAAATGTAACACAGTTTATCCATTCTGTCAAAAATTCATACAGATTTTTTTTAATCCTCCATAAAATTATTAAATGTTGACAGATTTGCTATTACAAGGTGTTCAAAACATTCTTTAGGTGGCAACTGAAATTTTTCATTATATAAGAAAAGTAAATGATGACATTATTTTAATAGATATATGCAGGAAAAAAGGTGATCTTGACATCCTAGTATATAGAGTGAACACATGCAAAAAAAGTACTTAATTTTATACTCATAACTTTTTTTTCTGGAATCTCATTCAAAAGCAGATCCTCAAATAGTATTTCACAACGATCAGCAACTGTATTCAATATATCTCTTTTCATGGCCTATGGAAAAACAAAGAAAAGCACAATGAGAAATAAAATCTATTACTTTAAATTCACATTATTTTATCATCAACTCCTCTCCCACATAATTGACTAGAGAATCCTATGGACAGAGGAGCCTGGCAGGCTATCGTCCATGGAGTCACAAAGAGTTGGACACGACTGAAGCAACTGAACATGCACGCGTGTATAAACGTGCCCACTAAAATAACTAGTATATCATTTCATTTTTTAATGTCCATTTATTTAAGATGTTTATCATGTTTAACAGCAAATTTACCTAAACTTCATCTATATAGTAAATGTAAACCAAATAAAAATGAATGAAATTTTGTGTCTCAACGATAACGCCAGCACTCCAAATTAGAAAATGTGTAACCACAGCAAAAGTGCCAGTCATCATTTTTTAAATTTCTAAATTATATAGATTATAGAACACCACCGAATAATTCTTCCTAGGAGCACTTTTCTTGCTATTAAAAAGCTCAATTTCCCTCATAAGAAATGATTTCAAATGTACTGATATGTATAGTATTAATTGTGGAACACTTAATAAACCTGTATAATCATCACTTTATAAAGGATATTCTATATATGAAAAATAGACATTCTACATATGAAAATCATGGGATGAATCATCTGGTTTAGCTGGACTGCCCAACAGATTGGACTTTTATCAGTTAAAATCAAATTAATTATGAAATTTGAGACTGAAAAAGATTAAAATTGTAGGATTTTTAAATAATTATGTTACCATGCTTCTTTCATATACCAGTTTTCCTTTTGTACCTGCACAGCATCTTTAACCTTGGGCTTATTACTATGAATATAAGCTCTGCACTTTACAGCACCCTTCACGTTTACAGAGCCGCTGCAGATCTGGACCATGGCTGTGGATCTGTGGTCTGAATTCAGAAGCTGAAAGACAAAATCGGTTTCAGTTCTAATAGCCAATGATTATCAACTATATGAAATATTTAAACATTATATAAGTCATTGCATGAAGCAAGAAGAAATTTTTAACTGACCCAGGTGTCTGAAAATATTCTTCATAAATTTTAGAAGGCCTTTATATTTCTCCTTATAAAGTATATGTTATTTTCTGAGTATTTTGAACAGACTCTGAAATTAAATACACTACATCTAAATTTTTCTTACTAACATAACTATCTATAATACCTATGTTCTTTCAATATGTTCATTAAACATATATTATTTGCAGATAACTCAGATAAGTACTATTAAGATGAAAAGATGTAAAAAGAAAACATAATCTAGTAACAGAAGGTATGTAATGCAAGATCTGCAAAAAAATAACTGAAACACAGAGCAGGATGTGATAAACCCAGTAAAATTACAAGCAACATATAAACATTCATTTATTTATACTTTTCACTCATTTCTTTCATAAATCAAAAGTAATGTTACAGACTCCGCAGGTCAACTGTGTCTGTCACCAGAGAACGATATCAGTGATCATCACTTTCCTCTCATAGACACATTCTTTTCTAATCTAAGTAGTATTAGTTCATGCTTGGCTTTGAGCTTTTTCACAGACATTTTTAACCTTATCATTTCAACAAGTGCCAAAACAAGGAGAGCAGTGAAACTTCAAAAGTACTATTAGAAATCTGTACAATCATACTGGAAACAAAAATCATGATTAAAAAAAAAAAAGGACGTGGTACAAATATATATTCTAAGTGCACGTGAAATAAACCATTCAACAACAGACTCCCTGGTGGTCCAGTGGTTAAGAATTCGCTTGCCAATGCAGAGGACACAGGTTCAGTCCCTGATCCGGGAAGAGCCGACATGCCACAAAGCAACTAAGCCCATCCGCCCCAAAGACTGAGCCCAAGCTCTAGGGCCTATTTGCCATTAACTACTGAGTTCACACAGTGTAACTACTGAAGACCTTGCACCTCGAGTCTATTCTTCCAACAAGAGAAGCCACCGCAGTGAGAAGCCCAGGCACCGCAGGAGTAGCCCCGACTCGCCCCACTAGAGAAAGACCGTGCACAGCAATGAAGATCCAGAGCGGCCAAAAATAAGTAAATAAATAATTTTTTAAAAACCACAATAGAGTCAACTCTGAAGAAAAAAGACAATTCATGCAACTTAACCAGTGCTAACTAACCGTGTGCTGGTGACTCTAATATAATTCAGGCAAAGGCTAATTTTTTTTTTAAAGAATGTAAGCCTAAAAACAATCACGATCTTGGTAAAAAATCTGTCACAGGCCAAACAGCTCAGAAGGTTCCAGGTCTGCTCAAAACTGTCAATCATTAAATGAAGCAACAGGGTGACAATGCTGATACCCTTTGGAATAAGCCTCCTATGATACGTGTAGAGATCACTGATGTGTCAATAAATGGAGTGGAGGAGGAGTAATGAGCTCTCCTCATCCACTAAACATAACTCTACTGTAGAATAATGCCCCATTTTACATATTTAATATCTAATTTACAGTACATATTAGCACAGTTGCAACATATATATTATATATGTATATAAATGTATATATTTATATATGTATAAATTAGAACATTATTTTCCAAAATTGACTAGACTGTATATATAAAAGACTACACACACACACACATATCAAGGAGAAGACTTTTTAAAAGATAAAAGGACTTGATTCACTCCTTTTTGGTGGAAATGTATTTGGGTTCTATAATAACCCATCTTGGTTTCTTTGGACTTCGGAACAAACCAGCTAGGAGACTTTGAAAATCTAACCTATTCATAAGTGGGGAATTTCTGTGATGCTGATATTATATTGTGGAAAAGAAAAGATCCCTCTGGTTATGGTAATCAAGTGAAACCTCACGAAAATGGTAACATTTTGGCTCTGTCTTAATGTACAGGTAGGACTTTTGACAGTGGATAATAAAGGGAAAAATGGCACTGATAAGACAGATGACTTGGGAAATACACAGAACTTTAAAGGTATGGAAAGCATACATCTAATATAGTTAAGTTAGAAAATAATGAAAAGGCATGCTGAGGCGGCAAAAAGCCTTGAATCAGAATTCAAACTAGTACATATAGAGCAATTAAGGAATTTTACACAAGGGAAGTAACACAGTTAGTCTGCCCCTTATATACACTTAATATTAACTGGAAAAAAAAAACTAATAAGTAAATGAACAGTGAATGAATGCAAATTGTGATTCCGAAAGGATAATCTGAAGTAATATACAAGACAGATCAGAAATATGAAAGACATCCCAGGAAATATACAAACAAAGGTATCAGGATTCAGAGAATGAATCGCTTTGGATAAGAATAAATGGAAAGAGAGAGACTAAGTTCCTTATGATGAATTAGGTAAAACAATTAGGTTGTAAGGCTAATGGCAATGGGACCATAAAATAAAAGATGAGCTATGCTGCAAAGAAAGAATCAACAAAACGTGACAGAGGGTAAAAAAAGTGGCCTCAAATACTTATTGACTACTTATTATATTAATATATAATAAATTATCTCATGATATTACCTTCTATTATTCTCTCTATATTCCCACTCTCCAGACATTTTTAACTGCAATTTTATAACTGAAATAATTTTAACTGTTTAATAAACAAAGAGGTCATGCAAGTATAACTAGTAAAAGGCATACAGGTAGAGGAATAAACTTAAAAAACACTTCTAAAATGAAAAAGGAGGAGGAAAACTAAAGGTTAAAAATACTTTTAAGGTCCTGAGAAGAGAAATTGAGAAATGCTTAGTGGCATAAGTCTGACAATTTAGTAATGTTCTATTGCTAAACACAAGAAGGAAAAGCAGCAATGAAAGCACTCTCCTGTGACAAATGGCTTTTAAGTCTATTTTATTAAGTTAAAAAAAACAATACAAGTCCTGGTAGCATTTCCGTGTTTCAATATTTTCAGTATAATACTGAAATGAAAAGTTTTCTAAAATCATGGATGTACTTTACATGCTATCAAGCTTCAAGGATAATTTCAAGCAGGACTAAAATCAAATGTATACATACTTTTAAGAATAATTATCCAAATTTAAATTTCTGAGAAGACGTGTAAAGCAACAATATAAAAACAGAAACCTTGCTAATATTGTGTGATTTTTATCAAAACAGAGATACAGATTTGCTTCTAATTAGGCATGTAACAACTCTTCGCACATCACTGCACACATCTTTTAAGTTAAGAAAATTACAACTTTGCTCACAAAACTTACTATACAAAATATTACACACACTGCTACTGCTAAGTCACTTCAGTCGTGTCCGACTCTGTGCGACCCCATAGACGGCAGCCCATCAGGCCCACCCCATCCTTGGGATTCTCCAGGCAAGAACACTGGAGTGGGTTGCCATTTCCTTCTCCAATGCATGAAAGTGAAAAGTGAAAGTGAAGTCGCTAAGTCATATCCAACTCAGCGACCCCATGAACTGCAGCCTACCAGGCTCCTCTGTCCATGGGATTTTCCAGGCAAGAGTATTGGAGTAGGGTGCCATTGCCTTCTCCGATTACACACACATATGTATGTATATAGACATACACATATGTACCTTTTTTCCCTAACTGCTAGCTACATGATGTCAAAATGTTAATAGTCTTGAGGCCATACCCTCCAATAGATTTTATTGAGAACAACTTGGGAATAAATTCTTGGAAATAATTTTATTTGAACGGAACATTTTTTATAGTCTCTTTTACATCTCAAAAATTTTTTGACTCTCTAATCACAAGCATAAAAAGAGAAACAGAGCTTCCCTGGTGGCTCAGTGGGAAAGAATCTACCTGCCAGTGCAGCAGACACAGGTTCGATCCTGACCCTGGAAGATCCCATGTGCCACGGGGCAACTAGGCCCGTGCATCACAACTGAGTCTGTGCTCTAGAGCCCGGAAGCCACAAATACTGAGCCCATGTGCCACAGCTACTGAAGCCCACATGCCCTAGAGCCTGTGCTCCACAGCAAGGAAAGCTATCGAAACGAGAAGCTTGAGCACTGCAACCAGAGAGCAGCCCCCGCTCACCGCAGCTAGAGAAAGGCCCATGCAGCAACAACAAAGACCCAGCACAGCCAAAAAATTAGTACACACTTAAAAAAAAAACACGATTTCATTAAGCTTATGCTAAGAAATACTGCATTTTAATTTTAGATAAGGAGTATTTTAAAATATTTACCAACTGTGTTAGCACTCTAATATCAAAGGAATGATTAGCTGCTTGAGTATTTCCTCTAGAAGATTTTTTCTGAAATGACACAGAAATTTAAAAATTAGACTGTTGAGATTGGAGTGAAACATAAAAGATAATTTAGGAGCTATCCAACATACACTGAGAGGAGAAAAAAGTCTATTTGTTTTATTTTAGTCTTTTCTATAGGTACGTTATTTTGTGTATTCTATATTCTACAAATTTAATGTATACTCTTAAAAACCATTCATCTCCTACTTTTATTCCTCTAAAATAAGGATTCACAAACTATGCCTATGGATCAAATCCAAACTACCTCTAGTCTTTATAAATAAAGCTTTAATGGAACACAACCAAGATTGTTCATGGATGTATTGTC
Organism: Aepyceros melampus; assembly: GCA_006408695.1. Lineage (NCBI taxonomy): Eukaryota > Metazoa > Chordata > Mammalia > Artiodactyla > Bovidae > Aepyceros > Aepyceros melampus. Next base: position 23,572 of record SJXQ01009238.1, on the reverse strand, counting down.
TGTGGCCACTTTCACGCTACAGCAGAAGAGCCGAACAGCTGTAAGAGAGAACACATGGCCTACAAAGTCTAAAATATTTACTACTTGGTTTTTTACATTAAGCTCACTGAGCCCTGCTCCAAAGGGAGAAACCACCAAAGTTCCTCTTCAGACCAAAGATATTTTAGAAGAGCGCCCATACACACTCCTATAAAATGGCCAAACTTAGTATGTAAACTGTTATCAGGGCAGAACATATAACTTTAGTTTTAAGTAAGCAGATTACAAAGTAGAATCAGATGAAATTTAGATGACACCCTCTCCTGCAGGTTTCAAAATTCTTATGATTTCAGAAATAAGCTATCATTTTCTGAGATAATCATTTGCCCTTCAGTTGCAAAGACCTTAGAAATAAGAAGTAGATAAAAACTATTTTCATGAAGGTAAGGCCTAAATACCTAAAGATAAGTCAGCTTTTATTTTTCCTTAAGCACAAATAGTTTCGTAAGATGACTTTCTCTTGACTCACCTGTCCTTCTAGTAGGTCACAATCTTCATCTTTAACTTGCCCATTAATCAAATAAACACCATTTTCTATCTGCTTGGCCCAGCGTGCAAGTCCATTCTTAAAAGAAACACAACATGAACATCTTTCAGATATAATGCCATCTCAGTTAAACTCCCTTGAGTCTACTTTTTCCCACCTATACACTAAAATATTAATGATAAATATCCATAAGTTTCAATACAGTGGCATTTAAATTCAGTATCATGAACAACAAAAAAGTATATCCCCAATTTTTAGTACCTTACCCATATTAAATAATAGTTTTTCTAATCTTTTTCCCAAACTAACATACATATCACAGATTTAGGTAGCTTAATAACCAGTCAATTAAAATTCAGTAATTTCTGTTAAAAAAAAGAAAAGAGAAAGAGCCTCAAACAAATATATAAAACAGTATTAAAGAGGAAACAATAAACCAGCTCCATTTACCTCAACAGGAAAAAAGAAGACAGAAAAGCTATGAACAAAAGAATGGTACAGAATTACAAAACATAACTGGAAGATGGAAAACAAAACTAAGAGGAAGATAGTTCCCTGTGCTATATACAGTAGGGCCTTGTTTTTGTCCATTCTAATTATAAAAATTTGCATCTGCTAATCCCAAACTTTCAATCTATATGCAATATCCTACGACAGATCACAGTGGAAAAGAATGTGAAAAAGAATATATATACATGTATAACTGAATCACTTTGATGTACAGTAGAAACTGTTGTTCAGTCACACAGTCGTGTCTGACTCTTTGCAACCCACGGACTGCAGCATGTCAGGCTTCCCTGTCCCATACCATCTTCCAAAGTTTGCCCAAATTCATGTCCAGTGCACCAGTGATGCCACAGTAGAAATCAACACATTGTAAATCAACTATATTTCAATGAAAAAAAAATTTTTTTAAACTAAAGATGAAAACAAAAAAGACCAAATAGTGTATCTTCTTACATAGTTATATTTTACAATGTACATGTGCTCAGTTGCTAAGTCATGTCCAACTTTTCAATCCCACGGACTGTTGCCCACCAGGCTCAGACTTTGTCCATGGGATTTCCTAGGCAAGAATACTGGAGTGGGTTGCCATTTCCTTCTCCAAGACAATGTACATATTACATGTTAATTAACAAATATTTATGAAGCACTTATTATCATGCTAAATATGGTAGTATGATGACATTGTCCCATGTCTAAATTTCTAATCTGGCTAGACTAACAAATCAGTTACCTGTAACAATACTATAATTAGAATGCAATTTCGAAATTCTAAAATGAACAGCAGAGACAACCAGAATAAAGGGAAATCATCTATTCAGTAATCACTAAAGAAAATTCATCTTATTCTGATACCTTTGTATTTTTCTCCAGAGTATAGCTGACAGAAGTAGTAGATAGCGGGACGTGAATATTAATATAAACTGTACACTCTAAGGAAAGCCATGAAGCTGACAGTCCATTTTGATACTTCCAATCTGCCGGTTTTGCAGAACTCTTTAGCAAAGGGGAAGAAAACATAAAATACGTGATTAACGTAAAACACACGAAGCAGTAAAACATCATAAAATGTACAGCCTTAGTAATTCATACAAGTTGTTATTCAACATATTTGGACAAATTCCTTCATCAAAGAGCAATAGGTTAGAACTAAATAAAAATAAAGCATGCATTAAAAGTCTGGTATTCTTCAACACATCCCAGGCAATCCTGGCAACTCCCTTCCCTAGTAAAAGGCTGGTTTAAAATTGTGGCAAGTCCTCTGGTCCTGTAGTTCTCATCTGCAGCTCATCAGAGTCAATTCTGAAGCTTCTGATGTGGCATCAATAACCACAGAGCAACTATATGAGGTGCCAGACGTTTTCTTCTGTCCTATCCTTGCTAACAAAATACTGCAGCCACTTTTCCACTGTTTTTTGAAAACCTTAGCAAAGGATTAGTTTGGATTCCTCTGAGTACAGACAGTTTGTTTAGGCACTGCGGCTCCCACAAGCCTAGAGACTCTTACTACAAGCCTCTCAAACATAATACTGGACCCATAAACAAGATAAGGAGAGCTTAACAAAAATATTTTAACAATAAAACAAAACAAAAATTTTGCTGGTCTGCAAAGAAATTAAGCATATTTCAAAATAAAAAACTATGGGTGCTTGTGGACATCAATAAGAAGAGATAGCATTGAGAATTATTAAAACAAAAATTTGATTTTCATTTAAAAATAGTCTACAACACAGAAAAGTCTTTATAAAGAGAACTTTTTCTTACCTTTGGATCATGAATATCGTAAGTTCGACAAAATATTCTTTACTAAATTAAGGATAGAAATAACCAAAAAAGTAAAAATAAAAAAGCAATTCTTAATAATCCAAAAAAAAACCATCCAAAACTAAAAACAAAATTATGCATCCAAATTTTTAAAAAATCATATCACTTCATGGTATGACACTTAAAGATAGGTATACATGCACACATATATATGCATACATGTGTTTGTGCAAGTATATATACTTTTATATATATAAATTCCTTTGACTATAATACTTTGGATACTTTATTTCCTACTGTTTATAAATCCTGCTCATCCCAATAAATAGAATGATAGCTTTTACAAAATTGTTCTCATATACACACCCTTTTTAACAAACAGGAGTGCTTTTCTGAATGCAGTCAAGCCTGGAATGTTTACTGGGTCAAAGGGTCTGTACAGGAAACATTCTAGTTAAATATCAAAGGAGTTAAGAGCTCAGCTTCTGTAGGAATGACCACTTATTTGAATTTTATCTTTGGCAGGTCCTAATTTAGTGGACCCTACATTGCTTCACTCCCTTGGCAAAACTGCCTCATGCTTGAAAGGTTCTTACCCTGCTAACATGTAGAAGAAAGAAGCTAAGAAGGCCCTAAAACTGGCTTCTAGAGTCACCTGATCTTGGCCAAAGAAACAAAAATTTCCAGCTCAGTGTAACTGGGCTTTGAGTTGAACATTTTATCTATAGAAACTGGAGGTAAACAACATAAAAGCACTACTTTGCCTAAGCTATACTTCTCTGTAGGGGACCTAGTGCACTTTAATGTACAGGGGTAGACAGCTGATGAAGAATTCAGAAGGCCTAGTCCCTGCCTCCTCTCTCAAACTCCTTACAACATGAGACACGATTAACAATCATTAACACTATTCTTATTGGCAGTCCTATTTACGTGTTATTTACAGAAAACTTATAAATGATTTAAATAAACATTTGGGTAAAAAAGTTGCAGGAATATTATATTGGTATCATATACTTTAAAACATGAACACCTAAATAAAAGATACTTTTTTGTAGAAGAGCAAAAATGAAGTATAACTCGTTCTGAGACCTCCTCTTCTGTGAAATTCCACAGTCTATTTTTATTCACAGATTTTTCCACAGCAAATACTAGCTGAAAAAGAAGAAAACACAATTGAATGCAAAATAAAAGAAAGGAAAAGTGCAGAAAAAGACAATTATAATAATCTTAAGGTCCCATTTACCTTTAAAACTTCATGATCCTATCATTAAATTTTCTTTCTTTCAAAAGAAAGAGTGCAACTGATTATTAATCATTTGAATTCCATTTTTAGAGATAAATAAACAGGTATTAAATAAAAAAAACATAATTCACTGTCATTAATGATCAACTATTCAAAAGCAGAGACATTACTTTGCTGACTAAGGCCCGTCTAGTCAAGGCTATGGTTTTTCCTGTGGTCATGTATGGATGTGAGAGTTGGACTGTGAAGAAGGCTGAGTACCGAAGAATTGATGCTTTTGAACTGTGGTGTTGGAGAAGACTCTTGAGAGTCCCTTGGACTGCACGAGATCCAACCAGTCCATTCTGAAGGAGATCAGCCCTGGGATTTCTTTGGAAGGAATGATGCTAAACCTGAAGCTCCAGTACTTTGGCCACCTCATGCAAAGAGTTGACTCATTGGAAAAGACTCTGATGCTGGGAGGGATTGGGGGCAGGAGGAGAAGGGGACGACAGAGGATGAGATGGCTGGATGGGCCTGAGTCTGAGTGAACTCCAGGAGATGGTGATGGACAGGGGGGCCTGGCATGCTGAGATTCATGTGGTCGCAAAGAGTTGGACACGACTGAGCGACTGAACTGAACTGAACTGAACCCAGTTTGGGGCAACAGAGCTTCCCAGGTGGCATTAGTGGTAAAGAACCTGCCTGCCAAGCAAGAGACGTAAGAGACACAGGTTCAATCCCTGGGTCAGGAAGGTCCCTGGAGGAGGGCATGGCAATTCACTCCAGCATTCTTGACTGGAGAATCCCCTGGACAAAGCAGCCTGATGGGTTACAGTCCATAGGGTCACAAAGTGTCAGACACGATTAAAGCGACTTAGCATGCATGACTTAGTACCCATGCAATATTTAAGTGAAGTATGAAGATTTTAGTTAATTAGAATGAGAAATGACAAGTGATTTTTAGCCTAAAAAAACGGAGCATGTTGCGTATTTGGTATTTATTTAAATGTCACAAAAAATGTAAGGCAAATATACAAAGGTACATAAAATACAGAATAATACAAATTATAAGTGAGAAAATCAGAAATAAGGACATAAATCTATGCCACAGGTAAGAATGATAAAAATGCATACTTGATATGGGGAGCTGCTACTGCTAAGTCACTTCAGTCGTGTCCGACTGATATGGGGAGAGGGTTCATAAATTTAGCTCTAAGCTTTCTAAAAATACTGTGCACAAAGAAACCTAATTTGTCTCCTAATTCACATGGTCCCGGAGAAGGCAATGGCACCCCACTCCAGTACTCTTGCCTGGAGAATCCCATGGATGGAGGAGCCTGGTGGGCTGCAGTCCACAGGGTCGCGAGGGTCGGACACGACTGAGCGATTTCACTTTCACTTTTCACTTTCATGCATTGGAAAAGGAAATGGCAACCCACTCCAGCGTTCTTGCCTGGAGAATCCCAGGGACAGCAAAGCCTAGTAGGCTGCTGTCTATGGGGTCGCACAGAGTCGGACACGACTGAAGTGACTTAGCAGCAGCAATTTACATGGTCCATAAGCTAAACAGTTGATCATAATAGGCACAACTTTCTTGATAATGATATCAAAAAAATTTTCTTCAAAGACAGTATTATGTAATACAACGAATAAAGCTCTCTGCAATGACCTTATGGGAGACTGTGACAAGTTTTACAAGCTTACTTCATATCATATCCTCAATGCAGGCCAATGGAAAGAAAGAAACTAAAATGCTACAGTTTCTGAAACAGAGCATTTCTAAAATCTTATATGCTTCTTAGAAATAAGAGATACAGAAAGCAAGAGGAAGGAGGATCTGTCTCTCTCTAGCACTGAGCCATTCAATACAATGCAAACCACAAAATGATGCACAGCAGTGGACACAGGTTACATTTCAAAATGTCAAATAGGGTGAACAACTGTGAAAGAGGTGCACTTATTTAAAATGGTAAAAATGGTACAAGGTTGAATAACTTGCCAGGGGGGCGGATTATCATTTCCTTCTTCCTTTACTCCCATAGGTACAAATATCAAAGGTTTGAAGGTGGGATTTTTGATGGGAGAGAAAGTTACAAAACTGGAAGAATCTGTAGCATCTGGATTCTGAGCTGTACGCTTTTTACTAGAGAAAGGGTTTTGGGGATTCTGGTGGGTTTTGTACTTCTCAAGATAATGAGGTCCCCTTCTTTCTTGGGGTGGAAAATAAATTTGTGAAGGCTTATCTGGATTTTTAAAGAATATTTATTTGGTTGCTTTGGGTCTTAGTTGCCCTGCAGCCTGTGGGGTCTTAGTTGCCCAACCAGGTATCGAACTTGCATCCTCTGCATTGGAAGGCGGACTCTTAACCACTGGACCTCAGGGAAGTCCCTTATCTGGATCTTGAGTACTAAAAGAGATGCAAGCTGGCTGTCCAGAGCTTGCCTCAAGTTTGGGCTTAACAGGAAACAGTTTGTGGACCCTTATATTTACTGGTAAACTATATTACCCAATTGACTGACACTAGAATTAAACAAAAAATTAAGTGATTTGTGATAGATACTCTGTCCAGAAATAAAGAATAAGTATCTAACTCCCGTTACTTTATGTTTTATTCTCAGGATCCTGAGAGAACTGAAGAGATGAAGAATTAGAAAACATTAATTTCACATTAAGGCAATCACTTGGAGCTAAATGGGAGTTCTACCAGAATACTGCTATTGCACAATAAAAATTGTTAACCCTCTATAACTTGTTTCACAATAGTAAAAAATTATCTTTAAAATCAGGAATATTTTTTAAAATATATAGCTTTGATTGAAAATATATATTGACATATATTACACTCAAGATACTAAGCAATTTGGTGGAAAAGGCTGTTTTAACATAATCTCATCATAGAGAATTAGTCTAAACGTGCCTGCTGCTGCTGCTAAGTCGCTTCAGTCATGTCCAACTCTGTGCAACCCCACAGACGGCAGCCCACGAGGCTCTCCCGTCCCTGGGATTCTCCAGGCAAGAACACTGGAGTGGGTTGCCATTTTCTTTTCCAATGCGTGAAAGTGAAGTCACTTAGTTGTGTCCAACTCTTAGTGACCCCATGGACTGCAGCCTACCAGGCTCCTTCATCCATGGGATTTTCCAGGCAAGAGTACTGGAGTGGGTTGCCACTGCCTTCTCCACTAAACGTGCCTAGGATCACTGTAAACATATACAACAATTAAGATGTAACTTTAAGAATGTTTGATATTTCAGACTTACTCTACGCAGGGTATTTTGAAATTCACTTCCCATTTCTAAAGCTGTAATAATAAATACTCCAAGAACTAAAAGTCCCCCTGGTAGCATCCTGGATACCTAAAAACAGAAATACAGCATTAGCTAACAAAAGCATTTGACATTATATGCAACTGTGTTTGAGAAGCTAAATATTAGATCAGTAAATGCCTACCTAGTACCAACTATATGCACAGCACTGAGGTGAGGGCTTTGAAAAAACGGTTAAAATATTGAGAAACGGATGATAACCAAGATGATTGAGGTGTTAATCTTCCTAGAGTATTCTTAACTTTCTACCTTAAAACTACCTTATAAATATAACCATTTAATAATGACACCCTTTAGTTATGGCAATAAACAAACTTCTTTCTCAAAAGATCAAAGACTGAAATCTCTACTGAATTTTTCAGTGACTTCCACTATCAGCTAAATAAACAAATTTTATCTTAGGCTAGTATTCTAGACCCTCTAAAGTCTGATAGATCTGATATGCAGAGCCTCATCTGACACTACTTCCCATGAAACAGGCAAGCGTCAGTCACAAACTTCTCACTGTTCTCCACACACATGGCTAGGTTTTCTAACTCTGCGTCTTTCACTCAGCCTGGAAGGACTTTCTCTTGTACATCTACATGTCGGAACTCTACGGCATACCTCAAAGTCAGCTTGAGGAAGCTGTCTCCCTCGATCCTTTGATCTTCAAACTCATACAGGATTTCACTACAGTTTTCCCATGGAGCTTATCACATGAACCTGTGCTGTGGTTATGTGTATATCTTACTTGTTGATCTGGGAGCTCCTTAACAGAAGAACTTAACTCTCAACTACCTCTGTATTCCTACAATATCCAGCAGAGTCTGGGATTTGAAGAGCGGGAGTGCAATTTAAAAATCCATTGTTTCCTATTGTTTAGATTTACCTCAATTTAAACAATCTTATTGATATTGAGTATTTATATTATTTACAGCTTTTCCATACGTTTAATAATAAATGGCTAAAAATCCTAGCAAGTTTCTGTGTCCACAGGATTATCTGCTTATAACAAATCTCTTGAAGTGGATAACCAGGCTAAGAAGTTATACATTATTTTTCAGGATTTTGACACATACTACCAGTTTGTCCTTTATAATAACTAATTGTCCTTCCGTCTGATTTGGCTAGTTCCTCATGCCACAGGCATTGCTTTCTACCAGCTGTACTCAAGAGATCAGAGTGCTCTGGTTATCTTTTATGTACTTAATGTATATGCAAAATTTTCTGAAAATTAGGTACCATAATCTAACTCCTAATATATTTGTATTATGTCTGCTGATGTGAGAGAGCTGGGTTTGATCCCTGGGTGGGGAAGATCCCCTGGAGGAGGGCATGGCAACACACTCCAGTATTCTTGCCTGGAGAATTCCATGGCGAGAGGAACCTGGCGGGCTATACAGTCCATGGGGTCGCAAAGTGTCAGACACGACTGACAACGAAGCACACAGCACATGTTTGCTGATAGCTCCCTCTGATTTCATAAATTCTAAATACTACAGAGACACAAGCTTGACCTACAAAAGCAATGAAATTTTCATATTTAGCAGAGGGAACCTGCATATCTTTTCAAAATCATAAATAAATAAAATTAACCATTTCTTTCGAGAGGCAAAAAGGCTATATACTTTGCCCTATAAATTTTATGTTTATAGATGCATATAGATTGTTTTAATCCATGAAATATTTAATATTTCATTAGAAGATCATATTAAATATTTAATGGATTAAAAAAAAAAAAACCTAAACACTACCTCCCAAAATAAATACAGATAAACAAGTATGTGTGTTTGAAGATTTAAAGCTAAATGGAGAAGGAACTAATTCTATTTTTACCTTACTTTAACACTGTTCATTGGATGATATAATCCAATTCACTTTTAAGTGACTTTACTCATTGTTTCCTTCACCCACCCCAAATCTGCTGTTTCTTTGTGTAATGGCAACACCACTTTCCTGGACACCCTGGAAAAAAGTCTCAGTAACCTTCTTCTACCCTCACAATCTCTCTTTACTGCCAATCTAGTTGGTCACTAAATCATCTTAACACTAGCTCTTGCTCTGAAATGCTTTGGCAATGAAGTTTAGCCCTTTGCTCCAGTTTGTTTATTCATCCGTTCACTTATCCTTTATTCTGGTGTTCTCACACAAACCATGGGAATGCTACGCTTGGCACTAAGGATACAGCCATAAACAAAAGAGGCATGGCCCTTGCCCTCATGAAGCTCACTCGGTAGTGTCATCTTTTCTTGAACTATAATTATGTTTTCTGCTTTCTTTCTAATCTCCCTACTCTCCATTTGCACTGTACCAAGGCACTGAAGTTACTTTCTCAATTATTGGCACATCAATCCTCCAAATAGGGAGCTCTGAAAGTCTACCACAGAGTTACTGGCTCCCAAATGAACTCCTCCCTTCCCAGGATGACTGACACTTCAAACCATCCATAAACTGACCCTATACAGTTTTAAGTTTAAACACACTCTTTAATATATACCATGTTTCAATTATACCCAGTTACCTGCTATTCTAACACATCTTTAAATTTCATGCCTTTGGGTCACTTATCCACACCTCTGTGCAATCAATGTCCTCTGTGACTTCTACTAGCAAAGTCCTATTCATCTTTAAAGTTCAGAGTCTTCTGTGAAGCTGTTTGAATCCAACCACTTATAGATATTTGATCATCCTCCACTCTATACTCCTATAATACTGTTCTATTGAATCTCATTTGGTAATGTTTTTCACTTTGGTTAAAATATAAATTCTAAGGACATTAAAAAAATTTTTACCATCATTTTACTTTCTCAGTACCTAGCTTAAGTCTTTAAAACAATCTGACCAGCAACAATATTATCAATAACTAGTATTATTTCAAAGTATAGAAAAATTAGAAATAAGCGAAATTAAAAAACACAACAGATAAAAGTCAACAATGGAAAAGCATAGCATAAGAAGATCAAAGGTTTTCAAGTCATGCTGCCTGGGTTCAAATCCCAGTTTCACTACCTGTTATATTAATCTTGGGTGAATTACTTAACTCCAAGTAAGAAAATGCTTTTTTAAAAACTAGATACAAGTAATCAACAATAAAAAAACATAATCGTGAATGAAACACAGCAGAAAATTCTCCTAATTTTTGATAGACTACTCAAGTTTTGAAAACTTAGAATGAGTACTCTGAAATCCTAGTCTAGTAACCTGAGGATAAAGCAATTTTACGTTGTTAGTAAACACAAACTTAACTATATAAAGAGATAAACATGATGACCTGGTGGGCGTGTTCTGTGGCCCATTCTTCATCCAAGTTATCCAATTTGGCTTTGGAATGTTTAGGGCTCTCATTCTGTTCTTCTTTGGGTGGTGTTCTCGTGGCAAGAATCACATAATCTTTTTGTGAGGAACACTTAAAAACAAATTAGAAAAGCTTACTAGAGGGAAATGTCACCGAGGAATGCAAAGCCTTCATGATATGCAAAAACTGAGCAGTATTCATAGCAGCTTAAATTGTCAATACCTGTATTATAATGGAATGAATCTACAGGGAAGCCAATTTTCATGGAGAGCCCTACAATATTTACTTCACGTGTTATCTTTCAATATATTTAATACTAGCTCCTTATTTATTTGGCATCATGAACACAAATCCTGTAGTGGTCCTTTAAAATGGTTCACTAGATGACTGAAAGAACTGCATTTTAAAAGTGTATTGATTTATTTTTGGCTGCACTGGGTCTTCTCTGCCGTGCGTGGGCTTTCTCTAGCTGCAGGGCTCAGGCTTCTCAATGCAGTGGCTTCCCCCACTGTGCAGCACGAGCTCTGGAGCAGAGGCTCAGCAGTTAGGCACACAAGCTTAGTTGCTCTGTGACATGGGGGATCTTCCTGGACCAGGGATCAAACCCCTGGCCCTTGCATTGGCAGGCGGATTCTTAACCACTGGACCACCAAGAAAGTGCCATCAACTGTACATAAACTAAAAGATGACATGCTTGGTCAGTTTTGTAGTTATTTTATTTATTTTCTAAGTAATCTCAACAGATTAGATAATTCAACAAATATAAAATCTCTGGAAAATAAAGTAAGAAATGACCTTGTGCATCTTACTTTCACTGAAACAGTGGTAGTGGGGAACTTGCTCATGTGGTCCACAGAAAAACAAAGAGGGTGTAGGACAGATAACCGAAGCGTTATAGATGGATGCTCCTCAGTTTTAACAGCAATTAAATGCTAACCAAAAGTGGGAAACCTGAAGATAAAATTGGGGAAAATTTACTAGCTCAGACTCATTATAGTGAAAAATCTCCTACGAAGAAACAGTAAAAGTACAAGGTAGCATGATGTTATCCTCACACATGATCTGAAATCCTAATCATTAGTGTTACCCTGGAACAGAAAAGAAAAAATGGAAGAGAAATTATTTCAATGAAAGTTATTTCCAGAATGTTACACTGAAATGAACACTGGGAACAGGTAGGCACTGATTAAGAAAACTCTTTGCTTTCATAAAATCTATGATTTTGAAAAGAAAAAGAAACTGACTCTGAGAATAGGAAACAGGCATGCCTGAAAGCTTGAGGGGAAGGAGAGAACAGCGATGAACCCGGAAAAAAGAGAAAGAAGCAGCAAGTAGAATACTGGCAGGAATGAAAAGGCAGCATGAAGACAGAGTGGAATTCTCCCTAAATTGTGGGAGATTGACATGTGAGGTGGCAGTTTTCCTGAGAAATGGGCTACGTGCAGTAAGGCAAGTCTGGAAAAAGGTATTTCTCCCTGACCTTTTACCTTTACTGATTACGTCTCGGACTTTTCTTCCCTTCAGTTTTTAAAATAAAGGGAAGTAAAGATCCTTAAATAAAGGTTTCTAACAAAAAGAATCCCGTATTAGATGTTAAGTAACCTGAACCTAAAAGAAGTTCAGCCAGAGAGGCTTATCTGGCTATCTGGTGAGAAGCCTCACGAGGCTGATGAGAAATCAGATTTGTGAAAACTCTCGGAATGTACCCTTCTCTCAGGGCCACACTGACACTAACTAAGCACATTCAGAATGATGTTGAAAACGAGAACACCATGAAGGGGTATGAGCACACAGATCCTCTGCAGAGTGCATTCTTTCTAAGTAGACAACATAGGACATCCAATTATAAGAGAAAGTAGCTTAGGAACGTGCACAGAATCAGAACAAGGAACGTTAATTATGCAACTTGAATGTTCCAAGCATCATGCTAAAATATCCAGGAGGAAACCTGTCCCAACAGACTTTTATTTGTTATTAGGCTTCAAAATCAATCCTTGGAACATAGTGCACTCTCCCCAGATAGAGTGAAGATGGAAGCAGCCAGTGCGCCTGTGTGTCTCTCTCGTCTGTTCACTTCTGTGTACTGCTGACAGTCCTCCCTACTGATTAACACATCCTCCCATCAATTATAAAAAGTCAGTGGGTGCTTACGCTTTTTAAAGTAATTCTCCAAACAGTTGTTCCATTTTGTGTTGCTTTTTAAGACTTTAAGAGGAAAATAAAATCTAATTTCCAAATTTCTCCCAGTCCCTTCCCTCCCTCTCCAGTGAATCAATATTAAAAAAAAAAAAAAAATTCAGTAAATGAGTGCCATGGTATGTAATAAAATATATGACCTGTATTTGTTACATGTCTGAGATGAGACAAACTCAAAATAAAACTGGCAAAAGCTACTTGTAAAGAATTCGACAATCTGTAATTAAAGATTAGAGGGGAGTGAAAATCACTTTGAAAAGACGATGACACGTGAATAATCTGGTCAGTAAAATTCTAATTTTGGAGTTTTTACCTTATAAGTTACTTTTACATTATCAAAAGGGAATGCGTTTTGACTTGGGCAAACCCGGGTTACAGTCTTCTTCTTCATTCCATCCCTTCATCATCTACGTTGGGTTTACTGCTAAATAGAATATTTTAACTTTAAAGTAAACAAATTAGTTTCATCAATAAATGCACAAGAAAAGATACATACCTGTCCTATTAAAAGACCAGAGACAAAAGCTTTTTCCTGGAGATTGATGTTTGAAAGATACTGGCCAACAGTCTCTTCTACAATGTAGGTTCTTCCCATTATTAAGAACTAATTCAACTTCCTAAATTACAAGAAAAAATATACAGCATGTTTAGGCAAAAACCAGACTTTGCAATGGCTTTTCTCATAGGGGTAGTATAGAGAAACTGTACTAACCTGACAATATCCCAAACCTTGCAGTGACTGCTACTCAATAGAGTATTCTTTCTAATTCTCAACAGAGAGTTGCACGAAATGACTCCCAATCAACTAGACATGAGCAATAAGCCTAGTCCCATATCTCGGAAGATATGGAAAAGGAAATGGCAACCCACTCCAGTATTCTTGCCTGAAGATTCCATGGACAGAAGAGCCTTGTGGGCTACAGTCCATGGGGTCACAAAGAGTTGGACATGATAAAGAGAACACTAAACTATTAAGCCACACATCAGATTTCTTATTGAAATCAACCACTCCTTGGCTGTATCATCTTTGGTAATTTACTGCTGAGCCTCTCTGTGTTCGTTTCTAAAATAGAAAAGATGATAATTTCTGAGGTGCTCAATAAGAGGTAAGGAGAATCATATTTATGCATTCAAGAAGCACACTATGGAGACCTACTATGTGCTAAAAACTGTGCTAAAGTGGGATGGCACAAAGATAAATAATACTTGGCCTCTGCCCTTGAGTGACTCAGAGAACAACTAGAATGATGGAGTTAACAAAAACAACTTAATAATAACAAAAACATGCAGAGCTTTCACTTGTGTAAGGCATTGTTCTAAGTATTTAACATACGGTGACATTTAATATTCACACACACACACACGTACACAGGAAAAAAAAAAAGACATGATTCCAAAAACCTAAAAAGAGCCATAGAGACTCTCAAGAAACACAGGAGCAGCATGCTGAATATAGGTAATAGTCATTACTTGCAAAGAAATTCCAATCTCATTCAGGGCAACAAAGCCGAGGCAATTCTAGATGTGCTGGGGTGTCTTATCTAACACCAGCAAAATAAACTGCCAGTCACAATGACTTTGTATTATTCTAAAACTAAAGCCCAGAGAATTCATTCTGGTTTGAAATGGTCCACTAGATTATCTTTTTGTTGTTGTTGTTTTTTGGTTTTGTCTCAAAATGCATTAAATTTCTTCCTAGCTCTCAGATTTGTACATATATTTGCTAAGTCTAGAACTGTCCATCATTAGTGCCTCTATAAAGTTAGGGGCTTTCCACTTTTTGCTCCTTCAGTTCAGTTCAGTTCAGTCACACAGTTGTGTCCGACTCTTTGGGACCCCATGAATCGCAGCACACCAGGCCTCCCTGTCCATCACCAACTCCCGAGGTTCACTCAGACTCACGTCCATCGAGTCCGTGACGCCATCCAACCACCTCAGCCTCTGTCGTCCCCTTCTCCTCCTGCCCCCAATCCCTCCCAGCATCAGAGTCTTTTCCAATGAGTCAACTCTTCACATAAGGTGGCCAAAGTAACTGGAGTTTCAGCTTTAGCATCATTCCTTCCAAAGATATCCCAGGGTTGATTTCCTTCAGAATGGACTGGTTGGATCTCGTTGCAGTCCAAGGGACTCTCAAGAGTCTTCTCCAACACCACAGTTCAAAAGCATCAATTCTTCGGCACTCAGCCTTCTTCATAGCCCAACTCTCATATCCATACATGACCACAGGAAAAACCATAGCCTTGACTAGACGGACCTTAGTCAGCAAAGTAATGTCTCTGCTTTTGAATATGCTATCCAGGTTGCTCATATCTTTTCTTCCAAGGAGTAAGTGTCTTTTAATTTCATGGCTGTAGTCACTATCTTCAGTGATTTTGGAGCCCCCCAAAATAAAGTCTGATACTGTTTCCACTGTTTCTCCATCTATTTCCCATGGAGTGATGGGACGGGATACCATGATCTTCGTTTTCTGAATGTTCAGCTTTAAGCCAACTTTTCACTCTCCTCTTTCACTTTCATCAAGAGGCTTTTTAGTTCCTCTTCACTTTCAGCCATAAGGGTGGTATCATCTGCATATCTGAGGTTATTGATATTTCTCCCAGCAATCTTCATTTCAACTTGTGTTTCTTCCAGTCCAGCGTGTCTCATGATGTACTCTGCATAGAAGTTAAATAAGCAAGGTGACAATATACAGCCTTGACGTACTCCTTTTCCTATTTGGAACCAGTCTGTTGTTCCATGTACAGTTCTAACTGTTGCTTCCTGACCTGCATATAGGTTTCTCAAGAGCAGGTCAGGTGGTCTGGTATTCCCATCTCTCTCAGAATTTTCTACAGTTTATTGTGATCCACACAGTCAAAGGCTTTGGCATAGTCAAGAAAGCACAAATAGATGTTTTTCTGGAACTCTCTTACTTTTTCCATGATCCAGCGGATGTTGGCAATTTGATCTCTGGTTCCTCTGCTTTTTCTAAAACCAGCTTGAACATTTGGAAGTTCACGATTCACGTATTGCTAAAGCCTGGCTTGGAGAATTTTGAGCATTACTTTACTAGCATGTGAGATGAGTGCAATTGTGCGGTAGTTTGAGCATTCTTTGGCATTGCCTTTCTTTGGGATTGGAATGAAAACTGACCTTTTCCAGTCCTGTGGCCACTGCTGCATTTTCCAAATTTGCTGGCAAATTGAGTGCAGCACTTTCACAGCATCATCTTTCAGGATTTGAAATAGCTCTACTGGAATTCCATCACCTCCACTAGCTTTGTTCATAGTGATGCTTTCTAAAGCCCACTTGACTTCACATTCCAGGATGTCTGGCTCTAGGTGAGTGCTCACACCATCGTGATTATGCAATTCTGTGTATTAAACTCTCCTCTACTTCTTATGCTATTCTACTCCTTTCCTTCTGCCCTAAATAATTCTTGTTACAAGAAATAACAACGGTAGTCACTCCAAGGTAACTTTCTAATCTTACTTTTTCTAGTGTCATACACTAGCCATGTTAATATGTAAGAAACTGAATGCAATAGGAAGATGAGAATCTTTGGGTTATGAAATCTAGTTGACTGCTGGATTTTTTTTTCCTTTAGTGCTCCCTCAGATGTTTAAAATGTAACCAATCATACTAGACTAAAGGGTAATATTAAAAATGCAGATATTCTCTTACATAGTTCAATTTTTTCCTGAAATGCTGCATATCAGCAGAAGCTTTGGAAAATTGAAACCATTCAACTTTCCTGGAGTCTAGTTTGTTAGTCTTCAAAATAAAGAATTTGGATCATAGTAGATCTGAAAACGTAATTTTAGAATCCTTAAGTCCAAGTATAGAACATCTGTGTTTTCCAAATAGATCAATAATGATGATATTTTGGGCCCAGGACATAATAGGGGCTTCCCAGATAACTCAGTGATAAAGAGTCTGCCTGCCAAGCAGGAGTCGTGGGTTCCATCCTTGGGTCAGAAAGATCCCCTGGAGAAAGAAATGGCAACCCACTCCAGTATTGCCTGGAAAATTCCATGGACAGAGGAGCCTAGTGGGCTACACAGTCCATGGGGTGGCAAGGAGTCTGACATGACTTAGCAACTGAGCACATCTGCAAGACATAATACAGTACCGCACGTACCAGTAACCTTATTTAAAGTGCTTATATATAATATTTTAAGGTTTCCTTGGTGGCTCAGATAGTAAAGACTCTGCCGGCAATGCAGGAGACCAAGGTTCGATCCCTGGGTCGGGTAGATCCCCTGAAAGAGGAAATGGCAACCCACTCCAGTATTATTGCCTGGAGAATTCCATGGACAGGAGTCTGGTGGGCTACAGTTCATTGGGTCATAGTCAGACACGACTGACTGACTAACACACACAGAATATTTGAGGGGAAAGAAATCCGAATGAAGCTCCTTTCTGGTATTCTCAAACGTGGGAGGACGACATTAGGAACGCTTCATTTTCAATAAAGAATTTAGCAAATTCTTTTCAAGAATCATCAAACATGAAACAATTCCCAGATTCAGCTTAGAAGCCATCGAATTACAATCTGGAAACTCTGTTACGGTGTCAGGATGGTTTTTAAGAATGTGTTTAAAAATTTCTGTTCCAATAGTTTTTTAATTTAACAATATAAACACAAGGCAATATTTTCCGCAACGCTACCTTAAAACATACAAATAAAAGTGACACTCAAACTCGACTTGGTTTCTTCCTGGAAATTAAACGGAACTCCTTACATTTCTGTTAAATCATTGTTACCCACCCCTGCCACCGAAAATAAACAAGAACACCTAAGTAAGACAAGTCTCAAAACTGGATCTGTGTTGTGTACGAGTGTCCGTCCTATGTTTCCTATAGTCTGTCCCTTTCTTTTCCTCCTTGAAAAGGCAGCTCTGTGTCCGAGTGCACACATTACACACAGACACATGAATTCCACCCTCAAGCTGACTCACCTGTACTCAGACTACGCACACGTGGCGGACAACTCTGACGAACTGTCAGACCACCTGAGGAGGGGGCTAGCGTGTAAGTCTCCAGGGACCAGATGCCCGTCCGGTCCCAATTCCACAGTCAGTGAATTCATCAGAAAGCGACGGACTTCCCGAAACCCGGGGTCTCCGGAGTCAGATGGCGCGGATTGATGACGCAAGCTGCCTCCCCCACCCCCACCCCCACCCCCCGGCTTTTACCGCAGCATCTCAGCCAAAGCTACTGCGGTCGCCACCCCGCCCCCTTCTGGGCGCCATTGAGAGCGTGGCAGTGGCCCAGCGCCTGCTGTCCGGCCCTGCCAAGACAGATGCCCTCTAGTGGTTCAGTGTCTAGAAACCGCCAAAGAGGACGACCCATGGCATCCCGAAGCTTTGACGGTAAGGTTGCCTTGCTCTTCGGGGAGGAGCATGGGTTAACGAGTACGATGTGGCGCCACCTCGCGGAGGAGTGGTCCACGCGCAGGCGAGAATCGGGGGCCGGGGGTGCAAGGAAGCGGAATGGGTGGTGCGGAACAGGACTGACGGAAGGGATTGGAGAAAACTACGTTTCCCAGAAGCCCGCGCGGCTGGAAGCTGGGCGGAGAGACGGGGGAGAGAAAGCTGGATAGCGGCCTGCACGGCAGGGTCAGAGGCTGCCTCTGAACTCGGATTCCCAGGGTGCACAGCTTCCGGCAGCTGCGCGCTCATTGCGAGCGCGGGCGCTGTGGCGCGTCTAGTGCCGCGACTAACGCAGAGTTCTCTCCCAGGGTCCCGCCGCGGGAGTCTCCGGCGGGCGGGCGCGCGCGAGCCGCCGAGTGAGTTGGCCGAGGCGGCCGCCCAGGCTTCTGGGTCCTCTGGGTCTTCGCCTTTCGTTTCCGTTTCTGCCGCGTCGACCGCTCCGCCGCGGCCCCCGGCCCAGCCGACATGGCGGCGGTGTTGCAGCAGGTCCTGGAGCGCACGGAGCTGAACAAGCTGCCTAAGTCCGTCCAGAACAAACTTGAGAAGTTCCTTGCTGACCAGCAGTCCGAGATCGACGGCCTGAAGGGGCGGCACGAGAAATTTAAGGTGGAGAGCGGTAAGCGCGGCGCTCCTCCCGCCCTGGTTTGCGGCCCGGCCCCACAGCGATGGCTGGCCTCCCCTTGCAGGCTCGCTGTGCCCACACCTTCCCTGGTAGCATCGCATCCCCGGCTCGGTGGGCACCGTAGGCCTTCTCTCAACTACCCGCCCTCCCGGTTTGATACGAAGGAGCTTTTTTTGTTTTTAAAATCTAACTCTACGTTCAGTTTCCTTTTGTTTGTAATTAGAGTGGTCGCGTTTAGGAAAACCTAACGATGTCCATCCAGCAAACCCACTGTGGTGATTTGAGTCTATTTACTCGTCTCTGAGAGCGTGCGACCCTTGGCTCTTCTAAGCCTATTTGTATGTTGCACGTTAAACGACAGTCGTTTTTGCTGTTTCCTAGTAGTCTGTGTTCAGAGGCCTGTGTCTAGTTGTAACTTTCTGCCTTTGTTCTGACTGTGTCGCCTTGGTCCGGTGATGAACTAAATGTACAAAAAAACGAGTAGGTGCCTAAGAGCGCTGGAAGCACAGTAGACGTGCAGATGTTTAATACATATGACTTCTCTCAAAAGTTGAAGTTTGATAGAAAGTATATTAAGTCTGTTTACAAATACCTGTAGTAAACCCACAAATAAGAAAGTTCTTGACATAGTGACTTGAACAACCTTTAGGAAAGATTAAGATCATAGTAATTACCAGTGGTAAAATGTCGATACAGAATTGATGTTGAAAATTAAACCGTTTGTGTGTCTTGGTTTACCAGTTTTTGGGGGGTAGGTTGGGGTGGGGATTGTAACTGGTTTTGCTAAGTGGATTGAAACTCCTTAAGTAAGTTTTCGTTTAAAAAAACAAAACAGTTGTATTGTCAAGCAGAATTGATGTTGAAAATTATCTGAATCCCAACACTGAATATAGTACACTGCATTGTATTTATTAATTTACACAATAAATATTGAATCTCTTCTATGTGACTGATACTTTGCTAAGCAGTAGTTATCAGTTGCTTCCCTTGGAAAGTTAACAAATATTTTTCCATAAATTTAGTAATGTATGTTCAGGTGTTATTTTGGCTATTTTAATACAAGCCTTTTTAAAACAAAGCAGTTATTAACCTAAATGATTTTTTTTCCATTTAATTTTTTTGTTGTTATTGTTTGCTTTATGCTAAGAAGTCAATTGATGTGTGGGGGAAATACCATGATAAATAAGACATGTTGCCAACCTTGAGGAATCTCAAGGTTAATCTTGTGGAATAAACATAAAAAGTGGCTCAGAGGTTAAAGCGTCTGCCTGCAGTGTGGGAGACCTGGGTTCGATCCCTGGGTTGGGAAGATCCTCTGGAGAAGGAAATGGCAACCTACTCCAGTATTCTTGCCTGGAAAATTCCATGGACTGAGGAGCCTGGTGGGCTTCAGTCCATGGGGTCGCAAAGAGTCGGACACGACTGATCGACTTCACCTCAAAACCCCATTCAGGCTTTATTGTCTTTTGTCATATACATGTAAGTGAGCTGGAAATGTTGCATTGAAGTCCTTTACCATACTGGCTATTTGTCTTTACTCAGATTCGCTCTCATATGAAGTGTGGGTTCCAATATTATGTCCTAAATCTTAAAGTCAAGGTTATTAAAAATAAGTAGCAATGTTGACAGTGTACGTGTGTATGTTTGATTTTTTCTTTTTTGCCTCTGATCATCTGTAGAACAACAGTATTTTGAGATTGAGAAGAGACTGTCCCACAGTCAAGAGAGACTTGTGAATGAAACCCGAGAATGTCAAAGCTTGCGGCTTGAGCTAGAGAAGCTCAGTAAGTATTTAATTGTGTCTTTCTAATATTCTTGGGATATTGAGGTCGGCTACTTCTTTAGACGCTTTGAAAATATTAATTACTACATATGAAAATATTGATTGTCCTTATTTTAATTTATGGTAAAATTAGGGTTTTTTTTTTCATTCAGCTGTAAAGACATTGAAAGAGTACAGGGCTTGTTGGTCAGGAGGTATGGGTTCTAGTTCTGACTGCTACTCTTTTGTCATATAAACTGTGATAGTGTCTATTGTTTACAAAATGGCTAGGACCACTTGTCTACTTCCAACAGCTGTATATGTCAAGTGAGGTGTGTATGAAAGCATTTTGAAAAGGCTAAAGTGCTATGCAACTGAAAAAGTAGAGTGACTTAATTATGTTGAAAAATTAAAGCCTATTAGTTCTATTATAATATTTGTGTTTTAACTCTCATTATACTTTTTATAAATATTTATAAATCTAAGGATGTAATTTCCGCTTTAAGGTGTAATTTCCTTGAAAGCTGAGCAGCCAGTTTTCTTCATAAGTTTTCTTACGTCACTGCTGCTGCTGCTGCTGCAAGTCCTGAAAATACATAAGATCTCAAAGATGATGTGTTTTATGTGCTTGGTTTGCAGTAGAAAAAAAGCAAATGTAGGAAGATCTTTATAGAGTAGGGACATCATAATATTTATTACTAGATACAGCTGGATTTTAATTTGATTGGGAATGCAAGAAGCTAATAAGAGAAAAGCTGAAGCATCAGTCTTCTTAACTGAGTCCATGCCCACTGGCTGTATGTTAGAGTTGAAATTCTTCTTGGCTAATTTTGGCACATCTCATTTTTAAAACATGATGTGTACATATGATGGCATGTATACATTTGTAATGAGAGTATAAATAGTGATTGAGTAGCTGCATGTGACTCATCACCTGTACGTTGTTTTATCTTGGCATAGAAAATAAAAGGTTTAGAGCAGTAGTGCTAAAAAATTTCAAGAAAATAACTGAACACAGCTTCTTATATGAAATCTGGAAAGGGGAGAGGGAGGAGAAGATAGGAACAAACCTAGACAGACACACTTTGCTGGGTGTACAGTTTTTGTTTTTGTTTTTGATAGGTTATTGTGAATTTGTAAGTTTAGAAAGCTGTAAATAACATTAAAACTATATAGAAAATCTAGACTAAATTAACAGATTTTCTTTTAATAAGCCAGTTTAACTTGGAAATAATAATAACTGCTCATTAAATCACTAGTACATAATAGGTGTTTTAGTGGAAGAAAATTTCAGAATGTTTATTCTTCCTAATTATTGACATACATTTGAAACAGAAACTATAAGAGGAGATAACACATTATGGGTAGAGATCCTAGGACTGAAAATTCAGTATAGCTGAATTATATATGTAAAATTATGTATAGCTCTTCTTAAGGCCATAAACCAGCTGAATTACAAGTATCCGTTATTGTGATGTATTCTGTACACATTTTATGTGGTTTAAATATTATTTGGTCTCTTGATTTTTGTCTTTTTGTACTTAATTTTTAAATTTGTAAATATAGTTCAGTTTTTTATGATTGACTTAGAAGATGTCATTGAAAAATAAGGAAATGAGTAATTGCAAATACTTTCTCCTAAGAATGTTGGCTAGAATGATTGCAAATATGATTTTGGAAACAGGATAGCATATTTTAAAACTTGTACTAGAGATGCAGTAAATTTGGGTTGTACTTAAGAATTTGAAATGCAGTGTTGTACAACTCAACCTTTCTGAAACTTAGTTTCTTAATTTTAAAGTGTGTATGGGTGACAGTTGAATAAAACTGTCATTGCGGACTTTAAGCTTACATGTGTGACATTCATAAAATTCCTTTTATCCAGACAGTCAATTGAAGGCACTTACCGAGAAAAACAAGGAACTTGAAGTTGCCCAGGATCGCAATATTGCCATTCAGGTAATAGTTATTCCTGTGAATAAAGCTAATTGTGACCATGATACTTGAGGAATTTTTCTGTTCTAATTGTGCTTATTGTTCATTTAGTCAGTGGGAAGATGAAATATGTTCAGTTAGGAGAAGCTACTAACAAAAATGTGTATACATAAATTTCTTAGTGGGATTTTATGTTGTGATGATTAATTGGACTTTCCTTTTACTTTTTGGAAAATAAGTACTTGATATGAAAAAAAACACATTTGCTATTAGCTGTGTAGCTCTTAGGTCATTATTTTTTAAAAGAGGTTTTGTTTGCATTGTAACTAAAATGTCATAAATTCGTAAGTAGGGTAGACATTCAGGCTGTATGTGCCTAGTTGCTCCATTGCCTCCTACTCTTTGTGACCACATGGACGGTAACCCAGCAGACTTCTCTGTCCATGGGATTCTTCAGACAGGAATACTGGAGTGAATTGCCATGCCCTCTTCCAGGGGATCTTCCCAACCCAGGGATCGAACCCAGGTCTCCCACGTTACAGGCAGATTCTTTACCATCTGAGCCACCAGGGAAGCCTAGGCATTGACAGATCCATCTCTATCCATCCACCCACTCACCTACTTACCTACCATTCTTTTAGAAATTACCTGTTTAACGCTTACTGTTGCCCAGGCATTATTTCAAGTATTTCAGTGCAATTGGGGATATGGGTGAATCTATACTGATGATCATTTCTTTAGTGATTAAGAATAACAGATTGATGGTGATCACAAGGATTGCAGGCCAGTTTGTTTAATGAAGTGATCATACCCAGTGATTCTTTGACCAGATAGACCTTCAGACTCTTGTCATTGCTTTTTAAAAAATTTGCTTTTGATTTGAGGTTAAGAAATACATATAGAAAGTATTTAAGTGGGAAAGAGTGATAGACTTGATTCAATAGAAATGTAAAATTTTCTACGTAGAAAGAACAAATAGAATCAACAAAAGGAATTTTCTTGTTAAAAATATGACTATGTATA
>SJXQ01009237.1:1948-13493 GCA_006408695.1 Aepyceros melampus | reverse complement strand
CTTATTTTCTTTTTTAAACAACTTCTTTCTCTCTCTTCCCCTTTCTTTTCTTCTTTCTCTTCAAAAAAAATTATGTATTTATTTTTGATTGTGCTGAGTCTTCATTGCTGTGTGGACTTTTCTCTAGTTGCGGCAAGTGAAGGCTACCATATAGTTGTGGTGTGCAGGCTTCTCATTGTGGGGGCTTCTCTTATTGTGGAGCATGAGCTCTTGGGCACGTGAGCTTCAGCAGCGGCAGCTTGTAGGCTTTAGATCACAGGCTCAGTAGTTGTGGCAAACAGGCTTAGTTGCTCCACAGCATGTGGGATCCTCCCAGATAAGGGGTCAAACCCATGTATCACTCTCATCTCACACTCACATTTTTTTCTCTTTTGATTTTACTTTTTCCTAGGGACTCCATAATCACTGTTTCTTTCCTGCCTCAGTCTTCTTTTCTCTGTCCCCTTCCCTTCTTTGATTCTTTCATCCCTCCTCACTCTCTTACCCCCTTCATGTTTCCTTTCTTCTCTCATTTCTTTCTTATTCAATAATGTTCTTTGTCCATCCTCCCACTTCATGCTTCACACTCTACCTTCCTTAATTCCTCCTTTACTCTTTCCTCCTTCTTTCCTTTCCTCTGTCTCTAACTTTTCTTCTTCCATTTTCCTTTTATTCTCTTTTAGTGTCCTCTTTTTAAATCATACTCAGTCTTCTTTTCTCTGTCCCCTTCCCTTCTTTGATTCTTTCATCCCTCCTCACTCTCTTACCCCCTTCATGTTTCCTTTCTTCTCTCATTTCTTTCTTATTCAATAATGTTCTTTGTCCATCCTCCCACTTCATGCTTCACACTCTACCTTCCTTAATTCCTCCTTTACTCTTTCCTCCTTCTTTCCTTTCCTCTGTCTCTAACTTTTCTTCTTCCATTTTCCTTTTATTCTCTTTTAGTGTCCTCTTTTTAAATCATTCTTTCCATCTACTTCTAAGATTTTCTTTCTTTTTTATTGGCTTCTGGCTATTAATGTCCTTTCTATATGTGTGTATGTTTGGATGAATCTAGCTCTCTTTTCTTTCTATCAATCATATATGTATCTTCATTTGTACATACTACATAACTAGCTGTCCATCTAGCTATCAATCATCTATGTATGTTTACTTTCTCTTTACTGACTTGTACTATCTCTCCCATACCACACACAATTGTACTTGATATTCTTACTCACACAGTCTCTTTTTTAAGACTTTGCATATACTAGTGACAGTCATTAGTGACACAAGTTGTAAAATATTTTTCCATACTTTTGAGCTTTGCATGTGATGATTCCTCATCAGTCACTGTGGATAAATTACATGAGTTTTTTTTTTTAACATGCATTCAATTAGATATGCTTCAGAATAGATTAATACTGGGGTTAATTCTGGGGTTCACTAGGCAAATTCCAAAGGAATTGGTTATCTAGCTGGTTTCCCCATGGGCTATACAGCAGCAGCTCCAGCCTTTTCCCTCAACATATATCCTGGAGCACATCCTACCTTCCAAACAGGTACCCTGTTAACTGCCCACTCCCCAACTCCTGGCACCACCACCCCCCCCGCCCACCCCACCACTGTGCCAATGTATGCAGCCCCAAGAATGCCTGCCTTTGTTTAATTACAGATAGCTAAAAAATTGCCTGACAGCCCACCAAACAGGATTTGCTTTAAGACCAACCCACAGAGTCAATTGGAGACTGAGTGTGCTGGGACCTGCTGGGTCAGCGTAGTAGTGTTTAGCTAATTGTCTAGAGCATTAACCCCTGGAGAAGAGAATGGCAACCCACTCCAGTATTCTTACTTGGAGAATCCCATGGACAGAGGAGCCTGGTCAGCTACAGTCCCTGGGGCTGCAAAGAGTTGGACACGACTGAGTGACTAAGCATACATACTAGCGCATAAAGAAGAAAGTCCTGGTTGGAGACACGAGCACCAGCTGTGGAACCTCCATGATGTGACTACACAGCTCTATCTGCAAATGTTTGTGGGGTGACCACTGAGGGGGCACATAGCTGTAGGCAGGCATTCTTGGGGCTGTATACATTGGCACAGTGTTGGGGTGGGNACTCCCTGGGGAGTCTCAGTACCTTTGTGGGATCCTCAGGCTAGGAAGCCTGATATGTGGCTCAGAACCTTCACAGCGGTGGGAGAACTTCTTGGTATTATTGTTCTCCAGTTTGTGGGTTGCCCACTTGGCGGGTATGGGGTTTGATTTTATCATGATTGCGCCCCTCCTATCATGTCATTGCAGTTTCTTCTTGTCTTTGGAAGTAGGATATCTTTTTTTGATGGGTTCCAGAATCCTCCTGTCAATGGTTGTTCAACAGCTAGTTGTGATTTTGGTGCTCTTGCAGGAGGAGATGAGTGCATGTCCTCTACTCTGCCATCTTGAACTAGAAGCTCCCTCATCCTTTCAAAAGTCTTAATTTTCTTTTAGTGGTGATGGGATTTGATTTGATTGTGTTTGTGCCCCTCTGTCTGCCTCACTGTGGCTTCTTCTTTGTCTTTGGACATTGGTGGGTTCCAGAATCTCCTGTCAATGGTTGTTCAACAGCTAGTTGTGATTTTGGTGCTCTTGCAGGAGGAGATGAGTGCATGTCCTCTACTCTGCCATCTTGAACTAGAAGCTCCCTCATCCTTTCAAAAGTCTTAATTTTCTTTTTCCCTCTTTCCCTCCATTCTCTTTACTTCCATTATATTTTATTCTGTCATTCTTGTTCTATGCATTCTTTATTGGTTCCTCCTTTTATAACTTATTTTCTCTCTCTTAATTTTTTTTGTAATGATATTTCTTATTTTCTTTTTTAAACAACTTCTTTCTCTCTTTTTCCCTTTTCTTCTCTCTCTTCAAAAAAATTTATGTATTTATTTTTGGTTGTGCTGAGTCTTCATTGCTGTGTGGGCTTTTCTCTAGTTGCGGCAAGTGAAGGCTACCATATAGTTGTGGTGTGCAGTCTTCTCATTGTGGTGGATTATCTTATTGTGGAGCTTGAGCTCTTGGGCAGGCACATAAGCTTCAGCAGTGGCAGCTCGTGGGCTCTAGATCACAGGCTCAGTAGTTGTGGCAAACAGGCTTAGTTGTTCCACAGCATGTGGGATCCTCCCAGATCAGGGGTCAAACCCATGTATCACTCTCATCTCACACTCACATTTTTTTCTCTTTTGATTTTACTTTTTCCTAGGGACTCCATACCCGCTGTTTGTTTCCTGCCTCAGTCTTCTTTTTATCTGTCCCCTTCTCTTCTTTGAGTCTTTCTTCCCTCCCTACTCTCTTGCCACCTTCATATTTCCTTTCTTCTCTCAATTCTTTCTTATTCAATAATGTTCTTTTCCCATTTTACCACTCCGTGCTTCACCCTCTACCTTCCTTAATTCCTTCTTTACTCTTTCCTCCTTCTTTCCTTTCCTCTGTCTCTAACTTTTCCCCTTCCATTTTCCTTTTATTATCTTTTAGTGTCCTCTTTTTAAATCATTCTTTCCATCCATTTCTAAGTTTTTCTTTCTTTTTTATTGGCTTCTGCCTATTAATGTCCTTTCTATGTGTGTGTGCATCTTTGGATGAATCTATCTGTCTTTTCTTCCTATCAATCATATATTTATCTTCCTTTGTACATACCTACATACCTAGCTGTCCATCTAGCTATCAATCATCTATGTATGTTTACTGTCTCTTTACTGACTTAAATCATTCTTTCCATCCATTTCTAAGTTTTTCTTTCTTTTTTTATTGGCTTCTGCCTATTAATGTCCTTTCTATATGTGTGCATGTTTGGATGAATCTATCTGTCTTTTCTTCTTCCTATCAATCATATATTTATCTTCCTTTGTACATACCTACATACCTAGCTGTCCATCTAGCTATCAATCATCTATGTATGTTTACTGTCTCTTTACTGACTTGTACTATCTCTCCCATACCACACACAATTGTACTTGATATTCTTACTCACACAGTCTCTTTTTTAAGACTTTGCATATATTAGTGACAGTCATTAGTGACACAAGTTGTAAAATATTTTTTCATACTTTTGAGCTTTGCATGTGATGATTCCTCATCAGTCACTGTGGATAAATTATATGAGCTTTTTTTTTTTCTTTTAACATGCATTCAACTAGATATGCTTCACAATAGATTAATACTGGGATTAATTCTGGGGTTCCCTATGCAAATTCCAAAGGAATTGGTTATCTAGCTGGTTTCCCCATTGCTTCACACTCTACCTTCCTTAATTCCTCCTTTACTCTTTCCTCCTTCTTTCCTTTCCTGTCTCTAACTTTTCCCCTTCCATTTTCCTTTTATTCTCTTCTAGTGTCCTCTTTTTAAATCATTCTTTCCATCCACTTCTAAGATTTTCTTTCTTTTTTATTGGCTTCTGCCTATTAATGTCCTTTCTATACGTGTGCATGTTTGGATGAATCTATCTGTCTTTTCTTTCTATCAATCATATATGTATCTTCCTTTGTACATACTACATACCTAGCTGTCCATCTAGCTATCAATCATCTATGTGTGTTTACTGTCTCTTTACTGACTTGTACTATCTCTCTCATACCACACACAATTATACTTGATATTCTTACTCACACAGTCTTTTTTAAGACTTTGCATATACTAGTGACAGTCATTAGTAACAGTCATTAGTGACACAAGTTGTAAAATATTTTTCCATACTTTTGAGCTTTGCATGTGATGATTCCTCATCAGTCACTGTGGATAAATTACATGAGCTTTTTTTTTTTTTTTTAAACATGTATTCAAGTAGATATGCTTCAGAATAGAGTAATACTGGGGTTAATTCTGGGGTTCCCTAGGCAAATTCCAAAGGAATTGGTTATCTAATTGGTTTCCCCATGGGCTATACAGCAGCAGCTCCAGCCTTTTCCCTCAACATATAACCTGGAACACATCCTACCTTCCAAACAAGTACCCTGCTAACTGCCCACTCCCCAACTCCTGGCACCACACCACCCCGCCCACCCCACCACTGTGCCAATGTATGTAGCCCCAAAAATGCCTGCCTTTGTTTAATTACAGATAGCTAAAAAATTGCCTGACAGCCCACCAAACAGGATTTGCTTTAAGACCAATCCACAGAGTCAATTGGAGACTGAGTGTGCTGGGACCTGCTCGGTCAGCATAGTAGTGTTTAGCTAATTGTCTAGAGCATTAACCCCTGGAGAAGAGAATGGCAACCCACTCCAGTATTCTTACTTGGAGAATCCCATGGACAGAGGAGCCTGGTCAGCTACAGTCCCTGGGGCTGCAAAGAGTTGGACACGACTGAGTGACTAAGCATACATACTAGCGCATAAAGAAGAAAGTCCTGGTTGGAGACACAAGCACCAGCTGTGGAACCTCCATGATGTGATTGCACAGCTCTATCTGCAAATGTTTGTGGGGTGACCACTGAGAGGGCACATAGCTGTAGGCAGGCATTCTTGGGGCTGTATATATTGGCACAGTGGTGAGGTGGGTGGGGGATTAACAGGAGTTGGGGAGTGGGCAGTTAGCAGGGTACCTGTTTGGAAGGTAGGATGTGCTCCAGGATATATGTGGAGGGAAAAGGCTGGAGCTGCTGCTGTATAGCCCATGGGGAAACCAGCTAGATAACCAATTCCTTTGAAATTTGCATAGGGAACCCCAGAATTAACCCCAGTATTAATCTATTCTGAAGCATATCTAGTTGAATGCATGTTAAAAACAAACAAACCAAAGCTCATGTAATTTATCCACAGTGACTGATGAAGAATCATCACATGCAAAGCTTAAAAGTATGGAAAAATATTTTACAATTTGTGTCACTAATGACTGTCACTAATATACGCAAAGTCTAAAAAAGAGACTGTGAGTAAGAATATCAAGTACAATTGTGTGTGGTATGGGAGAGATAGTCCAAGTCAGTAAAGAGACAGTAAACATACATAGATGATTGATAGCTAGATGGACAGCTAGGTATGTAGGTATGTACAAATGAAGATAAATATATGATTGATAGAAAGAAAAGACAGATAGATTCATCCAAACATGCACACATATAGAAAGGACATTAATAGGCAGAAGCCAATAAAAAAGAACGAAAAACTTAGAAATGGATGCAAAGAATGATTTAAAAAGAGGACACTAAAAGAGAATAAAAGGAAAATGGAAGGGGAAAAGTTAGAGACAGAGGAAAGGAGAGAAGGAGGAAAGAATAAAGAAGGAATTAAGGAAGGTAGAAGGTGACGCACGGAGTGGGAGGATGGAAAAAGAACATTATTGAATAAGAGAGAAATGAGAGAAGAAAGGAAATATGAAGGAGGCAAGAGAGTGGGGAGAGAAGAAAGACTCAAAGAAGGGAAGGGGACAGATAAAAAAAGACTGAGGCAGGAAAGAAACAGCGGTTATGGAGTCCCTAGGAAAAAGTAAAATCAAAAGAGAAAAAATGTGAGCGTGAGATGAGAGTGATATATGGGTTCGACCCCTGATCTGGGAGGATCCCACATGCTGTGGAGCAACTAAGCCAGTTTGCCACAACTACTGAGCCTGTGATCTAGAGCCCACGAGCTGCCGCTGCTGAAGCTTGCATGCCCAAGAGCTCATGCTCCACAATAAGAGAATCCACCACAATGAGAAGCCTGCACACCACAACTATATGGTAGCCTTCACTTGCTGCAACTAGAGAAAAGCCCACACAGCAATGAAGACTCAGCACAACCAAAAATAAATACATAATTTTTTTTGAAGAGAGAGAAGCAAAGAAAGGGGAAGAGAGAGAAAGAAGTTGTTTAAAAAAAGAAATATCATTACAAAAAATTTAAGTAGCCTGTGATCTAGAGCCCACGAGCTGCCGCTGCTGAAGCTTGCATGCCCAAGAGCTCATGCTCCACAATAAGAGAATCCACCACAATGAGAAGCCTGCACACCACAACTATATGGTAGCCTTCACTTGCTGCAACTAGAGAAAAGCCCACACAGCAATGAAGACTCAGCACAACCAAAAATAAATACATAATTTTTTTTGAAGAGAGAGAAGCAAAGAAAGGGGAAGAGAGAGAAAGAAGTTGTTTAAAAAAAGAAATATCATTACAAAAAATTTAAGAGAGAGAAAATAAAATAAGTTCTAAAAGGAGGAACCAATAAAGAATGCGTAGAACAAGAATGACAGAATAAAATATAATGGAAGTAAAGAGAATGCAGGGAAAGAGGGAGAAAAGAAAATTAAGAATTTTGAATGGATGAGGGAGCTTCCAGTTCAAGATGGCAGAGTAGAGGACATGCGCTCATCTCCTCCTGCAAGAGCACCAAAATCACAACTAGCTGTTGAACAACCATTGACAGGAGGATGCTGGAACCCATCAAAAAAAGATACCCTACTTCGAAAGACAAGAAGAAACTGCAATGACATGGTAGGAGGGGCGCAATCATGATAAAATCAAACCCCATACCCGCCAAGTGGACAGCCCACAAACTGGAGAACAATAATACCAAAGAAGTTCTCCCACCGTTGTGAAGGTTCTGAGCCCCATATCCGCAGCTTCCTAGCCTGGGGATCCAGCAAAGGGGACTGAGACTCCCCAGGGAATCTAATCTTGAAGGCCAGTGAGATTTGATTACAGTACTTCCACAGGACTGGGGGAAACAGACTCCACTCTAGGAGGACATGAACAAAATCTTGCACATGCCAAGACCCAGGAGAAAGGAACAGTGATCCCACAGGAGACTGAACCAGACCTGCCTGCTAGTATTGAGAGTCTCCTGTGGAGGCATGGGCCAGCAGTGGTTCACTGCTGTACGAGCAGCAGCAGTCCTGGAAGGTGCCCTTTGGCATAAATCTTCTTGCAGGTCGCCATTAACCCTGCTATAGAGCCTGTAGACCCCAGGGCTGGGTCTTGTACACTAAGTCACTTCAATCACGTCCAACTCTGAGACCCTATGGATTGTAGGCCAGCAGACTTCTCTGTCCATGGGATTCTCTAGGCAAGAATACTGAAGTGGGTTGCCATGCTCTCCTCTAGGGGCTCTTCCTGACCCAGGGACTGAACCTGTATCTCTTATGTCTCCTGCATTGGCAGGCAGGATCTTTACCACTAGGGCCACCTGGGAACCCCTAGGGAGGGAGGGAGTGCAACTCCATCCATCGGCAGATAATTGGATTAAAGCTTTACTGAACATGGCCCTGCCCACCAGAGCAAGACCCAGTTTTTCCCACTGCCAGTCCCTCCCATAAGGAAACTTACACAACTCCCCTAGCCTCATCCACCAGAAGAAGCAAGAAGAGAACAATCCTGCAGCTGCCAAAATGAAAACCACATCACAGAAAGTTAATCAAAATGAAAATGCAGAGAGTTATGTCCCAGATGAAGGACAAGATAAAACCTGAAGTGGAGATAGGCAACCTCCCACATAAAGGATTCAGACTAATAATAGTGAAGATGATCCAGGATTCCAGATGAAGGACAAGATAAAACCTGAAGTGGAGATAGGCAACCTCCCACATAAAGGATTCAGACTAATGATAGTGAAGTGAGGATGATCCAGGATCTCAGAAAAAGAATGGAGAAGATGCAAGAAATGTTTACCAAAGACAGAAGAACTAAAGAACAAAAAAACAGATGAACAATACAGTAGAAACAATCAGTAACAGAATAATTGAGGCAGAATGGGGATAAGTAACCTGGACGACAGAATGGTGGAAATCACTGCCACAAAACAGAATATAGAAAAAAAGAATGAAAAAAAAAAAAAAAAGAAGAAGAAGAAGACAGCCTAAGAGACCTCTGGAACAACGTTAAACACACCAACATTCACATTATAGGGGTCCCAGAAGAGGACAGAAAGGACCTGAGAAAATATTTGAAGAGATAATAGCTGAAAGCTCCTCAAACATGGGGAAAAGAAATAGTCAACCAAGTCAAGGAAGCACATAGAGTCCCAGGCAGGATAAACCCAAGGAAGAACACACCAAAACATATAATAATGAAACTGACAAAAATTAAAAACATAAAATACTAAAAGCAACAAGGGATTAAATATTTGAAGAGATAATAGCTGAAAGCTCCTCAAACATGGGAAAAGAAATAGTCAACCAAGTCCAGGAAGCACACAGAGTCCCAGGCAGGATAAACCCAAGGAGGAACACACCAAAACATATAATAATGAAACTGACAAAAATTAAAGACATAAAATACTAAAAGCAACAAGGGAAAAATGACAAATAATAAACAAGGGAACTCCCATAACGTTATCAACTGATTTCTCAACAGAAACTCTACAAGCCAGAAGGGGACAGCATGATATTAAAGTGATGAAAGGGAAGAACTTACAACCAAAACTCTACCCAGCAAGACTCTCCTTCAGATTTGATGGAGAAATCAAAAGCTATCCAGACAAACAAAGTTAAGAGACTTCAGCACCACCAAACCAGCTTTACAACAAATGCTAAAGGAACTTCTCTAGGCAGGAAACACACAAGAAGGAAAAGACCTACACGAAATAAACCCCAAGCAATTAATGAAATGGCAATAGTATCATATGCACTGATAATTACTTTAAATGTAAATAGATTAAGTACACCAAAAAAAAAGACATAGACTGGCTGGGTGGATGAGAACATGTGCATATATGCACTTCTCACTCTGCTTAACCCCCCAAATTGTAAGTAATTATTTTATATTGTTAGGATAATCATGTTTCCATTATGGCTTACAATTGTAATTATCTTTTTTTTTTTTCTGACTAATGATTGTGAAAACTGATGAATATCTTTTACCACTGTGGTTCAGTTCAGTCACTGAATCGTGTCCAACTCTTTGCAACCCCATGAATCACAGCATGCCAGGGCTCCCTGCTCATCACCAACTCCCAGAGTTCACCCAAACTTATGTGCATTGAGTTGGTGATGCCATCTAGCCATCTCATCCTTTTTCATCCCCTTCTTCTGCTTCCCCAACTCCCTCCCAGAATCAGAATATTTTCCAGTGAATCAACTCTTCACATGATGTGGCCAAGTATTGGAGTTTCAGCCTCAGCACCAGTCCTTCCAGGGAACACCCAGAACTGGTCTACTTTAGGATGGACTNAGCATGATATTAAAGTGATGAAAGGGAAGAACTTACAACCAAAACTCTACCCAGCAAGACTCTCCTTCAGATTTGATGGATAAATCAAAAGCTATCCAGACAAGAAAAGTTAAGAGAATTCAGCACCACCAAACCAGCTTTACAACAAATGCTAAAGGAACTTCTCTAGGCAGGAAACACACTAGAAAGAAAAGACCTACACGAAATAAGCCCCAGACAATTAAGGAAATGGCAATAGTATCATATGTACTGATAATTACTTTAAATGTAAATGGATTAAGTACACCAAACAAAAGACATAGACTGGCTGGGTGAATGAGAACATGTGCATATATGCACTTCTCACCCTACTTAACCCCCCAAATTGTAAGTAATTATTTTATATTGTTAGGATAATCCTGTTTCCATTATGTACTTCTCTAGGCAGGAAACACACTAGAAAGAAAAGACCTACACGAAATAAGCCCCAGACAATTAAGGAAATGGCAATAGTATCATATGTACTGATAATTACTTTAAATGTAAATGGATTAAGTACACCAAACAAAAGACATAGACTGGCTGGGTGAATGAGAACATGTGCATATATGCACTTCTCACCCTACTTAACCCCCCAAATTGTAAGTAATTATTTTATATTGTTAGGATAATCCTGTTTCCATTATGGCTTACAATTGTAATTATCTTTTATTTTTTGTCTGACTATTGATTGTGAAAACTGATGAACATCTTTTACTACTGTGGTTCAGTTCAGTCACTGAGTCGTGTCCAACCCTTTGCAACCCCATGAGTCACAGCACGCCAGGCCTCTCTGCCCAACACCAACTCCCAGAGTTCACACAAACTCATGTGCATTGAGTTGGTAATGCCATCCAGCCATCTCATCCTTTGTCGTCCCCCTTCTCCTCCTGCCCCCAATCCCTTCCAGAATCAGGATATTTTTCCAGTGAATCAACTCTTCACATGAGGTGGCCAAAGTATTTCAGTTTCAGTCTCAGCACCAGTCCTTCCAGGGATCACCCAGGACTGGTCTCCTTTAGGATGGACTGGTTGGATCTCCTTGCTGTCCAAGGGACTCTCAAGAGTCTTCTCCAACACCACAGTTCAAAAGCATCAGTTCTTCAGTGCTCAGCCTTCTTCACAGTCCAACTCTCACATCCATACATGACCACTGGAAAAACCATAGCCTTGACTAGATGGGCCTCTGTTGGCAAAGTAATATCTCTGCTTTTGAATATGCGATCTAGGTTGGTCATAACTTTCCTTCCAAGGAGTAAACGTCTTTTAATTTCGTGGCCTCAATCACCATCTGCAGTGATTTTGGAGCCCCCAAAAATAAAGTCTGACACTGTTTCCCCATCTATTTCCCATGAACTGATGGGACCAGATGCCATGATCTTAGTTTTCTGAATGTTGAGCTTTAAGCCCACTTTTTCACTCTCCTCTTTCACTTTCATCACGAGGCTTTTTAGTTCCT
>SJXQ01009236.1:172880-199031 GCA_006408695.1 Aepyceros melampus | reverse complement strand
TTTCCACAGTTCATTGTGATCCCCACAGTCAAAGGCTTTGGCATAGTCAATAAAGCAGAAATAGATGTTTTTCTGGAACTCTCTTGCTTTTTCCATGATCCAGCGGATGTTGGCAATTTGATCTCTGGTTCCTCTGCCTTTTCTAAAACCAGCTTGAACATCAGGGAGTTCACGGTTCACATATTGCTGAAGTCTGGCTTGGAGAATTTTGAGCATTACTTTACTAGCATGTGAGATGAGTGCAATTGTGTGGTAGTTTGAGCATTCTTTGGCATTGCCTTTCTTTGGAATTGGGATGAAAACTGACCTTTTCCAGTCCTGTGGCCACTGATGAGTTTTCCAAATTGCTGGCAAATTGAGTGCAGCACTTTCACAGCATCATCTTTCAGGATTTGAAACAGCTCCACTGGAATTCCATCACCTCCACTAGCTTTGTTCGTAGTGATGCTTTCTAAGGCCCACTTGACTTCACATTCCAAGATGTCTGGCTCTAGATTAGTCAACCAGTTGCTATACTAGGAGCTAGAAATACATCCTTGAGTTGGGCATTTAACACATAACTGTCAAACAGTTATACAAATAGTGTTATACAAATGAAGATACAGGGTACAGTTAAGAATGTTTCTTAGGATATAGCTATTATATATAGAATTAATTATAGTTCCAAAAGGAAAATATTGAATTAAGGCTTTCCAAAGGAGACGTAAGGATGGACATATTCAGTCAGTATTACAGAGTGGTGAACTGTGGACACATATTAAGGTTATCACATTATCCAGGATACATAACAAAATGGGCTTGACTCTACTGGGATGTGTGCATCAGCTACTTCCTGAAGTATCATGGTTCAGCATGTCACTTGCTGTCTGTGAAGTAGCTCAAAAGTGTGTCTTTTTCCTAACCTTAATTTACCTAATCTAGAAAGATCAAGATTAGAAACAACTGAATGACTTGATAACTGTTAATATGGATATGCAAAGTAAATACAAATACACAGACAAGGGCTGACTGGCTCTTCTGAATTCTGATTGTCTCAGCCTTAGGGAGTTGTTCTGAATATGTGAGTGAGGTGGTGGCTTTTCTAGCTGAGTTTCATTTCTGCACTAACTATGAACACTGCTTGGTTCCATGAGAAATTTCGCACCTTCATGTGTTGGAATCACCACATGCAAATATTGTTCATCCTCTCAGGAAGCTCAGAGACTTTAAAATGTAAAAAAGCAAAATATTCCCACCACCATGAGTGGCAACAGTTATTGCATGGTGGTTTGGCTGCTAACATAATTGGTCTCAAAAGTTAAGTTTGAGTCATAATGACCTTCTAAAAAAATGACCTTTTCTTGCAGATAGCCCCAGCAGAATTTAGAGTACTCTTTTCTAGAAAATGAAATTCTTAGAGCAGACCAACTTTACTGTATGTTCATATTACAAAGCATTAAGGTAGAAAGATGTGATATCCCCAACTGCCTACCTACCCCTGCCCCCCTAAGAAAGTTAAGGAAAGGGATTCTGGGGTCAAATAATTTAAGCAAGTTAGGGAATTTCTGTATACTATTTGCCTTTGGTGAGTCACAGTGCATGCCTGCATATTATGGTCTCTAAGAAGTCCTGCTCTAAAGAAATCTGTTTAGTATTTTAAAATGTAACCTATCCAGTTGATTCGGCCACAGTTTTTTCTTTAATATATCACTTAACAGTAATCCAGCGTCTGCCTGCAATACTGGAGACCCAGGTTTGATCCCTGGGTTGGGAAGATGCCCTGGAGAAGGAAATGGCAATCCACTCCAGCGCTCTTGCCTGGAAAATCCCACGGATGGAGGAGCCTGATAGGCTACAGTCCATGGGGTCGCAAAGAGTCGGACATGACTGAGCGACTTCACTTTAACAGTAATCCCAAAGTAGACTATCCTGTCTTTGTTCACGTTACTTTCTATCATGATCCAACTATTGATGGTTAACACTTTCGAGATGAATTGTAACGGTTACAGGCAACTAGAAGCTATCTTATCAGTCTGTTCTATAAAAGCTATAAGAAAAGCTCTTTCTGATCTTTTAATAAAGTATTTACAATGTTTAGAATATACTACTAATTAAAATTCTTTCAACAACTAATGAGGTTGTTAGTTAAGCAGCGTTTGCTCCTCTGTATAAGCGCTTCTATTGCTCAGGATAGAACTTGGAGTGGTTGGCTCCTATGGAAAGAGTAGAAACAGGTAAGCTTCTGATAGGGGGGCTGTGCCTGGACTGCACCTGCCCGGGATGTCGTGGCCTGGGTGATCCGTGTGCCTCGCGATGCATTGCTCCATGTTGCCTGTGGCTTGTGCTTGTCCCTGGTAGAACTTGTGAATGGCTTGTGCTACCGTTTTGTTATTGAAGATCACGTTACGCAGTTTCCTTTACAAGTTATCTATTTCTGTGCTTTCCACAGTGATGGAGAGGGGAGAAAAAGGACCTCGTCCACCTGCAGCAATGAGTCCCTAAACGCTGGAGGAACCCTGTCACTCCTCGCCGAGTTTCCTGGCGGCAGCGCATCTTCCTCAGGGTTGCCTCGCCCATGAGCAAATCTCCCTCTGCGATGCAGCAGGGTTCGTTCGCCAGTCACTTACCTCTCACTGTTGTCCTAGACTTCGGCAATGGAAGGCGATGCTTTTTGTACAAAGAGAATTAAATGATTACAGTAGAGAAGTAACGTCTGTATGTTACCTCCGAGCTAGCGGATATCGAGATAGTCATGTATCATTAGAACCTGTTAGACATATAGTGAATGCTGTTGAATGAAGGAAGGAAGAAAGGGATTTCCAAAACCTGTTTGGGGGCCTACTTCATTATGCAGAGGGAACTAAGAGTGGTGATAGAAAAGAAGTCAGAGATGTTTTTATTTTTGGAAAAGCAGCATTTTTTACGAGTCACACATAAAGTCACATAGAAACACTCGACGATAAAGTGTATGTAGGTACGCTCAGTAGACGTCACCCAGCAGCTCTCTTTCCATATTAGACCTATGAGAAATAAAAGCAAAATATACAAGGGGGCAAAGTAAGTGTAACAAGGAACAGAAAGATTTAATGATGATGAGAACACTAAAATAATACTAAAGAGAATTTGAGAGAGAAATGAATAAATAACTTTCATGGGAGATTTTAACATACTCCTCTCTGAAAATTAAGTCTAGAGAAATTAAACATAGATAATATTTGAGAAACACAATTGAACAAGCTTGATCTGATATTTGTATAGAACCTTGTCACCTATAGAGAAAATTTATTTTCAGCACACATGGAATAGTTGTAAAAATTATTTATGTACTTGGCTGTAAAGATTTTTAAATTAATTCTGGATAATCTTGATTATTCATACTATATTCTCTGATCACACTGCAGAAGGAAAAAAGGAAGGAAAGGAGGAAAGGAAGAGGAAGAATTAGAGGATAACTAAAAAAAATTTCATGTGTTTAGAAACTGAAAACTGTTTTTCTAGAAACTAGAAAATATGATTGGATCCCTATGTGTCAAAATTGGTGGTATTTAGAGGGCAGTTCTAAAACCAAGAAAGCAAAATTCAAAGTGCTAAGTTTTAAATTCATACAGTAAGATTTTAAAAAATTATTAAGGAAGTAAATAATAAGAGTAGGAACGTGAAGTGAAGTTGTTCAGTCGTATACAACTCTTTGCAACCCCATGGGCTATAGCCTACCAGGCTCCTCTGTCCATGGGATTTTCCAGGCAAGAGTACTGGAGTGGGCTGCCATTTAGGGAAGAGGTCAATTAATAAAGAAAACAACCCAAGAGAACAACGTTTCTAGAGGCAAAATTAACTCTGCTGGGGTGGTCAAAGAATGTTTTTCAAAAAAAGTTTAGTATTTTATTTAAACTCATTGCTGGGAGAAACATCTTTTGAAAAGAGGGACCAGAAAAGCACTAGAATCATCGCAGAGGATTTTGTGGGTCAGGGAGTCATAAGAAAATCAGCATCGTGAGAGCAGAGAATGGAGGATGGAGACAAGAGATTGGAAGGATTGAGGCCAAAGTCTGAAGCGATCAATGTGCTATTCCCAGGAGTTTGGACTTTGGGATATATGCAACCACTGAAATGTTTTAAGACACAGAATCATGTTTGTTAATAGGAAAATAAATTGGCAACCATGCAAAAGATGGCCTGGAATGGGAGGATGAGAATGAACTCTGGAAATTGGGTAATAGTGTTGCAGGGGCTTCCTGGGTGGCTCAGTGATAAAAAAATCCACCTGCCAACTCAGGAGACATGGATTCAGTCTCTGGGTCAGGAAGATCCCCTGGAGAAGGGAACAGCAACCAACTCTGGTATCTTTCCTGGAAAATCTCATGGACAGAGGAGCCTGGAGGGCTACAATCCATGAGGTTGCAAAGAGTTGGACACGACTGAGTCCCTCGTTTCAGGAGTGAGCAGAGAGTTCTGAGCCAGGCTGTGCCCAGAGTCACTAAGCTGTTTTTTGTTTTGTTTTGTACACTCAGAGAATATACATAGATGTCAACTGCGGAAGTATTGAACCCTGGGGAAAGGCAGGTCATTTTGGAGCACCTATCTTATAGGTCATTTTGTGTGGAAAGAAGAAGTAGTGACATCATACATGCTTTCATTTCAGCAGAGGGAAATCTGAAAGGGGAATTCAGTCTAGTGAATTGACTCAAATCATTAGTTCCAGAAATGGACAGTTTACTGGGGGGGGCAGCTTCGTGTACGGCTTTAAAGGTGGAACACAGAAGGAGAGAGTGTCGAGTCCAGAGAGGACTTGTGTGGTCTGGGTTACAACTTTGGAATGCCTCTCACTATTTTCTTCTCTGCAGATGGCCTGGACAGGAGTGAGCTGCTGCCACTGTCCCCTCTTGCTCCAACCATGGAGGAGGAACCGCTGATGATATTCATGTCTGATGAAGATGACCCAGAAAAGGGTGAAGAGAGAAACAAGTCGGAGGAACTGAGGTGTTTGTGGAGAAAAGCTATACACCAGCAGATCCTGTTGCTTCGAATGGAAAAAGAAAACCAGAAACTTGAAGGTTAGCTATTCAAACGGGGCCAAAGGGCATGATATGATACTGTAATTTAAAGGTGTAGTTTGTTAATACTCTCCCCTCCACTCATTCTCAATCTGTATACACACTTTTACTAGAATAGCTACCGATGAAGATTGTTTCTTTCTAGTTCGTGAGGTGGTCATGACAGGGGAAAGGTTAACCTAAGAAATCTGTATTTCTGTTTGATAGATTTAAAACATCAGATGCCTTTTGCGTATATTTGGGTGATAGAATAATAGAAGGTAATAGAATGTATATAATATGAAGTCAGTGGCTTTAATATGACTAAAGTTTAACATCTTTGTGTATAATTTAAAAAAAGACTTAAACATGAAAAAGTAAATTCTCTTCAAATATGATTTTCAAGCTTCAGGTCAACTGTATTCATAATATGAGAAATATTCCTATTTAAAATAAATTATATCGTGTCCAATTCAAGTAATTATCTCTTGACAAATCAAAAGTGCTATGTTTTGTTACTGTTTTATGAATTTTTTATTTAAAAATCATTTGAAGTCATTAAAATTTTAATTGGACAGTTTATAGCAGCTATTGTACTATTCATAGTGCTTGACTATTAAATTTATGAATACCAAATGCATTAGAATGTGTTTTCTAGACTCTGAAATAATGATGACATTTATCTTAGTGCTGATAGAATCACACACAGGGAGATGTGTAGACAGTACCAAAATGTGAAAAATGTTTTAAAGCTCTTATCTTGGGCAAATCACTTAAGTTAAAGGGCCTTTTATTTCACATTTACAAAATGAATGGTTTAGCTTATGAAGGCCTTTGACTTTTAAGATTATTGGAAAATTATAATCTAGGTTTTTCTCTGACTTGCTTTTATTATGATGTCTTTCAATGAAACTTCTTTTAGTATAGGCAGGTATTCACATTTCTGTGTTCACCATCTAAAGATTCCTTTTACTATATCTATTGTTCAACTAAATTTTTTACTTTTTAGTTTGCTAGGGAACAATTTGTTTTTGCTTAACATTATATTCTTAGCAGAATGAAAAGTTTATAAGACTTTTAAATATCTTTAGGAAACAAATCTTTTCTTTCAAATTAAAAGAACAATTAATTGTTATTAACATAGCTTTTAAAATTTTGATGTGATAAATAGTATGCCCACTCAAGCTTCCATAGATTTTGAAAGGAATTTATGTTTTTTGTAGTTGATTATATCTTGAACTAACTCATAAACAGAAGAAGAGTTGAAAAAAGATGGTTATTATTTTCTTAAAACATTTAAAGCATGATATTGGATTTCATTAACAGGAGTATGTGCAGTAGAGTATTATATTAAATATTAATGGATAATTTTAGAATCATGGACTGTTTGAACTGGAAATGACCCTAGAGATTATTTAGCTCCATTCTTCATTCTGCAGCTGAGTTAGTGGCTGGCTTGGGGACGCTAAGAAAATTAACCTAAGGTCAAACAGTGTTATACTGGCAAACAAGTATGATAATTCCAGTTTATTTACCACAGTTTTTAGGCTTTTTCCCAGTACACCATATTGTATTTCTCAAATATATAGTTAATATAAAGAAATGGAATGTTTTACTATAAATGACTGCATATTCTGTGTATTATATATGGCTGTATAAATTGACAGAATAAGAGAAGAGGTGACATTTAGAATATATGATCAGAAGCCTTTGTCAGTTCTGTTTTTATTTCTGTACTTAAGTAACAAAGACGAATAAAATAGCTTAACATATTACGGATGTTAGCCAATGGGTAAGCATTTTTTCATAGTTCTTTTGTTCTTGCCTGGTTAACCAGGGCAGATATTAACTATTCTTATTTAGCTTTACTTACTTACTATTCTTACTCAGGGTGTAGGTGATGGTTATTATTATTTTAAATGAATAATGATCCAGAGAAGGTTGGAGACAAAAAATCTGAGGAAATATATGCTTCATCCATTATGAAAAATATATATAGTGAAGTTATATGTAGGATTATGTTAATTATTAGCTTTCTTTATGATAATCCTAGAGAAATATAAAACAAATTGTTGCAGTTCAGTTACCAAGTCATGTCCAACTCTTTGCAGCACCCCAGGCTTCCCTGTCCCTCACTATCTCCCAGAATTTGCCCAAGTTCATGTTCATTGAATCGGTGGTGCCATCCAACCATCTCATCCTCTGTTGCCCTCTTCTCCTTCTGCCTTCAGTCTTTCCCAGCATCAAGGTCTTTTCCAATGAGTCAGCTGTTCGCATCAGGTGGCCAAAGTATTGGAGCTTCAGCTTCAGCATCAGTCCTTCCAATGAATATTCAGGGTTGATTTCCTTTAGGATTGACTGGTTGGATCTCCTTCCTGTCCAAGGGACTCTCAAAAGTCTTCTTCAGCATCAGAGTTCGAAAGCATCAGTTCTTCGGCAGATATTGAAAAGCAAAACTGTAATGCTAGAAAGCCATCTAGTGGTTTCTAGGAGGAATTTTTGATAGTTTGATTTATCTTTTGATTATGTGTGGACTTTTAAGTAGAAATTTTTACTGCCCTGCCAGAATAGTAGTCTATTATAAGATGGTTTAATTCTTTTGAAATGACTTCAACATTAAGTGAAGAGTAATACTCATTCTGCTGTTTTTGTGCTGTCGAGGACTTTGGATGCCTGACAGAGATTTGTGTTGCAGGAGGTAAGCTGGGTGAGCCCTGGAGCTTCAGTGATTACAGATTACACTTAATGCTTCCATTCCATGTGGTCCTAATGAGAGAGAAGAAATATGCTTCCATGTTTTTTCACCCTTCTCCCCTTTTGAAATCAATTCTTAAGATAAAGCTGAGGTGTAGATACTGGTTGCTTTTATAAACATTTCTTTTAATGAACTCTGGGCTTAGATTTTAGACAATCAAGTCAGAGAAAATTTTGTATTATTTTGAAAAATGAAAATGTTGACTTCAGTGAAATGGACTTTCCTCTTAAAGATTATTAAAAATGGACACAGGAATATGTAACCAGCGTCTGTGTGGCTAAAGACAGTGTGGGTAACTCTGGAAATAATTATAAACATGTATCAGGCTATCATGATCAAATATTTATCAAATCAAGGTTAGCCTGAGACATTATTCTCTTAGAGATATAGGATATAAAATATTAACATTTTAATGATATTAACAATGAAACAGCAAACTGTCACTTTTGTAGTTATCTATCACATTTGTCAAATATTTGAAATTTCTAGCCTGGAAAACATGGTTTGTTTTTTATGTCTGGGTGATTTGTCATCTGTAAGATATAGATTAAAACCTCCTTAGAAGTTATTCCTGTTTTTCTTAATACATGAAATGACTCAAAATTTGAGAACTTTTCATGTATCTTCCATTTTTCACAAAAGTTTTTATTTTGAGAAAATGTTAGTGGCTGATTTCTAAAAGTCATGAAACAGCAAACTGTCACTTTTGTAGTTATCTATCACATTTGTCAAATATTTGAAATTTCTAACCTGGAAAACATGGTTTGTTTTTTATGTCTAGGTGATTTGTCATCTGTAAGATATAGATTAAAACCTCCTTAGAAGTTATTCCTGTTTTTCTTAATACATGAAATGACTCAAAATTTGAGAACTTTTCATGTATCTTCCATTTTTCACAAAAGTTTTTATTTTGAGAAAATGTTAGTGGCTGATTTCTAAAAGTCATATGTTGAGGTTTTACAAAGGCAATAAAACATTACAAATTCTGTGTTTTAAAACATATTAGTTTTAATACAAACTCTTTCTTTCTTAGCAAGCAGAGATGAACTGCAGTCCAGAAAAGTTAAATTGGATTATGAAGAAGTTGGTACATGTCAGAAGGAGGTCTTAACAATCTGGGATAAGAAGTTGTTAAACTGCAGAGCTAAAATCAGATGCGATATGGAAGATATTCATACTTCTCTTAAAGAAGGTATTCTGGATCATCTTAATCACCTTTTTTTTTGAAAAGTTTCAGAGATTGTTTTGACTCATCCAGCTTAAGCATAATTTTCTCTTTGTCTTTGCCTATTAAAAAAAAAGGAAAGTAGTTTGTTTCCTCCTGTAGTTAGTGACTATGTTGGTAGGAACGTGGTACTCATGGCAGTCCTATCCCTGAGGAGATAGCAGGCACATTTTCTACAGTTTCTATGATCATGAATCTTAAAAGCCTATGATAATGTGAAGCTGTTGCATAATTAAGTTAAAATTAAGATTAATATTGTAAGATGCTGTGCTTACAAAC
The DNA here is from genome assembly GCA_006408695.1 of Aepyceros melampus. Lineage (NCBI taxonomy): Eukaryota > Metazoa > Chordata > Mammalia > Artiodactyla > Bovidae > Aepyceros > Aepyceros melampus. The sequence goes on along the minus strand of SJXQ01009236.1, from coordinate 189,760 downwards.
CCGGTACATGTTCTTTTTCCTTGAAGATTTGGAAATCCCAAAGATTTCCCCTGAATGCATTGTTTAGGAGACAAAATAGTGGCTAATCAAATGTGTGTGAGATGTAGATCCCACTGTTGTTCGGTATGACTTACAGAGATGTTTTAGAGGTGCTCATCTTCCCATTTCTTATAAAACAGAGTTGAAACTTCTTAGCACTGTGCCCACAGCTCTCCTTGATCTCTCCTTTCATTTCTCATCTCACTTTCTACCTTTCCCCACCTTGTAGCCTGTGCTCTGAAGATGCTAACTAATCTGCATCCTGGTATGGCACAGGCCATTTCTTTCTTTCTTCCTTTTTTTCTTTTTAAATAAAGATATTCTATATTTTTAAAAATAGAGTATTGTAAAGTAAAAAAAAAAATAAAAAGCACACACACAAAAAAAGCTTTAAGTTTTTGTTTTTCGTATTAACCCTTAGTCTTTTTAAAAAAATAATTTTTTAAATTTATTTTTGGTTGCGGTGGGTCTTCATTGCTGTGCACAGGCTTTCTCTAGTTGTGGTGAGCAGGGACTATTCTCTAATTGTAGCGCATGAGTTTCTCATTGTTACGGCTTCCCGTTGCAGAGCATGGGTTCTAGGGTATTTTTAAAAATAGAGTATTGTAAAGTAAAAAAAAAATAAAAAGCACACACACAAAAAAAACTTTAAGTTTTTGCTTTTCATATTAACCCTTAGTCTTTTTAAAAAAATAATTTTTTAAATTTATTTTTGGTTGCGGTGGGTCTTCATTGCTGTGCACAGGCTTTCTCTAGTTGTGGTGAGCAGGGACTATTCTCTAATTGTAGCGCATGAGTTTCTCATTGTTACGGCTTCCCGTTGCAGAGCATGGGTTCTAGGGTACTGGGCATCAGTAGTTGTGGCACGTGGACTTAGTTACCTCTCAGCATGTGGGGTCTTCCCAGACCAGGGATCCAACCCACGTCTCCTGCATTGGCAGGTAGATTCTTAACACTGGACCACCAGGGAAATCTCACTGGCTCTTTCTTGATTAGATACTCTGGCTTCCCTTCCCTCCCTCTTCTGTCCTCTCTACCTTCTCCCCATTTCCTGGCTCCCTTTCTTTCCATCACATCTTCTTCTCACTCCTCCTTTGTGCCCCCTTTCTCTGCTCCTCTCAGGGCCTCCATACATTCTTCTTGCCAAAGTGATTGCTGCCTACACTCCCAGCCTGGAGAATCCTGTTCTCCCTCAGCTCTCAGTTGAAATACCATTTCCTCAGAGTGCCCCCCCAACCCCAAATAAAGTAGTTTTGCTGTGTCATTCTTTCTCATGTTTTCCCTTTAATTGTACTTACCATAGTTTATAATTTTGTATCTATGTGTTTATCTGTTAAATGTTTTCTCACCATCCCCTCCATACTCCTAACACCTAAGACAGCATCTTATGTGTTATTTACTAAATGAATGAATGAATGAGACTAATTTTCCTGAGACTGGATTTATTCAACTCTCAATGATGAGGTTTCTTCAATGCCATGCTCTATTCTCTGCTATATGTTAGATGCTCAATAAATATTTAACTAAGGTGAGTGACCAGACTTCTCTGGTGGTCCAGTGGTTAAGAATCTGCCTGCCAGTGTAGGAGCACAGATTTGTTCCCTAGTCTGGGAAGATTTTACATTCTGTGGGCGACTCTGCCTGTGCGCCACAACTACGGAGCCCCCGCTATAGAGCCAGTGCTCTGCAGCAAGAGTGGTAGCTACAGTGAGAACTGCACACACTGCAACAAAGAGAAAACAACTGTTTTCTCGCTGCAGCTAGAGATTGCCTGCATGCAGCAGTGAAGACCCAACACAGCCAAAAATAAATAAATGAAGTGAATTGCCTTTTTGAAATTGTTATTGGGTGGTTAACATAACAGCCCTCTCCTTAACAGTGGTCCGTTTAATGGGCTAATGAAAGTTACCCTCTAAAAATGACTTTTATGTAAGACCATTCATTCATTCAACAAATATATAAGTAGCAAGGTATATTCTTGGATTTCATCATTCAGAGATGAAAATATGCTGATTATTCTCAAGTTCACTAAGTGAGAAAACTAGACAGATACACAGTATAGCACTAACTGTAATCCAATATGCTAATATTACAGTCTGAGTCACATAGTATGTGAGAAGGGAGTCTGACTCCTGGAGATGTTAGGGAGAGTTTCTGCAGAAGAATGGCATACAGGCTCATTCCTGAAAGACAAATGGAGATACACTAGGCGATCAACTGGAGGAGCTTGAAATTCCATAAAGGTAACAGCAGAAACAAGAAACTGGAGGTCCGACAATAGCCATAAGCTTCTTGAGTATGTGAATACTTAGTGTATACTTAATATGGCAGGGAATATGCTAATATTACAGTCTGAGTCACATAGTATGTGAGAAGGGAATCTGACTCCTGGAGATGTTAGGGAGTTTCTGCAGAAGAATGGCATACAGGCTCATTCCTGAAAGACAAATGGAGATACACTAGGCGATCAACTGGAGGAGCTTGAAATTCCATAAAGGTAACAGCAGAAACAAGAAACTGGAGGTCCGACAATAGCCATAAGCTTCTTGAGTATGTGAATACTTAGTGTATACTTAATATGGCAGGGAATGGGAGGTAATGGAACTAAAAATAGTAGTTTCAAGGCATACCCTGTGGAGGACCTTATAATTCATGTTCAGGAGCCTGGAGTGTAGTTTTTGGACAAGAATACTTTCAGCTTCTGCAGATGTGACACTGCACTCCAAAAAGATCAGAGCCATTAAACCTTCCTCTACCCAGCTAGAACTCAGGAACCTATCCCATATCTAGTCTTTTTGCACTGAAAGCAGTGAAATAAAATTAGCTTTCCTGCAGAGAATAGAATTATGTCCCTCCCAGTGCTTTACTTCATGTCCCTTAGCATAAAAAACATAGTTTTAACATACTTTGAATTGCTTGTTTTTGGTTTTCAAGCACATTGGAGTTGCTATTTCATTATACATGAATGAAGGAAGCATTGTATAGCCTAGCAACTTTCTTCTTAAAGGCTGAGTGATGTTCTGGAGCACCCCCTTTGTATTGTATTTACCATTTTTATTTCATTTTTTGTGGACTGTAAAAATGCTATTTAATTCTCTTTTACAAAGTTACTTTTTAATGACAGATATTTAGAAATCAGAGTATGAATATTAGCATTTGTTACTAGCTTCAAACCAAATAAAAGGTGAAAGTAAGCAGTCATACATTTCAGTCTTTTAGAATTTGGCCTCTGAAACTAGAGTTTGGATTCTCAACTGCACTAGCTATGAGAACCTGGAGGTGACTTAGCCTCTTTCTGCCTCAGCTCTGCCATCTGTAGAGTATAGATAGTAGTAATTACCTGCCTCATTAAGCACCTGTGAATAGTTGCGGTGCAGTTTCTGTAATTGCAATGCTCAAAAGCTACACCTCCTCAATACATGTTGTATTAGGCTCTCAATCAGTAGTGGCTGGTGTTCTTGTTAATATTGCCATTATTTTCCTCATTATTTGAGGGTTTTCTTTTGTAAGGCAGCAGCTAGAGGATTAAACCTGTCAAAATATGCTTGCATACTGTGTGGTTAGCATGGCACACAGGACACGTGTGTGTATGGCTGTGTGTATGTAGTAGTATGGCTGCCTATTTGAAGCATATAGTTAATCAGTTGTGATTTAGGAACATCACTCCAGTCTTCAAGGCCTTGCTTTCTTATCTCTTTGATTGCAGGTGTTCCCAAAAGTCGACGAGGAGAAATCTGGCAGTTCCTAGCGTTGCAATATCGCCTGAGACACAGATTGCCTAATAAACAGCAACCTCCCGACATATCCTATAAAGAGCTTTTAAAACAGCTCACGGCTCAGCAGCATGCTATCCTCGTGGATTTAGGTATGTCTTCCTGTTGATTCTAATTTACGAAAGTAAACAGTAGGTCCTTTTGTTGAGTTTTTTTTTGTTGTTTGTTTTTGGTGTTGATGAGGATGATCTGTTGGCCTGCAGAGTTGCCGACTTTGTTCTTTCCTGAGGGCATATTGGCCTTATGTCCGGTTGAAGATACCCTGAATGCCTGCATGTGGAGTGAAGTCTTTATCCTCAGACTTGTACTCTGAAAAGAGTCATCTTGTATTTGAATCATTATAAAGGTCGTGTTCTCGGGTACTCTCAGTTCTTGTTTTTTGAACAACTGACTTTTCTTTGGGATAGACAATTATTATTTCAGTCAGCACTGGTCTTAAAATAGGCTAGAGCAGGTTTAAAGGGGCATCAAAAATTTAACAAAGTCTACTAAGTATTCCTGGACATATTGCTGAAAACAAGCTTTTAATAAGCCTTTAAAAAGCAATACAGTATGTGGTTAGGTTGTGGAAAATCATGAATACATCTTTGGAGGATGAAATAAGAATTAACTGTCCTACTGTTATGTGAATTTCCAGCATTTATGGCAGCATTATAAAGTCACCCTTTTAAAAGCTGAGTTTCAAATAACTTATGGAAAGCAAAATGGTGTAATAATTTAAAAAATAATGTTGTCTCTAATTTTTCTCTAAATTAATGTTATATTCTATTATTTAAAAATATGTAACTTACTGAATTAAATTGACATTGACATTTGAATTATCTTATATATCTCCCTAAAAGTTATTTATTTAAGGAGGCCAGATATGTTATTTCAGCCCATATGGGAAAACAAGGGATTACTTTACATTGAGAGGTCACTTCATTTCAGGTTGTATAAAACTCACAGGGCAGAACTGACCTCTGCTCCTTTAGATGACAAACAACTTCTGTTGGGAAAAAGCCAACTAAGTTAATATTTTTTGAGCCCAGGAGAATTGAAAAGGAGAATTTTACTGAGAAACTGAAAACTTCATTTTTTATCCTGATGTTACCACTGAACAGTAGTTTTAGGCAAATTACTTTGCTTCTGAGTTTCAATCCTCTCTCTTAAATGAGGACAATGAACCAGTCAATCACTGTGAATCCCCGCAGATGTGTGGTTCTGTGACCAGAAATGGATAATGAGGCTAGAAATTGAGATGTCGAATTTAGAGCTAAAGATATCCTAAAAGATAAGGAGATGATGAGATCATGTTACAGGGGAAAAAAAAGCCTGATTGGAAAAAATGGAACCAGAATTAATGTCTTGGATGGACAGTATATTTATAGTTTTCTGTAGCAAGCATTTTAAGTGAAAAAGTAAAATGATAATTTAAAAAATTGCTTATTTGACTTTGCTCATAGTCATCTGTGTTTCCTCAGCATGTTCTTGTTAATTTCTCATATCTTTCCCTTTATTTGCTCTGCAGAAATAATCTTATCAGTTCCTGGGTGTGTGTGTGGGTGATCACTTTTAAGCAAATCTGGTGGAAAACATTAAAAAATCTGGCCTTCTTACAAGTTCTAACCATCATGAGTAATCACTGCACAAGGAAGCTAACACTCCCTTCATTTTCATGACACAAGGAAAGTCCCAAACCACTGTATACAGCTTCAGGGGTGAAGATGGGTTTGTTTCAGTGTTTAGTACCAACTTTTTAGTGGTCCAGGACTAACTTGCTTGCTGAAGTGTCTCTATGGTAATTTTGTACACAGAAGTGAATTTTAGAGGGGAGTTTATTTTAAATCAGCTTGGCTCTTCATTATCCTTGACCTTCTTGGATTATACTGAAAATAAAAGAGGTCTGCATGGCTCATGGATCAGTTCAGTTCAGTTCAGTCACTCCGTTGTGTCCGACTCATGGATGGAGGTAGTTTAAGAAACAGAAAGCCAAGAATACTTGAAAAAAAAAAATAAAAAATCTGGCCTTCTTACAAGTTCTAACCATCATGAGTAATCACTGCACAAGGAAGCTAACACTCCCTTCATTTTCATGACACAAGGAAAGTCCCAAACCACTGTATACAGCTTCAGGGGTGAAGATGGGTTTGTTTCAGTGTTTAGTACCAACTTTTTAGTGGTCCAGGACTAACTTGCTTGCTGAAGTGTCTCTATGGTAATTTTGTACACAGAAGTGAATTTTAGAGGGGAGTTTATTTTAAATCAGCTTGGCTCTTCATTATCCTTGACCTTCTTGGATTATACTGAAAATAAAAGAGGTCTGCATGGCTCATGGATCAGTTCAGTTCAGTTCAGTCACTCCGTTGTGTCCGACTCATGGATGGAGGTAGTTTAAGAAACAGAAAGCCAAGAATACTTGAAAAAAAAAACAAAACCCACAAACAAAAACTAGGGTATTTCCTGAATGATAGACTGACTATAAAAGAAAACAACCCAAAAAAGTCCCTCCTCTGTCATAATATAAGAAAAGCAGAAAAGAATCTGCTATGGACTATTAAGATTTCTTCTTAAATTATATGATACCATCTGTAGAATTCTGATTTCAGTTGTTCAGTCACTAAGTTGTGTTCTATTTTTTGTGACCCTGGAGTTTGCTCAAATTCATGTCCATTAAGTTGGGGATGCTATCAAATCATCTCATCCTCAGTCTTCCCCTTCTCCCTTTGCCTTCAATCTTTCCCAGCATCAGGGTCTTTTCCAATGAGTCAGCTCTTTGCATCAGCTGGCTAAAGTACTAGAGCTTCAGCTTCAGTCCTTCCAGTGAATATTCAGGATTGATTTCCTTTAGGATTGACTGATTTGATTTCAGTTAGTGGATGGTTTCTATGTGAACTTAGAATTAGCCTTGATTTACAATCAGAATAAGTTTTATATTCCATTCCCTGAAATCTTTTCTGAATATGTCTTTTATTTGTTTATGAACTTTTTTCCCCCTAAAAATAAGTGCTTATTAGCATCAGTTATTTGCTGCTCTATCATATACATGAAGATGGGGTGATGGTCTGGCGGTAGGACTTGGGACTCTCTAGAGGGAGAAAGACTCAGTTAGAGGGGTAAGTACTCCAGGCGATATTCAGTATTGGAAAAGAGCATTGATTTATTCCTCGAATTGCTGAATTGCAGTTTCACTCTGGACTCCAAAGCATCAGGGCATCTCAAAAATATTTTTCTTTTTTCTTCTGCAGGGAGAACATTTCCTACTCATCCTTACTTTTCAGCACAGCTTGGGGCAGGGCAGCTGTCGCTCTTTAATCTCTTGAAAGCCTACTCATTACTGGACAAAGAAGTGGGTTACTGTCAGGGGATCAGCTTTGTGGCTGGAGTCTTGCTTCTGCACATGAGTGAAGAGCAAGCCTTTGAAATGCTGAAATTCCTCATGTATGACCTGGGCTTCCGCAAGCAGTACCGACCTGACATGATGTCGCTGCAGGTGAGTGGTAGGTCTTCACAAGAAACAGGTAAAAATCTTAGCAGAGCCCTCTTCTGATTTACAGTGAAGATTTAAAGAAATTTGGGCCCATTGTCACGGAACTTGGATAAATGCAGAGGCTTGTTTTAGTTCATGGTTTTAGTGTGGGATTTGTGATTTTGCTAAACCAGTAAGTGTATGACACCCATAGGCAGAGTAACTTTTCCATAGTTTCTGAAGCAGATAAATAAGCCATTCGCATGTGTCCTCAAGTCCCTATTTCCTAAGTCTACCAGTTGCCTGGAGAAAGTATCATCTTTGCTCACTTTCCCTCACCTTATCAGTTGAAATCATAGATATTTTATTTAAAATCTAAAATTATAATGTCTTATCCTTTTACTTTGAGTGCATCAATGGGAAATATATATATCGTGTTTCTTCTCAAACTTTCTGTCTCCCTCCACCTTAAGAGTAGACAGGGCTTTATAGAGAAAAACGTGTTTGGTGTCAGTGGCGATTTTTCAGTCTGCTTTTCTTACATTCTGAAGAAGAACATTAAGATTTTTCAGTTAAGTAGTGTATTCACTGGCATTATTATATTTCAAACTCTGTTTATACATTCTCCTCACTAGTTTAAACTTCACTTTCCTTAACATGCTGTTTTCTAACAAAAAGTTCAAATTTTCACTGTAGATATGATATCTTAAACAACCACTACCTTGCAATTTAAAGCTTTTAGACATAAAAATATAAAGGAAGGCTTTAAAGAGAAAAATGTGTCAGGGTTCTCCTCCCATGCAATGAGGTAGACGCGATGCTGAGTTCGTCATAATATTATGCTTTAGATAAGAACTAAAATATTTTAAAGTGCTTTTAAAATATACTTTTTACTGGTTCCCAGTGATCAGTACTTGCATGTAGTATTTCAATCTTACCAATCCTTGGGCAAAGTGATACTTTATTTTCACTCTATGAATGTTATAGTAAGTGGCGTTTTCTTGAGAGGATGAGTAGAGAGGGAGTGCTCCATTTTTTAATACTTCTTCAAGATGGAATTTTTGGCAGGGAGATAGGGTTTTGCTCTCAATGTTGGGTTCCAGCTGTCAGTTCTTATGAAGGGTGTATGGAAATCCTGATTTCAGGGTAGAGAAATCAAATACAGAGATTCATGAAAGTGAAAATCTCTCAGTCGTGTCCAACTCTGCAACCCCATGGACTTACACAGTCCATGGAATTCTCCAGGCCAGGATACTGGAGTTGGTAGCCTTTCCCTTTTCCAGGGGACCTTCCCAACCCAGGGATCAAACCCAGGTTTCCCACATTGCAGGTGGATTCTTTATCATCTGACAGTTGATTCCTAGTTGATGACTATTCATAGGTCTGTAAACATTCTGCAAGTGAAATAGTAATGACAATGGAATGTTTTCCTCATGGCATCTGGTCCCATCACTTCATGGGAAATAGATGGGAAGACAGTAGAAACAGTGTCAGACTTTATTTTTTTGGGCTCCAAAATCACTGCAGATGGTGACTGCAGCCTTGAAATTAAAAGATGCTTACTCCTTGGAAGAAAAGTTATGACCAACCTAGATAGTATATTCAAAAGCAGAGACATTACTTTGCCGACTAAGGTCCGTCTAGTCAAGGCTATGGTTTTTCCTGTGGTCATGTATGGATGTGAGAGTTGGACTGTGAAGAAGGCTGAGCACTGAAGAATTGATGCTTTTGAACTGTGGTGTTGGAGAAGACTCTTGAGAGTCCCTTGGACTACAAGGAGATCCAACCAGTCCATTCTGAAGGAGATCAACCCTGGGATTTCTTTGGAAGGAATGATGCTAAAACTGAAGCTCCAGTACTTTGGCCACCTCATGCGAAGAGTTGACTCATTGGAAAAGACCCTGATGCTGGGAGGGATTGGGGGCAGGAGGAGAAGGGGATGACCAAGGATGAGATGGCTGGATGGCATCACTGACTCAATGGATGTGAGTCTGAGTGAACTCCGGGAGTTGGTGATGGACAGGGAGGCCTGACGTGCTGCGATTCATGGGGTCGCAAAGAGTCGGACACGACTGTGCGACTGAACTGAACTGAACTGAACTGTGTTAAATCCAACAGGTTGAAGAGACAAATATCATACGATATCACTTATATGTGAAATCTTAAAAAAAAAATGATACAAATGAATTTGTGTACAAAACAGAAATAGATCCACAGACAGAGAAAACAAACATGATTACCAAAGGGGGAATAAGGGGAGGGATAACTTAGGAATTTGTGCTTAACATATAGACACCACTATATATAAAATAGGGAAACAATAGGAACCTACTATACAGCACAGGGAACTAAACTCATCATCTTATATGTTAAGTATATTATCTTCTGTTATAATAACCTATAACAGAAGTGAGACTGAAAAGGATATATATGTATGTATATGTATTAACATATGTATGCATACGTATATAGCTGAATCACTTTGCTTCCAATTGAAACTAACACAACATAAATTAACTATACTTCAATTTTAAAATGCTTTTAAAAGAAAGAAAGAAAAGAAAAATTCAATAGGCACAAATGATGTGTAATATTCAGTTCAGTTCAGTTCAGTCACGCAGTCGTGTCCGACTCTTTGCGACCCCATGAATCGCAGCACGCCAGGCCTCCCTGTCCATCACCAACTCCCGAAGTTCACTCAGACTCACGTCCATGGAGTCCGTGATGCCATCCAGCCATCTCATCCTTGGTCATCCCCTTCTCCTCCTGCCCCCAATCCCTCCCAGCATCAGGGTCTTTTCCAATGAGTCAACTCTTCGCATCAGGCGGCCAAAGTACTGGAGCTTCAGTTTTAGTATCATTCCTTCCAAAGAAATCCCAGGGTTGATCTCCCTCAGAATGTGTAATATTATGAGAGTCCAAACTACGTTATAATCTATGTGAAGAAACCAAGATAGGTTTTCCAGAACCTGATTTTCTTACTAAATAATGAAAACTTCAACTAAAACTGGTTTCAGATGTTTTAGATTTTTAACGTTTTGCCTTCTCTTTTCTCTTTTGCCCAGGCATGAGCTCACCTTGTTGTATGAGCCTGATTTCACAGTTCAGAGGGTTTTCTGACACTAACCTAGTTGAGATGCTCTGTTACTCCCTGCCTGGTTGCACTTGAATTTTAGAAGACAGAAAGGAACTTGAAGAAACCATTCTTTCCCCTTGAGCTCCAGTTGGAGCAGGAACTAGAATAAAGGTCCAAGCTCAGTTCTAAAATTAGAATTAGACATGTTTAATTAAATCAGGATTTTGGCAAAGAATTGATTTCAATTCAAAGTTAAACTCTGAGAGTAAACAAGAAGTCGCTAAAAGCATGTGACTCCTCCTTGGCCAGATCGTGGGGTCACTGCCCATGTCTGTGAGTCAGACATAGAACCATTGCTCTTCCAGCTGGTTTTTCTCAACCAAACGCCCACACTACAACTTAATGGTCAGCCACTAGACTCCCTCCCCTCACCTCCCTTCCAGCAGCCCTGTTCAGCGATGTCCAGACTCATTCCTCGGATACTTGTGTGAGAGCAAATCTACATCAAATCCAGATGAGAAAAATATGCTTGAAAGACAAGGAAATGATTTAGTGGAACACTTGGAGACTTTAATGCAAATGTGTTGACATTAGCCTCTGCATACAAATTATAATATTCCCAAGATACTTTCATGAGAATTGTACTAACGCGTCCACACACCCAGGGCATGGAACTGTAACATGTGATCCACTGCCAAGTACAGAATAAATTAGATGTGTTTGTGTGGAATTTATACATATGGTTTTATTAATATTGAGATCTCGTTGCATACGTATAAATGTTGTGTGCTCTCAACTGACTTCCTCGAAAATGCTTGTTATTTTTTGCTGTTGTTCAGTTAGACATGTCCAACTCTTTGTAACCCCATGAACTGCAGCATGCCAGACTTCTCTGTCCTTCACTACCTCCCAGAGTGGCTCAAACTCATGTCCAATGGCATTATTTAAATTAAACCATAAGGCTGGGCTGCAGAAAGAACCCAACCTTCTAAATGAGGGGAAAACACTATATATAGACAGAAATCTCCACGAAGAACCAAAGAAATCATAACCAAAGTCACTTAATTGAAAGTTCATCCATGAGAACCCCTAATTTTGATTTTTGGTTACATCGGTCCTCTCTTCCTTTGCTCCTTCACTAATTATTTCTTGAGTACCTACTGTGTGCCAGGCACCATACTATAAATACTATAATTCATCTTTCAGCATTTGTTACATTCTAAAAGAACTTCGTGCAAAGATTAAACTAGGACTTCCTTGCTGACACAGTGGGTAAGAATCCAGCTGCCAACGTGGGGGAAACAGATTTGATCCCTGACCCAGGGAAGATTTCTCATGCAGCAGAGCAACTACGCCCACGTGCCACAACTACTGAGCTTGTGCTTCACAACAAGAGAAGCCACCACCACGAAATGCCCAGGCACCACAACAGACAGTAGCCCCTACACGCCACAACTAGAGAAAGCTCTTGCAAAGCAGGAAGACCCCGCTTAGCCAAAAAATAAATAAATAAAATAGATTTTTAAAAACAATTTAAGCTACTTGTTACAAAAAGAATAAATTATAACATGTGATTAAGACCAAGTTTCCCTCTCAAAATCTCATTAAGCAAAGCTACACTATGAAGTCACATGTGGAGACATCTTTGACATTCTTCACTTTCCTGGTTTGTGATATTAAGTATAGAGGTGTGGACACACTTATGTCCTTTTGTCTAAAACTGACATCATTTGCTTTGCTGAGAGACAATTTTAGGAACACCACCAACCCCGATGCGCTTGGAATTTTGTGCCTCATTTCACCTGTTGGGATGCAATCCCCTCCAAACTATTTCCCCTCTCCCAAACATTTCTCTTCAGACATTCTGGGCTTAATCATATCTAAGAAATAGAGCTGAGAGAACTCACAAAGAGTCAGGAGTCTAAAATCCAGATTTGTCATCTAAATTCTGCTACTTACTCTGCTGAGACCTTGCATGAGGGCAATTCCTTACAGAGGAGATATCCCACCTTAGAATGATATCTTGAGGTCTATCACTGGGACATCAGGTAAGACAAGAACAAGGAATGACTTTTCACCACTAAACTGGCGTGTCTGCAGTTGATGTCTTCAAGCTGAGGCACACAGTTCATTATCAGTCTCTCTGGAGGCTGGAGCAAGACTCTGGGAAAACCATCACATTTCACACATCACAGAAGTCTTAATTCATTCCAGATCAGCCATTTCAGTCCTGGGAAGAGTTTCTTTGGAAACATCATCTTGAAATGGAAGGGAAGTGATGCATTCTTGAAGATGCCCACCCCAGCTGTCATCCAAGAAGTCATAGCTTGGATTGAAACCGAGTCCCTCTAAAACTGAGCTCCCTCGCTGAGTTTATGAGGAACTGTTCTGTCTAAAACTTTATTACTTTTCCTGTCTGGTTCCTGTTCCCCTCAAGATTGAGGAATATCAAAGAAAAGAGGGAATTCAACCCAAGCAGGACCCTGTAGGGCCCTCCTGGGTACAAAAGTCCCCTCTCCCATTTCTTGTTTCTAGAAAGCATGGCTTTAGTCTCCTGGGCCTTCCCCCAAGTTCCAAAGAGCAGGCTCAACTAGTCAATGATGAGGACAATAGACTCATAAGAATCCTAGGAATGTACATAACGATCTAACACATATCTTTGGGTTGTTTAGCAGAAACTGAGACACACACCCCTGCCCCTGCCCCAATCCCCACCTAAGTGGAGGATGGTGACTCCATGCTGACCACAAGTACTTAGATCTCAGCCTGGTTGGAACCAGAAAACTGAGATTCCTGTAATATCATCCTGTTACCTCACCATCAACCAATCAGAAGAAAGCCCTTGAGCTTTTTAAATATCTGTTTCACACAGCTGTTCCCTAACACTGCCTCCAAAAACTCCTGCATGAAAGTCATCTGGGAGTTCAGGTCTTTTGAGCACTAGCTGCCCATTCTCCTTGTTTCAGTTCAGTTCAGTCGCTCAGTTGTGTCCAACTCTTGCAACCCCATGAACCGCAGCACACCAGGCCTCCCTGTCCATCACCAACTCCCAGAGTTCACTCAAACTCACATCCATTGAGTTGTTGACACCATCCAGCCATCCCATCCTCTGTCATCCCCTTCTCCTCCTGCCCCCAATCCCTCCCAGCATCAGAGTCTTTTCCAGTGAGTCAACTCTTCGCATGAGGTGGCCAAAGTACTGGAGTTTCAGCTTTAGCATCATTCCTTCCAAAGAACACCCAGGACTGATCTCTTTTAGAATGGACTGGTTGGATCTCTGTTCAGTCCAAGGGACTCTCAGGAGTCTTCTCCAACACCACGGTTCAAAAGCATCAATTCTTTGGTGCTCAGCTTTCTTCATAGTCCAACTCTCACATCCATACATGACCACAGGAAAAACCATAGCACCTTGACTAGACAGACCTTTGTTAGCAAAGTAATGTCTCTGCTTGTGAATATGCCATCTAGGTTGGTCATAACTTTTCTTCCAAGGAGTAAGCATCTTTTAATTTCATGGCTGCAGTCACCATCTGCAGTGATTTTGGAGCCCAGAAAAACAAAGTCTGGCACTGTTTCCACTGTTTCCCCACCTATTCCCCATGAAGTGATGGGACCAGATGCCATGATCTTAGTTTTCTGAATGTTGAGCTTTAGGCCAACTTTTTCACTCTTTTCCTATTTGAAACCAGTCTGTTGTTCCAAGTCCAGTTCTAACTGTTGCTTCCTGATCTGCATATAGGTTTCTCAAGAGGCAGGTCAGGTGGTCTGGTATTCCCATCTCTTTCAGAATTTTCCACAATTTATTGTGAACCACACAGTCAAAGGCTTTGGCATAGTCAATAAAGCAGAAATAGATGTTTGGCGTACTGCAAATCAACCCTTACTTTGCTGCAAACGTCTGCTGTCAAATTTTGGCTTTCTGCACAGCGGGCACACGAGCCGTGGTTGGGTAACACGATTGGTTGAATTCTGTAATTCCAGCACAGTGCTGCCAAGATTTGGTGAATTTTAAGGCCACTAGCTTCTCACAGTCACAGCTTCTCACAGCAGCCCTCAGGTTCCTGCTTCTGTACACACTGTCCTTACTAACAGCACATCCACTCTAAAAGGAGCCTCAGCGTCTTCCTCACTCACACATGCCTCTGCACACGTGTACACACATATGCACATGGCTTTCAAGCGTGCATCAGGAAGTACATACAATGGCAATTAGAGAAGACTGACCTGGGTGGGGAGGGGCCCATGTGGGAAGGGTCTGCGCCACAGTCACAGAGCCAAATTTGAGTTGACAAGTGGTCGTCCTCACTTTGAAAATACCTATGGCCAACCTATGGCCAATCCACACTACTGAGGAAATGTCTGCTCAGTTCTGTTGTGTTTTTGTCTGTTCCCATCTGGCTTCCTGAACCCCACCCCCTGGTGTTGCACCTCCTCCCAGTCTGAAAATATTTCCCACATTACTCCAGGACTCACTTCCCTCCTACAGTCAAATTCTGACTCCCATCTTCCTCTGTGCACCCATGCCGGCACGGTACCCAGCAAAATGCAAGGTTTTTCCATATACAGGATCCAGCTGAAAGCAACAGCGTCTGTTCCTCCTTAACACGTGTCCTTTGGAGCATGGCTTACAAGTGTGAAATATTGAAAACAACTCAAATGATCAATATTGCAAACATTTAAAAATAAATCACACTTTGTTGTCATTTTTCAGTTGCTAAGTCCTGTCCAACTCTTTGTGACCCCGTGGACTGCAGCATGCCAGGCTCCTCTCTCCTTCACTATCTCCCAGAGTTTGCTCAAATTCATGTCCATTGAGTCGATGATGTCATCCAACTATCTCATCCTCTGTCATCCCCTTCTCCTCCTGCCTTCAGTCTTTCCCAGCATCAGGGTCTTCTCCAATGAGTCAGCTCTTTGCATCTGATGGCCAAAGTATTGAGCTTCAGCATTACACTAGTGGTTGCCTAGTGCTGAGAGTGAGGAAGAGGGTTGGAAGTGATGGGCAAAGAGCATGAGGTTTCTCTTTGGGGTGATGGAAATGTCTAAAATTTTTGTGATGGTTGCACAACTCTGCGACTATACCAGACAGCACCGAGTTGTACACTTTAAACGGATGAATCATATGCTTCATGAATTGTATTTCAATAAGGCTGTGACCAAAAGCAATGAGGTTCTATTCTCACGATGAAACATCACATAACAAATGTAATGTGAGACTGTGAAATCTTGTTGACTCCCAGGCCCACAAGAGCCTGTGTTTTGATTTGCGTTGGCTCCTGCCTTTCCCGTGTGTCTTCTTGCTTCTATACTTACCTGTTCATCATTTAGACTCAGCTTCTGCTACAACTTATTTTATTGTTGGACCTCACTCTAGCCTTGGCAATGACTTTTCGCCTGAAATGCACAGCCTTGGAATTCATGAATATTTGGATTTGATTTCCTTTCTGGGCCATTCAAGAGCAGTGAGCAAGCCAAGGTAAACAGCGACTTTGCC
Organism: Aepyceros melampus; assembly: GCA_006408695.1. Taxonomy (NCBI): domain Eukaryota; kingdom Metazoa; phylum Chordata; class Mammalia; order Artiodactyla; family Bovidae; genus Aepyceros; species Aepyceros melampus. Next base: position 173,930 of record SJXQ01009236.1, on the reverse strand, counting down.
TAAGGGACACACTGCATTCCCGTCATCTCTGTGTGCGACCCTGCCAGGCCTAGGGCCAGCCTAGGGCAAAGTCACACAGGTGCTCAGGCCACAGCATTTAAGGGGGCAGCCACTCTCAGGAGTGCAAGTGCAGAGTCAGCCCCGGAGTCAGTTTCTCTTTAAGAGAGAGGGTGAGAGGCGATCAAGTTAGAAAAATTTAAAGAGATACTCACTCTTAGATGTAGACCTGCACTTGCAAGAATCTGAGGGTAAGTGCCTCCTTATGCTGTGCCCAGAGTGTCTCTGATCCCAGGAACCCAGAAGGTAACAAATCAGATATTGGACAAGCAGCGTGAATGTATGCGATCAGTTAGTGATGTCTATTCCTTTGTTAACACCTTCATAATAATACTTTTTCAGCTAACAATTTAGGCACACTTAGCAGTTTTCACTTTGTTAAAATTTAAAATCCCAAATGTAATCCTATTTCATTGAGCAAACTTTATTTTAAGGTCATAGGAACAGGGCATGGTCAGCAGCACCAACATCAAATTTTTACTTTTGATAAAAATGCAAGAGATAAGATAGGTTTTGGATAGTTCCTTAAAAGTATGTTTCTCTTGCTAGGGCCATTGAAGAAATATATCACCCATCTCCTGACTGCACTTAAGGAATTGCAGGTTGTTCCAATGGTCAGCTCCAGTTCCATAGAAACTGCCCACATATAATTTATACCAAAAGAGTAGAGCATGCAGGCTATCTCCACAAGTCACTTCCTTTTATGAAAAAATATCTCTTCCATTCTACTTGGCTTTGGATGGGACTTGCCTGGCAGTCCAGTGGTTAAGAATCCACTTCACAATGCAGGGAATTTGGGTTCCATCTCTGGTTGGAGCACTAAAAGTCCACATGCCTTGCGGCCAAAATTCCAAAATTTTTTTTAAAAAGACAAAATCAGAAGCAATACTGTACTTGGTTTTAGTGTCATTTGGAATCTCACCCATTCCTGGCTTTAAGGATTATCATGTGACCTGGCCTGGCCAATCCCTATTGATTATATGCCTCTATCCA
>SJXQ01009236.1:111766-170428 GCA_006408695.1 Aepyceros melampus | reverse complement strand
ATTACTTTACTAGCATGTGAGATGAGTGCAATTGTGCGGTAGTTTGAGCATTCTTTGGCATTGCCTTTCTTTGGGATTGGAATGAAAACTGACCTTTTCCAGTCCTGTGGCCACTGCTGAGTTTTCCAGATTTGCTGGCATATTGAGTGCAGCACTTTCACAGCATCATCTTTCAGGATTTGAAACAGCTCAACTGGAATTCCATCACCTCCACTAGCTTTGTTCATAGTGATGCTTTCTAAGGCCCACTTGACTTCACATTCCAAGATGTCTGGCTCTAGATTAGTCATCACATCATCATGATTATCTGGGTTGTGAAGATCTTTTTGTACAGTTCTTCCATGTATTCTTGCCACCTCTTCTTAATATCTTCTGCTTCTGTTAGGTCCATACCATTTCTGTCCTTTATTGAGCCCATCTTTGCATGAAATGTTCTCTTGGTATCTCTAATTTTCTTGAAGAGATCTCTAGTCTTTCCCCTTCTGTTGTTTTCCTCTATTTCTTTGCATTGATCGCTGAAGAAGGCTTTCTTATCTCTTCTTGCTATTCTTTGGAACTCTGCATTCAGATACTTATATCTTTCCTTTTCTCCTTTGCTTTTCCCCTCTCTTCTTTTCACAGCTATTTGTAAGGCCTCCCCAGACAGCCATTTTGCTTTTTTGCATTTCTATTGTGATGTAAACATTAGCCTGTTCATTTCCTCCAATGAGTAAAAGCTCTATTGCTCAATTCCGCTGGAGAGAAAGTCATCAGCCATGATGATGCATGGCTAAGGTTCTTGAGGCTGTAACAATGTGATGACTGCTAGAATGTAGGTCTTTTCTTCCCAGTATATAGTTAATTGGCAATGACATTTATTAGCTGAAAGCATGCTTGGCAGAGCTATCTAATTCAGCATATGTGTAAATAGAAGCAAAATATGTACCCCAAGAGTCTCTTGTAATTTTTATCTTTTCTTCCAAGATTTTTCGGTAGATTAACATACATTTGCTTGCTTCAATAGGAACAATGTGAAGATACACAGATGCCTTTTTGAAGGAATGGAAATAAATGCTAAATGTTTGCAATGAATGTTTGAGAAGCCAGATCAGTAAACCCTCTCATTTAATAATCTCAAACAAATGTAGATATCCTTGTAGATCAATGAAAAATCTTTCCTCTTTACATACAAAATGGATTTTCTTAAAGACCATTAGATTTATTTAAACACAACATTTAAGGCCACAACAGTCATGAAGCTAAAAAAAAAAACTGTATCATCTAATTATTCCTGAGGATATGGTGCTCAGTCACGTCTGATTCTGTGACCCCATGGACTGTAACCCACCAGACTCCTCTGTCCATGGTATTTTTCAAGCAACAATACTGGACTCGGTTGCCATCTCCTCCTCCAAGGGATCTTCCCCACTGAGGGATCAAACCCACATCTCCTGTGCCTCCTGCTTTGCAGGCAGATTCCTCATCTGCTGAGCCATCAGTTCAGTTCAGTTCCGTTCAGTTGCTCAGTCCTGTCCAACTCTTTGCGACCCCATGAATCGCAGCACACCAGGCCTCCCTGTCCATCACCAACTCCCGGAGTTCACTCAGACTGGTGTCCATCGAGTCAGTGATGCCACCAGCCATCTCATCCTCTGTCGTCCCCTTCTTCTCCTACCCCCAATCCTTCCCAGCATCCTAGTCAAGGCTATGGTTTTTCCAGTAGTCATGTATGGATGTGAGAGTTGGACTGTGAAGAAGGCTGAGCGCAGAAGAATTGATGCGTTTGAACTGTGGTGTTGGAGAAGACTCTTGAGAGTCCCTTGGACTGCAAGGAGATCCAACCAGTCCATTCTGAAGGAGATCAGCCCTGGGACCATTCTGAAGGGGATCAGCCCTGGGATTTCTTTGGAAGGAATGATGCTGAGCCATCAGGGAAGCATAATTAAAGATCTTAAATTTCCAAGAGAAGAGAGTGGACATTCTATCCCATGCCATTCTGCAGGAAGTGCACATGGATCTCTGGAGAAGGGACCAAGAAGGAGATTAGCTGTGAGTGAAGACTTGGAAAAGAATATTTTCATGGGGCCAGTTGACTAAGACTATTTGGCTAGATAAATGCTGCAAGCAGAGGAGTCAGTCAAAGGAACTGAGATTCTGAGTCAAAAGTAGGAAGAGAACCAACTGAATGACCTGGAATACCAAGTTAAGGATTGTGGAACCAGTGGAGACATTAGGGCCAGGTCTGATGTATGAACAGTAGTGTTTTAGCAAGATAAATCTGGCTGCAGAGAGCAGCAGATAAAAGATGGACTGAAATGATGGGGGATGCATCAGAACTGGATGCATATGCATGGGCAGCTGAGTCAAGTACCACCAGGCTTGTGAGCCAGAGAACTCCTGAGCTCCATGGCATGAATTGTTGGCTTGTGTGAGAGACAGGTGAAATTGTGCTTGAGCCCCTGGAGATGGAAACTTGAACCAAAGAGGAAGGCAGCAAGATCTTTCTTCCCCAACCCAACCTCGAAAACAGGACACAGAACTGCAAGCAGATCGCAGAATTTCTTCTGGGAGGGAATTTGCAAGGATCTGAGGAACTGGGTGATATATGATTCAGAAAGAGACCTCATCTTCCTCTTGGACCTGGTCATCAGCCACTGTGAGAGGAGACTCAAGGTTGTGTGAGTGTTGCAAGGAAGGGAGACAGACCTCTTCCAGGGCCTGAAACTGGACTCTTGCCTAACATTCAGAAATGAATTGTCCAAGGAGACACATGTGCTAACAAAGCAAGAGATTTTATTGGGAAAGGGTGCCCGGATGGAGAGCAATAGGGTGAGGGAACCCAAGAGAACTGCTCTGCCATGTGGCTCGCAGTCTCGGGTTTTTTGGCGATGGGATTAGTTTCTGGGTTGTCTTTGGCCAATCATTCTGACTCAGAGTCCTTCCTGGTGGTGCACACACCTTGTTCAGCCAAGATGGATACCAGAGACCAGGATTCCGGGAGGTGGTCAGACATGTGCCTCTTTTTTGACCTTTGCCGGACTCTTCCGGTTTGTGGTGGCTTATTAGTTCCGTGTTCCTTACCAGGACCTCCTGTCGTAAAACGACTCATGCAAATGGTTACTATGGTGCCTGGCCAGGGTGGACGGTTCCAGTCAGTGTGCTTCTCCTAACATGGGGGCTGATGATTATACAGTCAACCGAATACAGAATTATGATAGGGTAGAATACAAAAGTGAATGCCTATTTTGAATGAAACGAGAAGTTGCAGTAAATAAATAACCAGCAAACATCACAAAATCCAGAGTAACAATATTTTATTAACTGCCTGATATGTTTCTGTAATGATTTTCTTTTCACAAGTTTTTTTTTTTTTCCAGTTGTACACTCTTCTTGCCTTTTCAATCTGTCAACAACTTTATAATTGGCTTCCCTGGTGACGCAGATGCTAAAGAATTTGCCTGTAATGCAGGAGACCCAGGCTGGATTCCTGTGTTAGAAAGATCCTCTGGAGAAGGAGATGGCTACCCACTCCAGTATTCTTGCCTGGTGAATTTCATGGACTGAGACGGGCTGCTGCAAAGGGTCTCAAAGAATTCTCATTGTTTTTTCAATCTGTTAACAGCCTTTTAATAGCATTTTCTACAGAAAGAAAAAAAAATGAGTTACTTTCTGTTGGAACCCGTTGCACAAAATTAGTTTTAAAATATATATATCAATAGTTTAGGAAAGTTTCAGCTTCTCAAATCTTAATTGATAATGTCATATAAATTTTCAGAAGTATTATCAAATTTGGGGATAGTTCTATAAAATATTAAATATGAGCTGTAAGAAATATTTTGGAGTATTTCAGCATAACTAATCTATTAAATTATGCTAAATATTTTTTGAATTGACACATTAGTAGACTTGTCACAAACTATATATATATTCCACTAAATGAAAATTAAATGTATCCCCAACTCACCTTCTCTCTAGAGGATCCCTAAGGTACCCACAGACTCCAGCATCAACTGACGTTAGGGAAGTATGACACAGAGACACAAGGGAAGTTGAAGTAGAGACAGACAGCAATCTTAACTAACTGTTCTCAAAGCATCTTAGTTTAGCAGATTTTCAAATACATATGACCATGTAAATACAAAGCTAGGACATCTCCATTATCTTCAAAGGGTCTCTGTGCAAACGAAACTGTTTCATTAGCTTCACAGGGAAGCCATCTCTGGCCACAACTTGACTTGCCAGGGAGAAGGATGGCCAGCAATGAGATGATGAGATCAAGGAGCAGCAGAGCCGCCCAGAGCAGACTCACAAAGAGGAATGTGTGACTCACCCACCAGAAATCCTGGGAGGGGCCTGTGGGTGGGTTGCAGTCCCAGCTATGCAGATGGAGATAACAAGACAATGGCAGGTTTTATCACCATAAACATGAAACTTGTAGAAACTCAAGATACAGTCACGACAAACCCAGTGAGGTGTTAGAGCTGAAATCATCATTGTCATGGGCTTCCCAGATGACGCTAGGGGCAAAGAACCCACCTGCCAATGCGGGAGACATAAGATCGATCCCTGGGTTGGGAAGATCCCCTGAAGAAGGAAATGGCAACCCACTCCAGTATTTTTGCCTGAAGAATCCCATAGACAGAAGCAAGCTACAGTCCACAGGGTCGCAAAGAATTGGACACAGCTGAAGCGACTGAGCATGATGTACACCTCACTGTCACAAAGAAATGTTAGAAAGAAATAGATTCACCTAACCATGCAAACAAGAATATTTACAAGAGCTTTGGCTGAGTAGGGAGCAAGAGGAGGGCTGTTTCATTCTGGCATTGTGGAGAGGGTCATGGGTGAAAGCATCCTGGCTGCTGAACCCAGCCACTGGGGAAAAGTAGCTCTTGGGAAGAGTGGCCTCCCACAAACTCGCTGATGGATTCGGAGTGCAGCCTGGGTCTTCCCTATTCTTGGAGATCTGCCAGCCATTCCTCTTGGCCACTGTGCTCAGATGATGATAAAGCGCTGCTTGTGTCCCACAGCAAGTGATATAGAGCAATCTGGAGCCAGACCGACTGAGTTCCTGGCTCTTTCCCTTACTATGGGGACTTTCAGAAAGTTAATTGGCATCTCTGAACCTCAGTTTCCACAGCTGTAAAATAAGGATAAAAGAGTATCAGGGCTGTCATGAGAATTAACTGAAGCAGTAAACATGGAGTCATTCAGTAACCATTGCAACCGTCTCTGAAGCTCTTGCTCTTCGCATAAGTAACAACTCTGGGACTGGCAGTGTTCTAGGCAGCACAGGCCTGGGACTTCATCAGTGCAGAGCTCAGGCTTCTGCTGGGTGAGTGGGTGAGTGGGTGTGTGTGTGTGCACGCGTGCACAGGCACTGGAGGGCGGGCTCTTCCTCTCCCTTTGGATGTGAGTGGGAAGGCAGAGACTAGACTGTCTGAGACAACCATCTTATATCTGAGGGCAGCCATCTTACATCCAAGGGCAGCCATCTGATTTTTCTGACGTAAAGAACTGAGAATTGGGTTTTATATGGTTTACACACAGGTTGCTAATTATTTAGTGAAGGTAGATGTACATGTAATTCATGACCTTTTAGGGAAGGGTTACCTATAATTCTCTTGCATATCTGTGAAGATGTCTCTATTTTAATCATGTCAGTTAGGATTCATGATTTCTATCTATTGCAATTATGAAGATACATCAGGGTTTTAACAAAATCCAGTTTAGTCCTTAAAAATAACTGACACAACTGTATAAAATTTAGAATGATCTTGCCTTTGTCATTGTTGTTCAGTCATTCAGTTGTGTCCCATTCTTTGCAACCCCATGGACTGTAGCATGCCAGCTTCCCTGCCCTTCACCATCTCCCAGAGTTTGCTCAAACTCATGTCCATTGAACTGGTGATGCCATCCAACTATCTCAACTTCTGTTGTCCCCTTCTGCTCCCGTCTTCAACCTTTCCCAGAATCAGGCTCTTTTCCAATAAGTTGGCTCTTCACATGAAATGGCCAAAGTATTGGAGTCTCAGTATCAGTCCTTCCAATGAATATTAAGGGTGGATTTCCTTTAGAATTGACTGGTTTGATTTCCTTGCTGTCCAAGGGACTCTCAAGACTCTTCTACAGCATCACAGTTTGAAAGCATAAATTTTTCAGCACTCAACCTTCTTTGTAGTCCAACTCTCACATCCTTACATAACAACTGGAGAGACCATAGCTTTAACTCTATGGACCTTTGATGGCAAAGTGATGTCTCTGCTTTTTAATATGCTGTCTAGGTTTGTCATAGCTTTTCTTCCAAGGACGGTCTTTTAATTTCAATGTCTGCAGTCAATGTCTACAGAGATTTTGGAGCCCAAGAAATTAAAGTCTGTCACTGTTTTTATTTTTCCCCCATCCATTTTCCATGAAATATCAATAACCTTGATACACAGATGACTCCATCCTTCTGGCAGAAAGTGAAGTACAACTAGAGCCTCTTAATGAAAGTGAAAGGGAAGACTAAAGAAGTTGGCTTAAAGCTCAACATTCAGAAAACTAAGATCATGGCATCTGGTCCCATCACTTCATGGGAAATAGACTGGGAAGCAATGGAAACAGTGAGAGACTTTATTTTGGGGGGCTCCAAAATCACTGCAGATGGTGACTGCAGCCATGAAATTAAAAGACGTTTGCTCCTTGGAAGAAAAGTTATGACCAACCTAGACAGCATATTAAAATGCAGAGATATTACTATGCCACAAAGGTCTGTCTAGTCAAAGCTATGGTTTTTCAAGTAGTCATGTATGGTTGTAAGAAGTGGACCATAAAGAAAACTGAGCACTGAAGAATTGATGCTTTTGAACTGTGTTATTGGAGAAGACTCTTGAGAGTCCCTTGAACTGCAAGGAGTTCCAACCAGTCAATCCTAAAAGAAGTCAGTCCTGATTATTCACTGGAAGGACTGATGCTAAAGCTGAAACTCTGATAGTTTGGCCACTTGATGTGAAGAAGTGACTCATTTGAAAAGACCCTGATGCTGGGAAAGATTGAAGGCAGAGGAGAAGGGGACAACAGAGGATGAGATGGTTGGATGGCATCACCAACTCGATGGACATGAGTTTGAGCAAGCTGTGGGAGTTGGTGATGGACAGGGAGGGCTGGTGTGCAACAGTCCATGGGGTCACAGAGTTGGACATGACTGAGCTACTAAACAAATGATTTTCCATGAAGTGATGGGACCAGATGCCATGATCTTCCTTTTTTGAATGTTGAGTTCTAAGCCAGCTTTTTTACTCCCCTCTTTCACCTTCATCAAGAGGCTGTTTAATTCCTTTTCACTTTCTGCCATTAGGGTGGTGTCATCTGCATATCTGGGGTTATTGATCCTGTCTTACTATAATACAATACTTTATTATATTTAATACTTCAACGATTCCTCAAACACTTACTTAATAGTGACCTGCAGGAATGTTTTACATCAATGAACACTCGTAAGTTGTCATTGCGTATTTATGTTTGGAGCTACTTAGAATTTTCCATTATTTCTCACTTTGCATTCATTTGCTCCATTTAATTTGGGAACCGAAGGCCAATACCTGTTGAATACTCTCAGTGGCCTGTACTCTGTCCTAGTTTCCCCAGCTGAAGACAGTGCCAGGTGCATGACCACTTCACAGACGGGGGCCTGAGAGGCGGCAAAGAGCTGTAAGCAGAGGGGCCAGATCTCCACCCCTAACCACCCCACTGTCCTATCATCATCTTTGCCAGCAGCGCTAAGTGCCCCAGGATCAGCAAGTGGGGTACTGTGTATCCAGTATTACACTGACTGTCATACTGTCAGCCTTTTATCAAGAGAGATTTCTCTTTCAATTGCAATATAGAATAAAGAAAGCATAGTGTATAATTGCCCAAGTATTCAGCAAAGGAACTTATATTTAAGTCAAGTCCAATAATTAAATGTAAACCTTTAAGACATATCTCCCTAAAGATGCTACTCTTTGTGCTATTCTGTAATTAACACACACAGATACACACAGACACATATCCTCACTCTGAATATTGATGGAAGAAAGAAAGAATTAAGAATTCTGCCAGTAAACATTGTGTTTCTGAAGAGCTAAAAAAAAAAAAAAAAGAAACCATTAAAACAATGTTTTCTAGCATTTGGCTTCACGTTTGTTTCTGAGAATCCATTAAGATTGCAAATGCGAGTGGATTCTGACTCGAGAGGCTACTTGGTGAAGTGTGTTTTCATTCATTTTGGAGTGATACTCGTCAAAATCACCTCCAGAAAATGGCTTCCCAGAGACTGCCAAAGGAAAGAGCATTGTACAGCCTTTCTGAAGCATATTTTATGTTCAACAATCCTAACCTGGATGGGTGTTTTAGAAACATACACAGCACAGTTGGCCATCGAATTTCTCATCTCACTCGGCAGTCTCTGGTGAGAAAAGCTCAGGAGAGCATTAGGACCCGGGGGACGCAGGACCACAGGTCAGGGGGCATGTGTCTATGGGGAAGAATAGCGAAGCCCTGCTTCTCCTAAACTGACCAGCTCAAGACCCCTGCTCCTTGATGACTGGCTGAAAGTCCTCCCGAAACAAACGCCAGCCCTTCACACCAGAACCACATATGCAACCCCGTGTTTATTTTTATAGCAAAGCCAAAAGGCTGCCACTGTTTGTTTGGCAGAATCCAGGCCAACACAGCATTTGGCTTTGAGAAAAGTTAAGTAGTTTCTTCTTCAGCAGAGGGCTGTAAGGGTGGTTAATGCTGCAGTGAATTGTCCCCAGGGCAGGGGCCGTCCCCCCACGTCCTGGCTAACTCCTCAGGGGAGCAGGACCCCCAGGAGGAACAGCACCAAAGAGCAAATATCTCCCGCGCTGGGACCACCAGGCCCATAGGCAGAGTCTTTAGAAGCCTCGAACAGACACGAGAGGTTTTCTTTTTAATTAATTAATTACTTTGCCTGCACCAGGTCTTGGTCTCGGCACACAGGACCTTTTTAGTTGTGGCGTCCAGGCTCTAGTTCCCTGGCCAGGTTCAAATGCGGGCTCCCTGCATGGGGAGCACAGAGGCTTAGCCCCTGGACAGCCAGGGAAGTCCCACATGAGAGTTAGTCACCACTTCAATAATCTGCCTAAAAATAGACAAGTATGCTTTGCAGGAGAACATGTCCTGCATGGAACACTGGCTGTACTGTGGAGCGCGGCTGAGATGTGAGATAGTCCCTCCTTCTCCAGTCCTCAGGGCCAGGTAGGGAAGGAGAGAGACAAATCCATAGAATTAGATAGTCAAATATGATCACGGGAACTGAAAGCCTATCCTCTTCAGATCACTCACAAAGCCAATGATCGTATGCAGAGGTCTCAGAAGGTCTGCAGTGAAGAGCTAACCGTTTCCAAACTTCCATGACAAAGAAGCCCACGCTCGCGTCCTAAGGCTCTTGGGGTCGCAAGGTCATCTCAGATGGAAGACCTGGTATGGCCAGTCCAGGGTCCTTTCCTTTCTCCAGTTGACCTCCGCGGACAGAGGCTTTGACACTGAAGGCTTTTCTGGCCATTCAAGGCATTAATAAACTTGAACCAAATACTCAAAAATCCTACACGGGAAACTATAGTCAGTATCTTGTAATGAACTGGGAATGAATGGGAACAAAAAACTTTTTAAGAGCATATATAAATATATAACAATGGAATAGCTTTGTTGTACACCTGAAACCAACATAACATTGTAAATTACCTACATTGTTGTTGTTTAAGTCACTCAGTCATGTCCGACTCTTTGAGACCCCAGGGATTCTAGCCCGCCAGGCTCCTCTGTCCTGGAATTCTCCAGGCAAGAATACTGGAGTGGGTTTCCATTTTCTCCTCCAGGGGATCTTTCCAACCCAGGGATCAAACCCATGTCTCCTTCACTGCGGGTAGATTCTTTACCACTGAGCCACCAGGAGAGCCAAATTACCTATACATTAATCAAAAAGAAAAGAACTATACAATTCTGTGTGGACTCCCTTGACAAAGTGAATACTCCTTTGGGAACACAGGTTTTCACCTCCTAAATTATATGTTTGCTCTCAAACAAACTGGCCCAGCTCTTGCCTGCTGACCACAAGGAGTATTATTTGCTTCTTCCTCGAAATGATGGAGTTTTGTCCTGGAAAGGGGCCCCTTTTGTCAACAGGGACTATTTGCCTTCAGACTTTCTTCACTCCTCTCAGGAAGCTGGGTCTCCTGGAGCCTCGGCATCGGCCTGGGTTCTGAGGAGGAGTCAAGGGCGAGTCCTCCACACAGTTCAAGCTGTGGGCGAAGCAAGCGGAAGGAGGGAAGAGATGCTCACCTCCTCTCCTGGCTCACCCGCGGCGCCAGGTTCTGTGTCCCTGATTCGGGGTGGGGGGCGTGGCCTTGAGCCTCACTTTGACAATGATGGCTGCCCTGTGAAAAGCAGCAGGCTGGGGTCTGAGCAGGCGGACACCACTGGGAGCCCCGCCCAGAGCCACAGAGCCTCAGGGCCTCTCCTCTCTTCCTCATCACCAGGAGGTCCTGGCTGGGCTGTCGGGACGGATGACTCAGGCTCCAGGAATTCTTCGCTTTACTTGCAAGTCCAGCCAAGGAGAGGAAACTCCCTTGCATCTGGCTTCCTTCTGGGGGACACGGGGACTGACGGGGCGCGCTCTCCCAGACTGGGAGGGGAAGGGATGCTATTATTCTTTCGCAAAGCTGCAGATGTATCTGTTTCCTGAGGTGGCTGTGTATTCTGCTGGAAACTGAAAATACTTACCTAGTGAGAGCAAACTTTCATTTAATCCAGAATGCAGCTAATGCAGACTTTACTTTTGAATAAGAACGGCCTGAGGATTAAGTTCTAAAGGCTTCGCACTCCTTGTTAATTTCCTTTTTATTGATGTGTAGTGGATTTACAAGCTTGTTGATTTCTTAAACAAAATTTCCAATAGTTGATGTTAGGAGCTTTCCAAAAGCATCTGTGATGGTTGCACATATCTAAAAATTCTCTTTTATATCCAACAAACTAAAAATAGCATAGATAGTTCTAAAAAACTGGCTCTGGTGTCCTCTCGCTCACCCTCAAGCTAGAGCTTTCAGGTCCATTCAAGGATGATGAGAGGGCTCAGCAAGCAGTGACACAGATTAAAGAAATCCTCACGCAAACCCCAGATCTATTGGGTTGGCCAAAAAGTTCATTTGGGTTTTTCCACAAGATGTTACAAAACGTCCCAAACAAACTTTTTGGCCAACCCAGTAGTTCTGGAACCCAAGCTGGGAGGAGTTGCTGCAGGTCAGGGTTTCAGGACCACACGCCTGTCAGCTTTGTACATGCTTGGCCATATTCCAGCCTTGCACTGTCGATGGAGATAAAGGCCAACCAACAAGGTCTACAAGTCCTTTCAAAGATGGAGCCATGGACTTGTCCCTCTCCTCTGCTTCTGAGGATGCTCTAGGAATCCTCAGCCCACAGAGCGGAGCCCAGCATGGAAAAGAGGGGAGAACCTATGCAGGCCTCCTTCAGGTGCACCCATAAAGCTTTAACAGTGGACAGGGTTTTTCCAGTAGTCATGTATGGATGTGTGAGTTGGACCATAAAGAAAGTTGAGCACCAAAGAATTAATACTTTTAAAGTGTGGTGTTAGAGAAGACTTTTGAGAGTCCCTTGGACTGCAAGGAGATCCAATCAGTCCATCCTAAAGGAGATCAGTCCTGAATATTCATTGGAAGGACTGATGCTGAAGCTGAAACTCCAATAGTTTGGCCACCTGATGCGAAGAACTGACTCATCTGAAAAGACGCTGATGTTGGGAAAGATTGAAGGCAGAGAAGAAGGGGACGACGGAGGATGAGATGGCTGGATGGCTTACTGACTCAATGGACATGAGTTTGAGTAAGCTCCGGGAGTTGGTGATGGACAGGGAGTCCTGGCGTGCTGCAGTCCATGGGGTCACAAAGAGTTGGACACGACTGAGCAACTGAACTGAAACAAGTGCCAAACATGCTGGAGCTGACAAGGCAGGATGCTGAACACTTCCTAAGTTTTTATACAGCTGTGATGCTGCTTGGGTGGCTGGTATCACCTTCTTATGGCTCTGAAAACAGTGGTTTTCATGGAGGGGAAGTGAGCTGCCCAGGTTCATACTACTGGGACCAATATATGTTCCTTCCAGCCACATATTTGAATTAGAATGTGAGCAGTTTGGAGCTTAGTTCAAATACCATTGGAGGACTAAACTGTTGACTTCTGTGAGAAGCAACTTGAAATGATTAGTTAGTCACTCAGTCATGTCTGACTCTTTGCAACCCTATGGGCTGAAGCCTTACAGCCTCCTCTGTCTGTAGGATTTTCAAAGCAAGAATGTTGGAATGGGTTGCCATTTCCTTCTTCAGGGGATCTTCCCAACCCAGGGATCGAACCTGGGTCTCCCACATTGCAGGCAGATTCTTTACCATTTGAGCCACCTGGGAAGTCTTGTAATGGCTGTCAACATTTAAAAATCTTACATTCTTTGGCAATTTCACTTATAGGAATTTATAAAACACACACCCATGTGTTGAAACAATATGTGTCCAGGAACATTCATTGTAGCATTATTTGTATTAAGAAAAATTGGAGGGATTTCCCTGGCAGCCCAGAGGTTTTCACTTTCCAGTACAGGAGGGTACAAGTTCAATGTCTAGTTGGCGAGGGAGCTAGGAATCCACATGTATCAGGGCCAAGAAACCAAAACATAAAACAGAGACTATATTGTAACAAATTCAGTGAATACTTTAAAAAAGGTCCACATTATAAAAAAGAAAGAAAAAATGGAAAAAATAAATCAATCTCATTGAAGAAGCAATATCTCAATAAGAGCAGGCACATAAAAATAGAATCTATGCAGCTTTTAAAGAAGAGAGAAGCTAATTGCTGGGCACTGATGTGAAATGAGCTCTAAAAGGCAGCCTTAAGTATCAGAGTAGAAAACTCCAGAAAGCATGTGGGGTTGTAGGTGCACAAAAAGGGGTGAGGATATCCATGCTTGGGATGCATTTGTTTATGCTTGAACCACCTCTAGGAAGTGATGCAAGAAACAGGAGACAGTGATTGCCAGTGGGATCATGAACCGAGGGTGAGGGTGAGTGGGGCCAGGGGAAGTTGCTGTTGAGTCGCTCAGTCGTGTCTGACTCTGTGCAACCCCATGGACTGTAGCCCGCCAGGCTCCTCTCTCCATGGGATTCTCCAGGCAAGAACCCTGGAGCGGGGTTGTCATTTCCTTCTCCAGGGGATCTTGCTGATCCAGGGATCAAACCTGCATCTCCTGCCTTGTGGATGGATTCTTTCACTGCTGAGCCACCGGGGAAGCTCGCCCCTTTTATACCTTCTGAATTTTACACATATTGCTTATTTGAATTTTAAAAATAATTAAAGAAAGAAGGAAAGTCCTGGTTCATGAACTTTGGCTGGCTCTCCAGGCCCATCTTGTGGTTTCACTGAACTGAGAGTAGCTTTACCACCAGGGCTGTGACAAGAGCAAACAAGAGTCTAAGAAGAGGTGCCTAGAATCCTGCTCCTGGAGACAAGGATCAGGGTTTAGGCATGAGCATTATGGTGGCTCATGGAATCCCAAATCACAACAGGCCTCAGTGTCCTGGAACCCAGAGCCCTTCCACAGTGCCCCAACATGTGCTGGCCCACCTCCATCTAGGAAGTCGAGATACCCACAGCTCATGTTTGCCATGAGCACTCCTGAGAAAGGCACAGGCAAAAGCCTTGCACTGGGCCTGGGCACATAGTACATGTTCATTAAATATGGTCGTACTGAATGTGAGCATTCCATATGGAACATCCCACACTGGAGGGGAGGGGGCGCCCTCTCCAGTGATGTGCCCACTTCACCTGCCGTAAGTGCTTCCCACGGCTGTGGGCTATCGTTTTCTTAACTGTGCACTTATTTTGCTTTGAAACTTTGAGACGCATAAATGTCAATACAGATGAGCCTCTTTTGCACATGGTATGTTATTTTTCATGCAGCTTTGTTTCAAGAGCTCAAATATTCAACCAAAGAAGTAAACTCTGGGGGGAGAGGGTGCTGTTGCAAACAATAATACATGACTATGATATTGACTCTGTATTCTAAAAACAAAATTGCCAAAGAAGCAGGTCTGAGGGAAAGGGAAGAAAACATGAATATAAATAAATAAGGAACCCAAGTTAAAAAAAAGGTGGGGGGGGGCACTAAAAATTAGCCTGGATGGAAGAGCCAGACTCTACTTATGTCATCAATCCCTGAACTCCCTCTGGGACAGAGTCCTGTAACACTTGGGGCCAAGTATTTTGGCTAAAAACAGAAATAGCAAAAAGCTTGGTATTTTAAAAAGGTTAAGAGGCATAACATCAAAATGCAGGAAGTTTTCATTATCTCTGTCCCCACAGAGAAATGTCTCACCTGTTGGAAGAAAGAGCTAGGAGAGCATCTTACAGGCAGGAGAGCTGGCAGCCTCCACTGCCGGCAGAAGCTATGAGGCAACAAGAAAAAAGGGAGCTTTGCTGAGAGGAGAGGGCGTCACAGTGACTGATGACATTGGGCAAGGCGATATCACCTCCCTGAACCTGATTCTTCTGCCCACTCAGATCACGGTGACCTCTCTTCAGCTCACCCAAAATCTAGGAATCCCAATTCCTCCTCCTTGGCCCACTCAGCTTCCGGGCTCTGCCCTGACCTTTACAGCTCTTCACTAAGAATGTTTTGGAAAGAAAGTGCTTTGCAGCATGACCTGTCCCCCCTCCCAGGCCAGGCTGTGGAGGTGAAAACAGAACGAACTCCAAAGACAGATATTTTCATAAACAACAGAAAAATACTTCCTGGACTTTTTTTTATTGAAGTATAGTTGATTTACAGTATTATGTTAGTTTCACGTATACAGCACAATGTTCAGTTATATATACCTTGTTCAGATTCTTTTCCCTTATACGTTACTGGAAAATGTTGAGTATAGTTCTCTGTGCTATACAGTAGGACCTCGTTGGCCATCTATTTTATATATAGTAATGTGTATCTGCTAATCCCAACTTACCACTCCCCTCCACATTTCCTCTTTGGTAACAATAAGTTTCTTTTCTAAGTCTGTGAATTATTTTCTGTTTCGTATATACGTTCATTTGGGTTTGTTTTTTTGTTTGTTTTCAGATTCCACATATAACATAGGTGATATCATATGACATTTGACTCTTTGCAAACTTATGGCCCATGACCCACCAGCCTCCTCTGTCCATGGGATTCTCTAGGCAAGAATACTGGAGTAGGTTGCCATGCCCCCCAGGGGATCTTCCCAACCCAGAGATCAAACCCCCATCTCTTACGTCTCCTGCATCAGCAGGTGGGTTCTTTACCACTAGCGCCACCTGGGAAGCCCCCATCGTATAAGTGATATCATATGATATATGCTGCTAAGACGATTCAGTCATGTCGGACTCTGTGCAACCCCATAGACCGCAGCCCACCAGGCTCCACCGTCCCTGGGATTCATCAGGCAAGAACACTGGAGTGGGTTGCCATTTCCTTCTCCAATGCATGAAAGTGAAAAGTGAAAGTGAAGTCACTCAGTCGTGTCCAACTCTTTGCGACCCCATGGACGGCAGCCCACGAGGCTCCTCCATCCATGGGATTTTTCCAGGCAAGAGTACTGGAGTGGGGTGCCATCGCCTTCTCCATATGATATATAAGTGATATCATATGATATTTGCCTTTCTCTGGTTTACTTCTCTTATTATGACAATCTCTAGGTCCAGCCACGTTGCTGCAAATGTGCCAATGGCATTCTTTTTTTTTTTTTTTTTTTTTTGACTGAGCAGTACTCTGTCAGTGGACATTTAGTGGCTTCCATGTCTTGGCTATTGAACACAGTGATGCAAGCATCTTTTCAAATTAGAGTTTCTCCAGGTATATGCCCAGGAGTGGGAGAGTGGGATGCAGGAACATGTGCTAAGTCTATTTTTAGCTTTGTAAGAAACGTCCAGACTGTTCTCCATAGTGGCTGCACCATTGCACATTCCCACCAACAGTGTAGGGCGCGTCCCTCTTCTGTACTCTCTCTCCAGTATTTGCTGTTTGTCGACTTTTGGATGAAGGCCACTCTGGCCAGAGTGATGGACCAGAAATTTTAATTTGTGCTCCTTGGGAGCCTCCAAACTACTCGCTATTTGGATCTTCCAATTGCATCTTACTGTTTTAATCAAACACTACTCCTCCTGATGCTAGTGAGTTGCCTCTGCTTTTAAATACAATCTGACATTTCTCTTTTCCATTGAGATCCAAGCATTAAAACTGACACTGCTGGCATTTCAACTATGCCCTCATTTTAAAATGTGTAATATCCTCTTTGGACCCAGTGGTCAACATCATTTAGCTCCTGACATTCTGATGAAAAATATCTGCAACCCAGAAACTTATCCTGCCAGGTGGTAACATTCAGTAAACATGAGTTTCCTCTCTCTCTTCCCCAGCAAGCATTTCAGGCCAAAATGTCTTTTCTTATTTTCTGTCTTGCAGTAGACATGAGCCCTGAGTTCTAAAGCTTACCACAAGGACCCGGAGATTATAGTTTTTTCTTTTCATTGTGTCTCTGTGCACTCTGGTTTAAAGCCCTTAAAGCTCAGTTTCTAGATAAAACAAAAATTTTTTTTAGAATTTTAAAGAATGTCCATAGTATTTACTTCAGTGTCTAATCCTACTGTGAAAACTCCAGTGCGTTGCTTTCTTTTCCATATTTTTCTCAGAAATATTAACCTGTTCCTTTACCAGAAGGTTCAGAGTTTAATTTGATATAACATACAAAGACCTCAGAGTACATTTATATTTCTTGTCTCTGCTGGTGACCAAAAAAACTAAAAATAACAGTGTTAGGAACAAACTGTGAGCCATGTAGCTGATTCTGTGACACGGACCCCAAACTGGCATCTCAGCCTTGTTCTTGTAAAGAAACAAAAAGGAAGAAAGCAAATCCAGGCTCCTTTGCCTCAGCACATCTTGAGTGTTAATTTAGAAATTCTGCCTGCCAGCCGCACCAGATGCCAGAAAACCATAAATCTGAGGGGTGTCTTTTGGCTATGCGCCTCCCTGAGAACTCAGATGATGAAGCACCTGATTTAAGCTCTCTTTGGGATAAATATGTCTAGGCTCAAATTCTGTAAAGGAATCATAGATCAACCCCAATCTGGAAAATGAAAACTGGTGAAGTTTTAAATGTTCATCAGTTGTCACATCTGCTGAATCTGAGGGGCTTCCCTGATAGTTCAGTTGGTAAAGAATCTGCCTGCAATGCAGGAGTCCCCTGTTCAGTGAATCTGAATCCCAGAGGTGACATTAGCAAAGTAGGATGTCATCCTGGGGAGAGTTATACAGAGAGCCAGGAAGACTTTCTAGATTCCTAAAAATATTTTTCTTTTACTATTT
Organism: Aepyceros melampus; assembly: GCA_006408695.1. Classification (NCBI taxonomy): domain Eukaryota; kingdom Metazoa; phylum Chordata; class Mammalia; order Artiodactyla; family Bovidae; genus Aepyceros; species Aepyceros melampus. The sequence goes on along the minus strand of SJXQ01009236.1, from coordinate 153,021 downwards.
TATTTTTTAGGGAAAGAAAACATGGCTGAGTCAATAACTTAATTTGGGGGATTTGCCTTTGGCTGACAATTATGCTATGATAATGTGAAGGAAGAGGGGGAAGGAGGAAAGAAGAAAGGAGAGGAAAGAAAGAAAAGGAAGAGAAAGAAAAGATTCCCTTGGGCTTCCCAGGGCTTCCCTGATAGCTCAGTTGGTAAAGAATCTGCCTGCAATGCAAGGGACCCTGGTTCAATGCCTGGGTCAGAAAGATCCACTGGAGAAGGGATAGGCTACCCACTCCAGTATTCTTGGGCTTCCGTTGTGGGTCAGCTGGTAAAGAATCCACCTGCAATATGGGAGATGTGGGTTTGATCCCTGGGTTGGGAAGATCCCCTGGAGAAGGGAAAGGCTACTCACTGCAGTATTCTGGCCTGGAGAATTCCATGGACTGTATGTATAGTCCATGGGGTCACAAAGAGCGACAGAATGACTTTCACTTTCAGTTGGGCTTCCCATGTGGCGCTCAGTTTAGTTCAGTCGCTCAGTCACATCTGACTCTGAGATCCCATGGACTGCAGCACCCAGGCCTCCCTGTCCATCACTAACTCCCAGAGCTTGCTCAAACTCATGTCCATTGAGTCAGTGATGCCATCAAACCATCTCATCCTCTGTCGTCCCCTTTTCCGCCCACCTTCAATCTTTCCCAGCATCAGGGTCTTTTCCAATGAGTCAGCTCTTTGCATCAGGCGGCCAAAGTTTTGAGGTTTCAGCTTCAACATCAGTCCTTAAAATGAATATTCAGGACTGATTTCCTTTAGGATTGACTGGTTGGATCTCCTTGCAGTCCAAGGGACTCTCAAGAGTCTTCTCCAACACCACAGTTCAAAAGCATCAATTATTCAGCATTCAGCTTTTTATATAGTCCAACTCTCACATCCATACACGACTACTGGAAAAACCATAGCTTTGACTAGATGGATGTTTGTTGGCAAAGTAATGTCTCTGCTTTTTAATATGCTGTCTAGGTTGGTCATAACTTTTCTTCCAAGGAGCAAGCGTCTTTTAATTTCATGGCAGCAGTCACCATTTGCAGTGGTGCTAGTGGTAAAGAATCCACCTGCCAATGCAGGAGACATAAGACATGCAAGTTCGATCCCTGAGTCGGGAAGATCCCCTGGAGAAAGGAATGGCAACCCACTCCCATATTCTTGCCTGGAGAATCCCATGGACAGAGGCGCCTGGCAGGCTACAGTCCATAGTGTTGTAAAGAGTTGGACACAACTAAAGCGACTTAGCATGCGTGCCTGTACTAAGATAATTCCTCTCTAATGTATAGAATTCTACATTAGCTGCTATTTTCCAAAAGCATATATATTTTTTAAAAATGAGAAAACAAGTTGCTTTGAAGTCTGATGAGAATCTGATTGGTTTTATTTTTTTATAATCTTGGAGAATTCAGGACTTCCCAGTTACATGAGCTTTATCAGTTAGCCATCATTACGTAGCAAACCGCCCTGAAACTTGGTGATTTAAGAGAATACCATGTATTGCACCTCCCGAGTCTGTCAGCTCTGCTTGCTCAAGCATCTGTGGTCAGCTCTGGCCACCTGGTGTCCGATGGCCTTGGCTGGGGCCCATCAGCTGTCCTCCCTGTGATGTCTCACCCCCTGACCGATTAGGCTGGCCTTGTCTCCTAGCTTCAGGGGTTTCCGGTGTAGAAGTGCCCACTGCCACCCAAGACCTAGCACTAAACTAGTTCATCCTTACTCTAGTGGCCAGAGCAATTGACAAGGCAGTTCAGGTCCCGGGGACGTGGGAAGCAGGCTCTTCCTTTCCTGACAGCCAGAGCTCCGAGGCCCCATACCAAAGGGCGTGGTGGAGAGCTGCATTCATCTCCATGAGTCCTGAGGGCCTTGGCATCTGTTGCCTGATATTCTGTCATTTTAATGGCTGCTTGGTGTTCCTGCTGAAACAGGGTAGCTGGGAGCAGACAGTCTGGGAAAAATACTCACTGCTTGGCATTGAGGCGCCCACGTGAGGGAACCTGCAGGCAGAGTTCTCTACTGCAAGGATGCCTTCATCACACAGCAGGCTGGGGAGAAAGAAACTAGTAAGCAGCCTGCCTTGCTACACATATGCGGTGCTGGCGATGGATTTACAAGGAAGACATGAAAAGTGCATATGCCAAAATCCAGTTGTAAGCTGAAGCTCCACTACTTTGACCACCTGATGTGAAGAACTGACACATTGAGAAAGACCGTGATGCTGGGGAAGATTGAAGGCAAAAGGAGAAGGGTGTGGAAGAGGATAAGATGGTTAGACAGCATCACTGCCTCAATGGGCATGAATTTAAGCAAACTCCAGGAGACAGTGGAGGACAGAGGAGCTGGCGTGCTTCAGGTCTGGGGTCACAAAGAGACGGACACAACTTGGCAACTGAACAACATGTTGTAAGGTATCCAACTCCCACTCAGAAGGAATTCTTCTGTACTCAGGGATCAAAATTTTTGAATGGGTCCCATAACATCCAGGATTTAGGCCAGGGACCTCAGACTGCAGTACAAAGACCTTGACAGCATGGCTGCAGTCTCACTCTCCATTCCTACACTGGGAAGTCCCAATCTTTAAATAACAGACCCCTTCCACAATGGGATACAATCTCCTGAGGGCTTTTAGAATTTTGAAAAATCATTTTAATAATTTTTCATGGTATTCAGGGAATAAATAGTTTGAGGAATAAGTAATTACTCTTTATTTTAGATGAATATATTCTTGAAGACTTATTATGGGTCCACAGCTCCCTACCCACAATTGTAAATTCAAAAAAGCTCTGAAAAACAGAAGGTCTTTTCTATATTTGGCTCAAATTTATTTGTCCACAAATCTGACCTTAACTGACATGAGGCTGTTCAGAGTATAGCTTGAATCAGGCTATATTTATCCTGCATGGTATGAATATTCAGAGGTTTCACTGTAGAAATATTAATGTACTTAACTGTAGGCTGCAGCCCCAGACTTCACCAGGGGGTTTTATATAACGTATGACACATACAGTGTGCTACTTTGTTAAAAGCTCAGAAATCCTGAAATCAGAAACACATCTGCTTTAAGATTTTTAGCTAAGAATTTGGACCACTATACAGTCATTGCAATACAACTCAATAATGTTTAAAATATATCCTTTAAAATCTATGCAATCATCCTATACAAAGGATGAGCTTTTGTAATGAGCTTCCCAGATGGCTCAGTGGTGAAGAATCCACCTGTCAGTGCAAGAGACACGGGTTCAATCCCTGGGTCAGGTAGAGCCCCTGGAAGAGGAAATGGCAACCCTCTCCGGTACTCTTGCCTGGGGAATCCCGTGGACAGAGAAGTCTGGCAGGCTACAGTCCATAGGATTGCAAAGAGTCCGACACCACCGAGTGAGTGCTCACGCATATATGCAGGCACACACTGAAGCAGCCTCTTGAGAGTCTCTGGGACTGCAAGGAGATCAAACCAGTCAATCCCAAAGGAAATCAACCCTGAACATTCATTGGAAGGACTTTTGCTGAAGCTGAAATGCCAGTACTTTGGCCATCTGATGCAAAGAACTGACTCACTTGAAAAGACCCTGATGCTGGGAAAGATTGAAGGCAAAAAAAAGGGGGGGGTTGGCAGAGGATGAGAGAGATAGATAGCATCACCGACTCAATAGACATGAATTTGGACAAACTCCAGGAGACAGGGCAGCCTGGGGTGCAAAGCCAGACATGATTTAGCAGTTGAACAGCAGCAACAATGTAATGGCAACGCCTGTCATCCCCGCTTACGGTAGTTAGAAAATAGATATATGTCCACAGGTTCCTCGCTCTTCCTCCTTTCCACTCATGGAGTTTAATTCTCCTCCCCAAAACTTTGGAATAAGAGACTCTCTTCCCATGCTAGAATACAGTGGAAGCAATGCTGCCTTGCTTCTCAGGTTGGGTTATCAGAAGATTCTCTTCCATCCTGGATGCACACCGTCCCACCCTCTTCCTCTTGGGCCATGTCCTCTGGGGGAAGACAGCTGCTCTGCTATGAGCTGCCCTGGGGAGATCAAAGCTCAGCAACTGTGGGTTGGGGGTGACCTTCAGCCAACATTTGGCCCTCAGCCCCACAACTCATCCAGATCTGAGACTTGACAACAACTGCGGGAGACAGCCTGGAAGCAGGTCCTTCAGCCCTAGCTGAACCATAAGATGAGGTCACAGCCCAGGGCTTGACTAAAGCGCCATGACAGCCCCTGAGCCAGGACCGCCCCGCTAAGCTGTTCCTGCGTCCCTAAATCCACAGGATCTGAGATAACAGACGCTTGTTGTTTTGGGCTGTGAAGTTGTGGGTAATTTGTGACACAGCAATAGAGAGCTTCCCTCGTGGCTAAGATGGTAAAGAATCTGCCTGCAATACAGGAGACCCAGGTTTGATCCTTAGGTCAGGAATATCCCCTGATGGGGATCTTCAGTATTCTCCAGCGTTCTTGCCTGGGAAAGCCCATGGACAGAGGAGCTTGGCAGGCTACAGTCCATGGGTCTGTAAAGAGTCAGACACGACTGAGCAGAGTAGAGAGCTAATACCTCTCTCAGTGTGCTATTTCTTTCTCACCACACTTTTATCATGAGCCAATGTGTTAGTTCGTTTTTAATTAGTTGCTGTTTATCTTCTTTTCCTCGGGAGGGAGGAGCCAATGGGTATGTTCATGGTTGTGTTCCATCACTTAATGCCCAGCCTGGCTCACGGATGCTGAAGAAACATTGAAAGATGGAAAGAGAGGGAGAAAATTATTCTGAAGACAGAACCAGGGAGGCCGTGAGGGTTTGGGCTCAGGGTTAACAAATAACAGAGTAACTTTTAAAGCCCCAAGTCCCAGAGAGTAACTGTCCCTCACCCCTCCCCTGGTCCAGGTGGTCCCCAGGCCGTGTGGACTCTGGGTGCCCCTCCCCGCCCCCCTGACGCCCTCACTCACTCCCAGCTCCATCATCCCTCACCAGTGTCGTCAGTCTCTCTGTTCCCACCCACAACCCATGCCTATGAATCCATTCTAAACACTGAACTGTGCACCGTGGGGGAGGGGAGGGTGATGGGAGGCTGAGGCTCCATCCATTCCTCCAGGGTCTTAAATGCACCTATAGCCACCACCTTACCCCAAGTTAAGACCCAGTGGTTCAGAATGAGGTCTCGACTCCTATTACAGCCCCTCAATAAAATGACAAGGAGGGAGTCAAGTAAAAGTATTGTCAGTTCTAAAGAGAGTAAAGCTAACTCTCCTCTTGCCCAAGAGGGTAACTCAGACCATCTTGCCAGAAAGTAGTTTAGCCATAGATTTGAAAAATATTAGAACTATCGGATCCTGCCACCCAGTAATTCCACTCAGGAGAACTAGCTTTAAGGTGCCTTCGCTGCATCCTGGGATTGCAGCATAGGCTGAAATAAAGATCTTTATACCAAGATGGCAACACAGTTTGCTTTTAGTAGATTGTAAACAACCTAAATACCTCATTATAGAAGAAGACTTAAATTAATTAGAATAGAGCCTTTAAATGAGTGTTACTCACCTGGTAAAACCATCCTTTCATGTTTTTCAATGACATGAGAAAATGCTCACAATACATGAAGATGATATAAAGATACATATGTATATAATCCAGCACACATATACAATGACTGAAAAAAACAACCAACTGTTGCCAGTGTTGTTCTCTGGGGATTTTTTTCATCTTTATGGTTCTGTGCACTTTGGCCACCTGACACAAAGAGCCGACTCATTGGAAAAGACTCTGACGCTGGGAGAGACTGGGGGCAGGAGGAGAAGGGGATGACCGAGGACGAGATGGCTGGGTGGCATCACCAACTCAATGGACGTGAGCCTGAGTGAACTCCGGGAGATGGTGATGGACAGGGAGGCCTGGCGTGCTGCGATTCATGGGGTCGCAAAGAGTCAGACACGACTGAGCGACTGAAACATGACGAGTATTCTATGTACAGCCTACATTTTCTACACCAAGTGTGGATTGCTTTTATATTCAGCTAGCAATTATAGTTTTCTGAAGTGAAGAACAGGGAGGCAGATGAAGGAAGATAAATCTGAAATCACATCGAAGACCCTGGTCAGCATTGTCTTTGCTGCACACTGGGAGCTGTGTCACAGTGACGGGCCGTCAAATTCACAAGGATGGAAGCCCAGGGGTAGGGTCTCCCCCTCAGGTCCGAAGGCAAAAAGAGAAGGGGGTGACAGAGGATGAGATTGGATGGCATCACCATCTCAATGGACATGAGTCTGAGCAAACTGAGAGCCTTTCTCTGAGGTTGAAGGGAAGTCAGGCTATATAAGGAGCAACACTGAACTTTATTGGCTTAATACAGCAAAGGTTTATTTTCAGCTTTGGATGCAGAGACATAGGGGAAGGGTCATGAAGGGTGAGGATCCTGCAGGGAAGATTCTGTGGGCCAGGCCTGCAACTGGGGTTTGATCTTTCTACCTGTATCCCATCAGTCCTGTCTCAATGGTGTTGCTTCTGCTACCTGTAAGGGCAGGACGCCCAGGAAGCAAGTGAACTCATCTTGAGCATCCTGTCTGGGACCTAAACATCCACTTGCAGAACAGCCCCTCCCTCACGTCCACTGAGACTGCAGAGGCCTGTGCTTGGGAGAGGGAAGCTGGGAGCTAGGAGCCCAGCACTGCGGATCAACAGCTGGGGATTTTCCTGGCAGCCCAGTGGCTAAGGCTCTGCACTACCAGCTCAGGGGCTCAAGTCTGATCCATGCTCAGGGAACTATTAATCGACCCCATATTTCACAGGTAAGAGTTCATGTAAGGCAACTAAAGATCCAAAGTGCTATAATTAAGACCTGGTGCAGCCAAATAGATAAATAAATAAAATAAATAAAAACAAAAACAAAGTGAAACACCTCCCAGATGGACAGTGGATGGAACCCACAACATACAAGGCAGACTGCGTCTATTTCTGGATCATTGCTCTAGGCAGTCTGGACCCTGCCAGGGTTCTTCTGCTGCAAAGGTGGCCTTGAATTTACCAATCTAATTTCCAATACTTTTCTTTTCTGGAAGGCAGGGGGTGGATGTGGACTGCATATCAAGAGCAAAGAAGAAGCTGGGTGATTGAGAACCAAGCTTTTCTCATTGTAGAGTGCTCTGGGTCACTTCAGAGAAATAAGAAATCCTGCACATGCCCCAGCCCTCCTTATCCACCTGGGCTCTCATATCTCCCACAGAGACCATGAAATGCATGTTCCTCCCAAGAACATGGGCGTCACCCAAGTGAAACTCCAAGAAAAGAGGTGGAAGAGAGAATACGGAAAGTGGATGAATTAATACTGAGCCCATAACAAACTCAGGCAGAGACTGGTCATCAGATTAAAGGCAGCTCAGACGGTAAAGAATCTGCCTGCAATGCAGGAGATACAGGTTCGATCCTAGTTTGAGAAGATCCCCTGGAGAAAGAAAGGGCAACTCATTGGAGTATTGTTGTCTGGAGAATTCTATGGACAGAGAAGCCTGGCAGGCTACAATCCACAGGGTCACAAAGAGGCAGACACAACTGAGTGACTCTTTTAAATTGTTTAAACCTTGCCGAGGGATCCCAAGATTCGCTACTAAGGAGAAAGACATTAGAAGTCAAGTCTGTCTTTAAAGTCCACTGGGGTCCTCAAAAATGCAGATTTTGCCCACAGATGTAAATGGGTCCCAAGCTCCAAACCAAGCTGCTCCCACAGGCACGCAGAGCTCCAGCCAGAGCTGGAACATCGGAAACCTCAGCAGAAGGGGCCAAGCGCACAGGAGATAGACCGTGAGAACCACATGGCCAGCAGCCAGGGCTGGGCTTCCCCAGTAAGCACGCAAGTAAAGGTCCAGATGCGGCGCCTCTCAAATTTTCCACCCAAGCCTCCCAAAGACAGGGCAGAGGACCCACAGAGCAAGCCCGGAGCAACAGCCCTAAAGAGTTGGCCTAATGTCAATCCCTTTATTTATATTTAAAATTCCTGGGAACACATTATCCAATTCCACATATATCCCATATCTATTCAATAATATCCAAAAAATTACTACCAAGCAATTAACACGCTGTACGCTCCCTGAGGCTTTGTCTTATACTTAGTCTGGCACCTACCACTCTGAGGGTGGGCTTCCATCTGGCAGCCTCAGCACCACCTTGGGAGCATAGGAAATGCAGATGCTTGCCCCACCCCGCAGCCAAGAACCCCAATCTGCATTTTAACCAGATCCTGGAGTGACTCATTCATAACATTTGAGAAAAGTTGGTCTGCCTCAAGCTCCAAGGAGTGTGCATGCTTGCATGCTAAGTCACTTCAGCCATATCCGACTCTGTGACCCTATGGACTGTAGCCCACCAGGCTCCTCTGTCCATGGGATTATCCAGGCAAGGATGCTGGAGTGGGTTGCCATTTCCTACTCCAGGAACTGAGAGTGCAGACACTCTAGTTTAAGAAACAGAGCTACATGGGATTTTTGGGAGTTCTGTTTGTGAACCTTCATCCTACAACTCTCTACCTCAGCACGCAGCTTAATTTTCTCCAGCACAGTTATTTGTTTGTGTTTAGAACGTAAGCTTCATGAAGAGGGGTCTGTGGCAGACTCCTACACAGAGAATCTTATCTATAATAAATGCTCATTAAAAGGATTTTGAGGGAATGGAGGTAACTAGGGAAGGGAAGAAGGACTGGATTGTGAAAAGTAAATCAAGTGTTAGCCTTTTCATGGAATTTCCCTAAAAAAAAAAAAAATCTATTTTCCTCTTCAGAAAAACAGAAACAAAAAGTCATATTGGCATGTTCACACAGAAACCTGGTCCTAAATGTTTATAGCAGCTGTATTCATAATAGCCAAAAATTGAAACAACCCAGATGTCGTTCCCTGGGTGAGTGAGTAAACATATGGTAGCATGTCCATCCAGGGGAATAAACTCAGCAAAGAAAAGGAATTAGCTACTGATACACACACAGCTTGGATGGAGCTCAGGGCAATTACACTGAAGACAGAAAGCCCATCTCTAAAAGGATATTGCTACAGGTTGAATGCTTGGGTTTCCCCCAAAATTCACATGCTGAAATTCCAACTTCCACAGCGATATCAGGAGGTGGGGCTTCTGGGTGGTGATCAGGTCATGGGGACAGAGCTCTGATGAAAAGGATTCGTGTCCTTACAAAAGAGACCCAGGGGGCTCCCTCACCCCTCCACCATGTGAGGACACAGTGAGGAGCCAGCTGTCCATGAACCAGGAGAGGGTCCTCAGTAGACACCCGACCTGCCGGAGCCTTGATCCTGGACTCCCCAGCTTCTAGGAATGTTTTGTTTTTGTTAGCCACCTGGTTTATGGTACTTTGTTATAGCATCCCTGAAGGACTAAACAGGTACATAGGACAGGATTCTATTTACTGACTCGTGGCTGCAAGGAGTTGGCAGGGGAGAACAGGCGTGCCTATGAAAAGGCATATCTTCGGGATGTTGGAACAGTTCTGTATCTTGACCAGGTGGTGATTATGCATCTACGCAGGTGGTAGAATTGTACAGACACCCCCCCCCAACACCCCACAACTCACACACAGAGGTGTGCATGTGATTCTGATGAAATCTGAACAAGGTCTGTAGATTGCACTTGTGTCAATTTTCTGGTTTTGCTATTGAATTATAAAATGTCCCCATTGGGGGAACTGGCTGAGGGGTACAGGGGGCCTTTTATAATTATTTTCAAACTAAAAAGTTAAAAAGGTCTTATTGAAGATTCATGGTATAGATAGGAATTATGCCTTGCTTGAAAACATTTAATTCACGAGAGAGAACTTTATACTGCTCAGCATGACCTAACCATGGAAGTGTTTTGATTTCTACTGTACAAAACATGTCTCTCTGAATAAGAGACAACAGTTGAGCCAAAATTGTCTGCTTCCATCTGGATTTTTTTGGGGCTCCAAAATCACTGCAGATGGTGACTGCAGCCATGAAATTAAAAGGCGCTTACTCCTTGGAAGAAAAGTTATGACCAACCTAGATAGTATATTCAAAAGCAGAGACATTACTTTGCCGACTAAAGTCCATCTAGTAAAGGCTATGGTTTTTCCAGTGGTCATGTATGGATGTGAGAGTTGGACTGTGAAGAAGGCTGAGCGCAGAAGAATTGATGCTTTTGAACTGTGGTGTTGGAGAAGACTCTTGAGAGTCCCTTGGACTGCAAGGAGATCCAACCAGTCCATTCTGAAGGAGATCAACCCTGGGATTTCTTTGGAAGGAATGATGCTAAAACTGAAGCTCCAGTACTTTGGCCACCTTATGCGAAGAGTTGACTCATTGGAAAAGACCCTGATGCTGGGAGGGATTGGGGGCAGGAGGAGAAAGGGACGACCGAGGATGAGATGGCTGGATGGCATCATGGACTCAATGGACGTGAGTCTGAGTGAACTCCAGGAGTTGGTGATGGACAGGGAGGCCTGGCGTACTGCGATTCATGGGGTCGCAAAGAGTCAGACACGACTGCGCGACTGAACTGAACTGAATACTCATGAGGGCTGAAATCCTTGTTGTCTGACTCTTTTGTGATCCCATGGTCTGCAGTCCACCAGGCTCCTCTAACCATGAAATTTCCCAGGCAAGAATACTGGAGTGGGTTGCCATTTCCTTCTCCAGGGAATCTTCCCAACACAGGGATCAAACTCATGTCTCCTGCGCTGCAGGCACATTCTTTATCACTGAAGCACCATGGAGGTAGAACCATGGAAGAGTTTTGATTTCTACTGTACAAAACATGTCCTCTGAATAAAAGAAAGAACAGTTGAGCCAAAAGTTATTGTCTGCTTCTGTCTGGATTTAGAAGTAAGTAACCCTCATGAGAAGGAAATGGCAACCCCCTCCAGTCTTCTTGCCTGGAGAATCCCAGGGATGGGGGAGCCTGGTGGGCTGCCATCTATGGGGTCGCACAGAGTCGGACATGACTGAAGCAACTTAGCAGCAGCAGCAGCAACCCTCATGAGGGCTTAAATGATTATTTCTCATTGTCAGTCCTGGGGCTGGAACCTGGGGAAATGTCCACTTAGATGGAAGAGAGCAGAGAAGGCCATGAAGGCTGCACCTGATTTGGGGGTGATGGGAGATGCTACCATTGTCTGATGGTGTTTGAGACCCAGCATTAGCTCATGACTCAAGCAACAGACACAGCATCAGGGGGCAGCCATCACTTGGTCCCGGAGGATCACTCTGCCAGCTCCATCAGCAGCCGTGTCTGTCCTGAGGAAAGAGAGCCACCTGGAGTCTTGCTCCCTGACTTGAACCAACAGCCGGCATAAGAAGATGAGGGAGGCAATCGGTGACCTTCATTCACCCGTTCCTTCTTTTCACCAAGACTCAGTAGATCTTCTCCCTCTTCTTCACCTGGGAACACAGCTTTCACTGGGGTCAAAATATGGGTGGCCCCAAGGAAATGAACAGAAGCTCTAAAGTCACCTCAAGCTATTGCTAAAGCCATCACAACAAAGGCGGGGCTTGAGAACCTGAGAGCCTGCGGGAGCAGGACAGGAAAGGGGTGCAGTGAGCCCAGTGGACTATGTGACTTCCAAGCCCCAGCTGTTGGCTCCTCCAGGCCTTCGACCTACCGAATCATCCAACTTCTCAGGACAATCCAGCAGCCTGGATCTTGTTGTCAAATGCACTGTTTAAAGTGTAATTGAAATATTTAAGACCCCCACATGTGCCAACAACATCTTCCTGTTTCTACAAGCCACCATCTCCACCCTGAGCAAGGCAGGGACCACAAGAGGGCCAAGAGGTCAGCCTGCGCCAGAAGATACCAGCTGGACCTCTGTGGTCCTGGATACCTTCATTCTCAAGCTTTCAGAGCAGGAGAGGCAGAGAAAACCTAGTGCCTGGGAGAAGGAAGGCAGAATGAGGGGCTGTAGGGGTTTGGAGCAACTCTACCCTCAAGAATAAAGAAGCAAAGTGTAGGGACCTCCCTGCTGGTCCAATGGTTAAGAGTTCACCTTCCAACGCAGGGGGGAGAGGGTTTGATCCCTGCTTGGGGAGCTACGATCCCACATGTTTCACATTCAAAAGAGAAAACAACAACAAAAAAGGTAAAACAGAGATAATATTGCATCTGATTCAATAAAGACTTCAAAAATGGTCCACATCAAAAAAAAAAAAAGTTATAGAAACAAAATGTACTAACATGTGAGCGCTTCTGACCTTCCAGCCCAACCTCCTCCCCATCCTTCTAGTCCAAGACGGAGGGCTCTGCTAGCTGAGGTCCAAAACAGCGGGGTGGGGGTGGAGAGGAGGGGTCTTTGGAGGGGCAGGATCCTCATATTGAGAAAACCAAAAGCCTTGCCAATTGTTGTCAGAAATTGGAATAAGGCTGGCTTCACCAGTTTTCAGGAAGCTCAGGTGAGTCTGGAATGACTTTTGGCCACTACACTGCATGTTTGAATTCAGTAAGGATTGCTGAGCCCTGGCCAGTGAGGCTCGGCTGAGAATTAGTCTGCTTCCTGTAGAGAAATGCTTTCGGTTCTGAGAGTTCAAAGTAAGGATGTTTTCTCCCATAGTCTGCAAGTCTAGGGGCATTTTCTGCATGATTTAAGCCTCAGGGACTTGCCCATGGTTCCCAGAGGTGAATGTCTTACAAATGATAGTGTCCTTCAGAATCAGTGAGGCCGAGGGTGGACAGGACAGCTGGCCTTTATTTAGCAGTCTGGGAACAAAGGGAGCCCCCAGTTTATTAAAAAACAGAAAATTGGTATGGAGAGGGGGCATCGTGTCAGGAAAAGCTAAATTAGCAGCTGGCATGGGGCCTGGTCAGGACTGTTTGAAATCTGGAGGAACAGCTTGACCGAAGCCCATTCTGAGGAGGGATTGTCAAGAGAGCTTCTTGGAAGAGAATTTTCCCCAAAGAGAGCCAAAAGACAAGCTCAGCCCCGAACAAAGCCTTAGTTGTCATTCAGACTTTGTGCAACCCAGGTGACCTTGATCCAGCCCCTGGACATCTGGCCAAAATCCTGGGGGGCAGGGGTGGGGAGACTTGGAAGCCAGACAGAAAGAGGGGTCCTCCTCACGATCAGTCAGACTTGGGGCACAGAAGAGGAGAGGGGCTTTGCTCTTCAGGGGCAGCCCCCCAGGAAGGGGTAATGGGACCAGCAGAGAAGATGGCAGAGAGGGGAGGCTAGGGAAGCAGCTGGGCACCAAGGAGGGGCCAGAAGCACGTGTTCTTAAGTACAAATAAGACATCACCCAGAGACCCCCGAGAAGGACGGGGCGAAGACGGTCAAAGCATCAAGTGCAGGCAGGGAGAAGATATACGTGTCTACACCCATTTGAACTTCAGTCTCAGGGCCAAGAGAGCTCGGAACGCAGGAACATCCCCGGGACATGCAGTGAAGGCCCAGCATGACTGTCTCACATTGCTGAGGTTGCAGTTCTCTGAGAGCAGGCATTCTTATCTCTTTTGTTTAGGACTCGCTCTCCAGAGGCTAGAAGAGTGCCTGGCATACAGCGATAAAGATATTTTTGGGTTGACTATGTTGCCCATGCAGTTCCACCCTCTCAGTTCTATGGAGCAAAGAGGATGCTGACAAAGAAGATGATGCGACCTTTCCCTCAGGTGACATTCACTGAAACAGATACGAGAGGAGGCTCCATCGGGAAAGGCTTAGAGATGGCTGAGCGCGTGGATGGATGGAGCAGGTAATGTTGGGGCATCATCTCAGGCAGTGACAGAGGGCAGAGCCTCCAACACCGGGCGCCCCGCTCCACCCGCCAATGTGTCAGATCCACAGGCGCTGACAGCTCATTAATATTAATGGGAGTTGGCTCAGCAGTTTCTGAATATTCTAAATTTGAGCTCTGCTTCGACACTTCCTGGGACAAGGAACCAGGCTGAATTCAGACATAGCCCTCAGAGTTTTAGAAGACATTGAGCTGAATTCTACTATTATTTTAGCCTTCCCACGCAAACCTCAACGCCTGCACTTCTATTGAGTTACTCCTGACATGGTCTGGTGGCGGTCAGGACACGTCCCCAGCACAGAAGTGACCCTCTCACTCCTACTCACACTGGCATCACTAACATTCGCCAGATTAGAGGAAGAAATAGCCTGAATCCTGATGGAGAACCAGCCAGTGTGCACTCTGGAGTCCCATGGGCCAAATCTCAGCTCTGTCATTTTTACCCGTAAATGTTGCTGATTTAGGTAAGTCATTAATACTTGGTTTGTCCAAGTCTCTATTCAACAAATGTAATGTGAAGGAATTAAAACCTGGATCAGTTTCCTATTCCCAATGTAACATTGATCACAAACGTGGTGGATTCCCACAACCCAGACTTCCTTTCTCCCAGTTCGGGAGGTCTCACTGGGCTGAAGTATAGGTGTTAGCAGAGTTTTATTCTTTCCACAGGCTCTGGGAGAAAATGCACATTCTGGCTGTTGCCAGTTTCCAGAAGTTGCCCACATTCTTAGCCTGGTGGTCTTTTCCTCTACCTTCAAAGCCAGTAGCGGCTGCTCTGGTCTTTCTCACAGGGTATTAAAGACTTGACTGCCTGCTGCTTCTATTTATAAGGAGCCTAAGGCAATGGCAACCCACTCCAGTACTCTTGCCTGGCAAATCCCATGGATGGAGGAGCCTGGTAGGCTGCAGTCCATGGGGTCGTTAAGGACTGAGTAACTTCACTTTTGCTTTTTACTTTCATGCATTGGAGAAGGAAATGGCAACACACTGCAGTGTTCTTGCCTGGAGAATCCCAGGGATGGCGGAGCCTGGTGGGCTGCCGTCTATGGGGTTGCACAGAGTCGGACACGACTGAAACGACTTAGCAGTAGGGTTTCCACTGGGCCCATCTGGATAATCTCCCTATTTAAGATGAAGAGATTAGCAATCTTAATCCCTTTTGCCTTGTAAGGTCACATGATCACAAGTTCCGGGCATGAGGACACAGACGTCTTCAGGGGACCATTTTTCTGCTGACTTTGATCCTGTCCAAGGTGTGGGGTGAGGCTGACCTGAGGACCAGCAGCACTGTGCTTGCCATGCGCTGAGTGGATTTCTCCAGAAACTGGACATATGTGGGCATAGGAACACAAGAAGACAGAAGACTCCCACAGCCTTGCCTAGTCCTCATCCCAGTAGAGGTTCCCATCCAACTTTGCCCACCCAGTCTGCCAATTTTAGAGAAAGTAACCATCCACCATGATCCAGCCAACCTTCCTTTTGCTTTTGTCTGCCTGGAATACAACGATAAACACTCTCTATGCCCAGACCCCTTATTTCATGTTCTGCCCAACCCACCAACAGTGATAACACTGACTAGGGTCCCTACTCAATACATGGAACTGCACATCCACGACTTCCCCTCCAACATCCGGGAGCCAAGCTCCAGGATCCCTCCCAGAGCAAATACACCCCACATATGCCCTTGGAGTAACACAGCCTCGCTCTCAGGAGCCCAGCGCAAGGCCAGCTTCTTTCTTGACACAGAAGGAACACAGGAAGCCCCCATGTGCATGGGAGACAGCCAGCTTGCACAATAATTCCTAGCTCTCACACTCTCTGAGTCTTTCCTCACCATGGTTGTTCCCACAGTCCTCAGGACCTTTTCCTCAAGCCACTCTTGTTCTTGTAACCTGAACACTCCTGATAGGACACCTTATTCCCAGGTGGCTTTTCTGCTTAATATATGCACCAGTCACCATGTTAGTCTGTGGAGACCCCGTGTAAATGAAAGGTTCTGCTAAAACCCTCCACTGAAGGGCTGTAGAAACAAACTCTGTGGTGTTCTTAATTATCATCAAGACACAATCTGATGGACATAAAAGGAAAGAAGAGGGCTGGCCATGACCACCTTAAATGGCTGACTGTAATTATTTCAGCGGACAGTGTGCCCTGGAGGAAGGCATGAGTCTGGACTAAGTTGTTGCTGGGTTTAAGTCACTGTGCTGTCCCCTTAGACCTGGGAGTCCCTGAGCTAGTTGGGCTCTCCAAACCTCACTTTCCTCCTCTGTAAAGTTGCTGGGAATAACCCAATGTGCGGGCTTCCCTTGTGGCTCAGCTGGTAAATAATCTGCCTGCAGTGCAGAAGACCTGGGTTTGATCCCTGGGTTGGGAAGATCTCCTGGAGAAGGGAAAGGCTACCCACTCCAGTATTCTGGTCTGGAGAATTCCACAGACTGTATTGTCCATGGGGTCGCAAAGAGTCGGACACGACTGAGTGACTTTCACTTTCACCCAACGTGTAGTATTAGAAGAAAAGAGAAAGGGCATATCTACTAAAATTGTCACATCTCACACCAAATTCTGTTCTGATTTACCCACTTCTGCGCCCCCAACTCCCTCAAAGCATAGTGGATGAAACAGCAGCCACATTCTTAGATCTTACAGATTCTGAGTCAGGAATTTGGCCCATCTTGGCCAGGACATTCCCCTGCACCTGCTGCTGTCAGGTGAAGGCAGGAGTCTCACACTCAGCTAGAGGGGGCTGCCTCCGGTCAGCTTCACTGAGAAAGAGCCGAGATCACTCTTCACAGTTGTATGATTTATAAAACTGAGAGGAGACCAAGGCAATGTTGCTGGGGGCTATTCAGAGTTTGGTCCCAACATTTCTGTCGCATGAGCAATATGTAACCTTGCTTCATAAGTGCTTCTGTCTAAAGTCACTTTATTTGATCTATATTTGTTCAAAATAATTACATTAATTATCACGATAATTTAGCATGTCTTTATTCTAAGGGGCTATCTTAAGTGGCTCAGTGGTAAAAAAAAAAAAAAAATTATCTACAAATGCAGGAGATACAAGTTCCATCTCTGGGTCAGGAAGATCCCCTGGGGGAGAAACTGGCAACCCACTCCGGTATTCTTGTCTGGAAACATCCCAAGGACAGAAGAACCTGGCAGGCTACAGTCCATGGGTCTCAGAGTCTGACATGACTGAGCGACTGAGCATTCTCACACACATTTTACTTTAAACACTAAAACACTAGCTGGGCCAAATTGAGCATCTTCCCATGCTGGGTAACGTGACCTGAATATCCTTTGGCTGCCAGCCTCACCACCAGCGTCCACTACAGTGTGTTTATCAGTCATTGTTTTACGAGCCCACAAATCTGGCCACTTTCTCATCACCTCATACCTACTATAACATGTTACTTTAGCACTTTCCGGAACGACTGCCGGACAGCTTGGCAAATGGTCCTCTTCCTTTGCGGAGATGTAACATATTGTTGTCTCATTATCGCTGAACTCACAGCCAGCTGCTCTAAAGGAAGTTCGTCTAACAGGTATTTTCTCCATCAGGCATATTCCCGCCTTCTTGTGTTTAGGACACAGGACAATGACGTCAGTGCTAGGCTTGGGAGCTACTTTAAATGGCAAGATCTCCAACAATAAGCACAAAGGTGCTGAAAACGCAGCACTAGATGGACCGCAGAAAGGACATCTATTTCTAGTATGAGATCAATTCGGCCAGGACGTGCAGCTGTGCTGGTGCTCCGGTCACATCCCCGAAGGACCACAAAGGTGCTACAAATGTGGATTTGGGGGTTGCAAATACATTCTAGTGAACAAGATAATGCACAAATTTATAGTTAGTGAAAAATGAGAATGGACTCTTTCCAGTGTCCTCCTGGGATGGCTGGAGGGCTGCACCCTGCTAGGCTTTATCCACCTGGATGTCAACATGGCGACCTCCCCAACATGGCGACAGGACACGGTTGGACAAACTATGTGGTGACTGCATGGCTAAGGGCAAGTCCCAAGAGATTGAAAAGGAAGCGGCATGGCCTCTCCTGACCTAGCTTTGGCAGTCATACAGAGTCACTTCCGCCACATTCTGCTGGTTGCTAGGGAGCCCAGATTCAAGGAGAGGAGGTTTGGACTCCACATCTTGTGAGAGTGATGCTATGAAGGTCATCTTTGGAAAACACAATCTGACGGCTGTGGGGGAAAAAAAGAACAAAACAAAGCAGTAGCTATTATTTGATACAAAACAACTACAACAGAAGGTGCTTCAACCAATGCCCACAAGTGTAGAAGTAATTGCTCAGAGAGCTTGCTTTCATCTCCTACCTCAGGAGACTCAGGCAGCTAGCCCCACACTCAGCCCAGCTACATCTTCAAGGGAAAGCTAGATGGGAGATTAGG
The DNA here is from genome assembly GCA_006408695.1 of Aepyceros melampus. NCBI lineage: Eukaryota > Metazoa > Chordata > Mammalia > Artiodactyla > Bovidae > Aepyceros > Aepyceros melampus. The sequence continues at coordinate 134,876 of SJXQ01009236.1, read as the reverse complement.
AGAATGGCAAGGGAGCCAGAGAATCTTGTAATGCAGGACTTCAAAAAAAAAAACCAAGAGTTCTTTAAATCCAACTGGGACATAGTCTGGTCCCAGTCATGTGCCAGGAATTCACAGCTGAACCACAACATAATGGAGGGTTGGAGTACTCAGAAACTAACACCTGCCGAGGATGTTTAAATATATGTATTTGTTCAATCCTGCCTTAAACACATGAATCCAGAAGTCCATAGTACTTTGGACAAGTAATCCCGGTGTCATCACTCTGCATGTGTGCTCTGGCATGTCCAGCTCTTTGTGACCCCATGAACTGTAGCCCATCAGGCTCCTCTGTCCAAATGACTTGCCAGCCAAGAATACCGGAGGGGGTTGCCATGCCCTCCTCCAAGGGATCTCCCCAGCCCAGGGATGGAACCCATGTCTCCTGCACCAATAGGCGGATTCTTTACCACTGAACCACCAGGGAAGCCATGTAGCCAGTAGAACAGGTATTCTTCTTCAAAGAATTGGACTCAACTGAGTGACTATGCTTTTCTTGTCTTCCAATACTTTTAAATAAGCACTCAATTTTACTTCAGTAAAAGAGTCATTGACGTGAGAGGACTTTTGAGGCAGCCTGGAATAAGGGAATTAACACAAACTTTGAGGTTAACATGGGGTTTTTATGTCAGTCTGAGTGCCCAATTTCTGCATTGACTTCATCCAGTCTCTTCAATCACTTCCAAGTTTTACAGCCAAAGGCAGTGGAAACATTCAAACATCAAACGTATAACAGTTACTTACAACCCAAATCACAGGCCAAGGTTCAACCCCCTAGTATATATGAACTCCTAGAAATTATTAAGAATAAAACTTAAAGCAAAAGGCATGAAGGATGTGAATAGATACTTCATGAAAGTGAAAATATGAAAGATTGTTGATGCAGTGAGAATACACTGAACATCACTCATAATAAGGAAAGCAAATCAAAACTACAGTGGATTTCAAAGGTGTAATAAACTTTTGCTGGCAAGGGTCTCAATTTCATATGCAGCTGACTGGAGTGAAGTGTGCACAGCCCTTTGGGAGAGCAATTTGTCAACATCTGTCAAAATCATAAATCGATTCCCTTTGTCCATCCATTCTACTGGAGAATTCGTCAGAGCTATCCACAGAGAAAATGAAAGAATACACTGCAGCTTTGTTTGTGATAGCAAAATATTGGAAGAAACCCAAACATCTATCAATAGGGGACTGGTCATATAATGATACATCCATTTTGCCACTCTGTGAAATACTACATAGCTGTAAGAAAAAAGCATGATAAAACTCGCTAGATGTGACATGGAAATGTCTCCAAGATAAATTGCTCGTGAAAAAGCAAGAGCATGCATCATGCACCGCCATTATGGTAAAAAAAAAAAAAACAACAGGGGATGGAAGATAAGACTTGTGTATTTATATTCGCTGGTAGAGTCTCCAAAAAGATCCATGAGATTTGAAAGCGACATTGGAATGGAGCTTGATGGGGGTGATGGATTGGAGGTGATTTTTATCCTGCACCACTTCTGAGCATCACTGTTTGCAAATGCACTGCTCATTTAATTAACTCAAAATAATAACTGAAATTTTTGAAATTCCAAATTGCAAACAATAGATGTCTCCTAAGTAGGATAAGAAGCATAATAAGGTATTCCATAAAGAAGTGTCTTCCTGCTCATTTAAAACATCAACCTGGGAAACGCAGACAGGAGAAGTCCTGCTAGAGGGGAAACTAACATAACTGTCAGATGCACTAGTTTAGAAGCACAGTAAATAATGTCAGCTTCAGTTTCTGTTTAGTGCCAGACATCTGGAATGTGAAGTCAAGTGGGCCTTAGAAAGCGTCACTACGAACAAAGCTAGTGGAGGTGATGGAATTCCAGTTGAGCTGTTTAAAATCCTGAAAGATGATGCTGTGAAAGTGCTGCACTCAATATGCCAGCAAATTTGGAAAACTCAGCAGTGGCCACAGGACTGGAAAAGGTCAGTTTTCATTCCAATTCCAAAGAAAGGCAATGCCAAAGAATACTCAAACTACCACACAATTGCACTCATCTCACATGCTAGTAAAGTAATGCTCAAAATTCTCCAAGTCAGACTTCAGCAGTACGTGAACCGTGAACTCCCTGATGTTCAAGCTGGTTTTAGAAAAGGCAGAGGAACCAGAGATCAAATTGCCAACATCCGCTGGATCATGGAAAAAGCAAGAGAGTTCCAGAAAAACATCTATTTCTGCTTTATTGACTATGCCAAAGCCTTTGACTGTGTGGATCACAATAAACTGTGGAAAATTCTGAAAGAGATGGGAATACCAGACCACCTGACCTGCCTCTTGAGAAATCTGTATGCAGGTCAGGAAGCAACAGTTAGAACTGGACATGGAACAACAGACTGGTTCCAAATAGGAAAAGGAGTACGTCAAGGCTGTATATTGTCACCCTGCTTATTTAACTTCTATGCAGAGTACATCATGAGAAACACTGGGCTGGAAGAAACACAAGCTGGAATCAAGATTGCTGGGAGAAATATCAGATGTGTATAAGAGACAGATGTAGAACAAATTAACACTGAATTATAAAACAGTGGAAAAATGCAGAAACTTGATGACTTTTGTTTGGTGACAACTTTGATAAATCATTATTTTCATAACACAAATGTACATATTTGACAGATTTTTTTTTTAGCTCAATCAATGGCTATTCTTAAACAGTACAATAAAACAAAGAAAATGGTAGTATGGAATAATGGAAAGAGGACAGGATTTGGCTGTTAAGTCTCAGGTGTAAAAGTAATACACTATCCTTTGTAAAATTCTCTGAGTCTTAGTTTCCTCAATTGCACTATTAACATGGCAATAACATGTTCTCATACAACCTCCCAGAATTTTGAACAGCCCCAGTGATAGAATGCATGTGACCATGATTTATAAATTCTAAAATGCTCCAGTGTATTAGTTAATGTTATTNTAATCTCAGATATGCAGATGACACCACCCTTATGGCAGAAAGTGAGGAGGAGCTAAAAAGCCTCTTGTTGAAAGTGAAAGAGGAGAGTGAAAAAGTTGGCTTAAAGCTCAACATTCAGAAAACGAAGATCATGGCATCTGGTCCCATCACTTCATGGGAAATAGATGGGGAAACAGTAGAAACAGTGTCAGACTTTGTTTTTTTGGGCTCCAAAATCACTGCAGATGGTGACTGCAGCCATGAAATTAAAAGGCGCTTACTCCTTGGAAGAAAAGTTATGACCAACCTAGATAGTATACTCAAAAGCAGACATTACTTTGCTGACTAAGGTCCGTCTAGTCAAGGCTACGGTTTTTCCTGTGGTCATGTATGGATGTGAGAGTTGGACTGTGAAGAAGGCTGAGCACAGAAGAATTGATGCTTTTGAACTGTGGTGTTGGAGAAGACTCTTGAGAGTCCCTTGGACTGCAAAGAGATCCAACCAGTCCATTCTGAGGGAGATCAGTCCTGGGATTTCTTTGGAAGGAATGATGCTAAAGCTGAAGCTCCAGTACTTTGGCCACTTCATGGGAAGAGTTGACTCATTGGAAAAGAGTCTGATGCTGGGAGGGATTGGGGGCAGGAGGAGAAGGGGACGACAGAGGATGGGATAGCTGGATGGCATCACGGACTCGATGGACTTGAGTCTGAGTGAACTCTGGGAGTTGGTGATGGACAGAGAGGCCTGGCGTTGTGCGATTCATGGGGTCGCAAAGAGTCGGACACGACTGAGCAACTGAACTGAACTGAAGTAAAGTGAAAGTGTTAGTTGCTCAGTCATGTCCAAAGGACTATAGCCCACCAAGTTCTTCTGTCCATGTAATTCTCCAGGCAACAATACTAGAGTGGGTTTACATTCTCTTCTCCAGGGGATCTTCCTGACCCAGGGATTGAACACGAATCTTCTGTATTTCAGGGCCTTCCCAGGTAGCGCAGTGGTAAAGAATCTGCCTGCCAATGCAGGAGACTTGGGTTCAATCCCTGGGTCAGGAAGATTCCCTGGAGGAGAAAAAAGCAAACCCCTCCAGTATTCTTGCCTGGGAATTCCTATGGACAGAGGAGCCTGGCAGGCCACAGTCCATGGGGTCGCAAAAGAGCTGGACCTGAGTTAGCAACTAAACAACAACTCCTGCATTGCAGGCTGATATTTTATAGTCTGAGCCACCATGCAAGCCCCGTTTCTAAGCAAAGTACATTTCACTTCTGATGTTGAGACATACCTGAACTTTATTGTTGTCTTTCTGTATGCTTAAATACATCTGTAAGTAAACTAACTGTGCTACTGTATATTCATAGAATTCTGTGGCATGTTTAGCAGAGCATATTTACCAAAAAAGGGACCATAATTCCACATAAAATATGTCTTTTTTTCAAATGCTTCTAATTGTACTATGTTTAGAGTATGAGGAATCTGATTCAAAATAAACATAATTTATATTATCATTGGGTCAAAATTCATTAAAGGAGGCGATTCTTGGGTGTTATTACTTTGTATTGGACCCTTAAGAAACATCCAGGCTTTAAATATGTAGAACATAAGTCCATCACCAAATCATTCCCTTTTATTTACACAAATCTGCACCCTACCTTTAGAAACAGTCTTTCCTACTTAATTAACAAAAGGACCAAATCATTTCTCACCCACCTGAGATACTTTCTAGAACTAAAAGGGACATTTAATATTTGCATGGAGGCAAAGACATAAGCCAGGCTACCAAGGCACACAGAGGCACCTTATCTGCTGTGACATTCATAATAAATGTGAGCTGCAGAGTATTGATTAGTCTAGTTTGGTTGCCATGAATTGTGTCTTTCCATAAAGACACACTGAACAGACTTGAATCGGTTCACAAACCCCTGTGAATCTGAGAGACCTATCCACCGAAGCAGTTCACTTTTTGTCAAAACTAATGATGTGTCCATGATGATTAATGCCTGCCTGATAAATGGAATGAAGCATTATGAAAGTTACTCTTGCTATAGTTTATTTGAATTAATTGCACCTGATTCATTTCCTAATCTGGAATTCATTCATGCATTTTTTAAAATTATTGTGTTATATTACTTTCAAGGAGTTTATCTTTATATTTTAATTTCACCCTATTCACTACACAATAGATTCTGCCCAGTGTATCAAGCAGTAATAGTTCACATGTCCCATTCTTAGACATAATCTCCCAAAATCAAGTCCATCCGTGTCAGGAAAGATTCAGTCCAGTCTGTGTTATATACACTAAAGTAATAACTTACTCCTTGGAAGGAAAGTCATGACCAACCAGATAGCATATTCAAAAGCAGAGACATTACTTTGCTACAAAGGTCCATCTAGTCAAGGCTATGGTTTTTCCTGTGGTCATGTATGGATGTGAGAGTTGGACTGTGAAGAAAGCTGAGCGCCGAAGAGTTGATGCTTTTGAACTGTGGTGTTGGAGAAGACTCTTGAGAGTCCCTTGGACTGCAAGGAGATCCAACCAGTCCATTTTGAAGGAGATAGTCCTGGGATTTCTTTGGAAGGAATGATGCTAAAGCTGAAGCTCCAGTACTTTGGCCACCTCATGTGAAGAGTTGACTCATTGGAAGAAGACCGTGATTCTGGGAGGGATTGAGGACAGAAGGAGAAGGGGACAACAGAGGATGAGATGGCTGGATGGCATCATCAACCTGATGGACATGAGTCTGAGTGAACTCCGGGAGTTGATGATGGAGAGGGAGGCCTGGCGTGCTGCGATTCATGGGGTTGAAAAGAGTCGGATACGACTGAGCAAATGAACTGAAGTGAATAGCTTAAATTATTTCACAGATTTCATCAGTTCATTCTTTTGGTATAGGCATACCCCAAATCCTTTTGTTATGTTTTAAAGTGGAAATAATGGGACTCAGTGGATAAGAATCTGCCTGCCAACACAGGGCACACGAGTTCAGTCCATGGCCTGGAAAGATCCCACATGTCGGCGAGCAACTAAGCCCATGCACCGCGACTACTGAGCCGGTGCTCCAGAGTCCACAAGCCTCAGCTACTGAGCCCAGGTGCTGGAACTGCTGTAGTGCGCACCCCAGGTCCCACGCTTCACAACAAGGGAAGCCACTGCAAAGAGACGCCCGCACGCCACAGCTAGAGAGGAGCCCGCCCTGGCTGCAACCTCCAGAGAAAGCCGGCATGCAGCAGCGAAGACCCAGCATAGCCAAATAAATCATTATTTCTTCAAAAGTGGAAATGACACAGTTATCATAGATCTGCTAGTCACCGTGACACGGAGTCTTGGAAGAACTCGACGACACATATAAATCCCTTGAAATTATGGCAGCATGTTTTGTGTTTGTGTATATGCGTTTTTTTTTTTTTTCCACTAAAAATTGATTGTAGCATTCATCACATCCTCAAAGGGGTTACCTGAGAACTCAGGAAGGTTAAAATAGATATTCCTGGGTCAGGAGGGCAGCTTTCCTCTAGGCGTTGTGCCCACTTAAGTGGAAATTTTCTCACTAGGTTTTTTAATCAACAGAAACGGCCAGTGGTCATACACTCTCCTGTGTGGCCCAGTGCCCCAGGTCATGCTGCAGCTGCCCTTTCCTGGCTGGCCACCATCCTTAGCTTGTTCATATACACCAGACATGTACGGCTCACTTTTCTCCTTATTTAAACTTGTGCAGCGTGCTATTGCATTCCTGATTCAACTGCTGAGATCAGTAGAGTCAAAATCTTTTTTCAGTGACTTTTTCCTTATTCCTGCTATATCAGAAAAGAAAGTTGTTCCTGTTCACATGCTCCCAATGTATTGTTGATTGATTAAAATCACGGTATTCTGTGTTATAATAAACCTAAGACTTACTTCTCCAAGTCTGATTTGACATACAATATCGGTTTAAAGAGAGAAGACACTGGCCATATTATACGAGTCAAAGAAAAACAAAATTTCCAAGAAGTTATCCTGGAAATTAATTTCCAAGAAATTACTTGGAAAGAAATACTTTCCAAGATTATGAAATTCTAATCTTTTTTTTTATGAAATTCTAATCTTTCTTTAAACTTTTCATGGCCTTATGACATGGGAAGCAACCTAAAAGCCCACTGATGGAGGAATGGATAAAGAAGTTGTGAGATTATACACACACACACACACACACACACACACAATGGAGTATTACTCAGCCATGAAAAAGAATGAAATAATGCCATATGCAGCCACGTGGATGGACCTACTATGGGATTATCATACTAAGAAAAGTAAGTCAGAAAGAGAAAGATGAAAGCCATACGATATTGCTTATATATGGAATCTAAAATATGACACGAATGAATTTCTCTATGAAACAGAAAGCACTCATACACATAGAGAACTGGCTGTGGTTGCTACGAGGGAGGGTGTGAGGATAGATAGATTGGGAATTGGGGATTAGCAGATGCCAACTATTATGTATAAGATGGAAAAACAACAAGGTCCTACTATTAATATATAGCACAGGAAACTATATTTAATATCTGAGTCACTCTGCTATACAGCAGAAATTAACACAACATTGTAAATCAACTGTACTTCAATCAATTTTTTTTTACAAAAATAAGAAAGCAAGCTTGTGGTAACCAAGGGGCAAAGCTAGTGGGGAGGAATAAATTAGGAGTTTGGGATTAACATACACTCACTACTGTACACAAAATGGATAACCAACAAGGACCTACGGCATAGCACAGGGAGCTGTATTCAACATTTTGTAATAACCTATGAGGGAAAAGAATCCAAAAAAAAGAGAGAGAGAGAGAGAGATATGTACAGCTGAATCACTTTGCTATGCACCTGAAGCTGACACAGCTTTGTAAATCAACTATATGTCAACAACAATAACCTTTCCACGCCCTTGGGTATGGCAAATCTTTATGGGAAGATCTGAGTTAGCTCATTAGATCTGGTAATGGTGACCTCTGTGGACCTGCTGCCTTGGCTGAAAAGTACTGGAAATCCCAATTGCACTTTCCCCACTGTTGGCAGGTTCCGCGGGTCTAGACTGTGCTGTTCCTCGGCCTCCTTCTCAGTGGACGCCGTGCAATATCCCCTCTCAGTTCATTAAGAAGCTCAGATGGAGTCACTCACCTGGGCAAGGGCTCCTGGCACGCCAGCTCTCAGGATAACATTCTAAGAAACAGGCTGACGCAGGCACTGGCCTTTAATACCCACTCTTGTTCTGTGTTTTATCATTTTACGGAAAATGTGCCCAGAACAACAAAAGACTGTTTGTCGTGCTCACGGTCTCTGCCTGGCCTGTGACCCTGGAGACAACGCTGTTTTCTCTGCCCGATAAAGCAAGCGCCTTTACATCATGACTCTGACTCTTGCCTCTCTGAGTTGCTGGGTTAGGGATCACATGCTCAGTGAATGAGGTGAGGTGAAGTCGCTCAGTCGTGTCCGACTGTTTGCGACCCCATGGACTGTAACCTACTAGGCTTCTCCATCCATGGGATTCTCCAGGCAAGAATACTGGAGTGGATTGCCATTTCCTTCTCCAGGGGATCTTCCCAACCCAGGGATCGAACCCGGGTCTCCTGTATTAGAGGCAGACGCTTTAACCTCTGAGCCACCAGGAAAGCCCCATGCTCAGTGAATGATGCCCCTCTTAATCTCAAATTCTCAGGAATTTACTCCATTTTATGTCAATAACTTTGCCTTTGCAAGCATTGTGTCGCCTTCTTTAAGAAACAAAAAACAAAAACAGTGTCTATAATCAAAGCAAGTTTGCGGCACCAAGGGGGAGGGGAGGCCGGTTGGTGCCAAAACCCGTCGGGGCTTTTAGTCAAGGGCCAGCAACGTCTCCATAGGAGTTAGATCAGTAGCTGGCAAGACTTTGCTCCAAGGGCACAGTGCCTAGTGTAAAGCTGTTTTCTCATAGGAGGATGTGCCTCTAGACTGAAGCTGTTCTTTTCTTTCCAGTTTAAATTGACCATCTTCTGACTCTGCTGTGAGCTGGGAGTCAGAAATTCCTCTTCATTTGCCCTCTTGTTTCTAATTTAGATGGTCACACTTCCATCCCCACTGTATTTCAAAAACTTTCCGGCTCCCTGCCTTGTGAGTGAGTGAGTGTTAGTCACTCAGCTGTGTCTGACTCTTTGCGACATTATGGACTGTAGCCTGCCAGGCTCCTCTGTTCATGAAACTCCCCAGGCAAGAATATTGGAATAGGTTGTCATTTTCTTCTCCAGGGATCTTTTTGACCTAGGGATCAAACTCGGGTCTCCTGTATTGCAGGCAAATTCATTACCTGCCTCTCAATTACCACCGAATATGTTGTCCTATCAAATATAACTAATTTCTGTACCTTCTTTAACTACAAAATGTTTTCAGAATCAATTGCCTAGGTAAACCTCACAATATTGTTATATTTCAAATGGTATAAAAGGCCAGAGCAAGGTTTGCTTGTCCTCTGAATTTGATTACATAAAAATCCCTACTGGGCAATTTTCCACTTTGAGTTACCCAGGACAGCATGTCTCAGAAAACAAAGGAAAAAAAAAAAAAGAATATTTGCCAAGCACACTAAGGTAATTGTTTCTGCCTTACAAATAGCAACATTTCACAAATATATGACATTTTCTCATTAAAGTTGATCTATGTTTAAAAATAGAGGCTAATGTCTCTGGATCCCTGTCTGAATAGCGAGAAGTGAGCTCCTGATACATGGCAGGGAAAAAAAAGAGAAGTGGCATTTATTGAATCTCTCCAGTGTTGTTATACTTTCAAACCCATTTAATTCTCACAACAGCCCCAGAACTTGGTATTATTGTTTTCATATTACAGAAGACTGAGCACCGAAGGATTGATCTTTTCAAAGTGTGGTGCTGGAGAAGACTCTTGAGAGTCCCTTGAACTGCAAGATCAAACCAGTCCATCCTAAAGGAGATCAGTCCTGAATGTTCATTGGAAGGACTGATGCTAAAGCTGAAGCTCCAATGCTTTGGCCACCTGATGTGAAGAGCCGACTTATTGCAAAAGACTCTGATGCTGGGAAAGATTGAGGGCAGGAGGAGTTGGGGGCAACAGATGATGAGATAGTTGGGTGGCATCATCAACTCAATGGATATGAGTTGTGCAAACTCTGGGAGATAGTGAAGGACAGGGGACCTGGTGTGCCAAAGCCCACAGGGTTGCAAAGAGCCCCCAGCTCAGAGACTAAACCACAATTACAGATGAAGAAGCTGAGGTTCAGAGAAGTTCCACACCTTGTTCAAGGTCATTCTGGCCTGTAGAATTCAGATTTGAACCAGACTTGGCCATGTCCCCAGGTGAGGAATAAGGGATGGTCCGTCAGGACAGGTAACCTTGGACAGTAAGCCAGCTTCCTATTGGATAATGTCAGAGAGAGAAAGATTCATCCATGAAACAGTGTAAAGACTGTTCAGTGTGACCAGCAGTGTCTTCAATGGACATCTGGTGGGCTTTGGGAACCCTGTAGTACAGATAAGACAGCTTGGAAGGTCTGATCAGGAAGCGCTGGGCCCTCAAGATACATCCTGGGCAGAAAAGAGTCACACTAGAGTAAGGGAGCTGTCTCATCTCTGGGCTGATCTGAACTCTGTCCCCAGAGGTGCGACGATCACACTGGAACCAGGGACAGAACACAGCAAGATGTCTCTCTGGTAAGGTGCAGAGAAAGCAAGACAAGGTGTTGTCAGAGAAGAGTCTGAGACCTGGGGAAAGCCAACGGCATTGGGACAGTCAGAGACAAAGCCCAGAGGTGGCCTGGACAGACCCAGTGGGAATGGCAGGTGCCTAGCTCCTGGGCTAGGATGGGAGGATGACTGAGGGTGTGTCCCCAGGGCACACGTGTGGTCCAGCATCACGTTGGCATCTTAATAAGATAGAACCCCCAGGTGCAGCGCCTCAGCCATGGCTACTGCTCAGCTCTGGGGACACAGAGACACAAGCATCCTCAGGATGAAGGTGGAAAGTCACCGGATGCCTGTTGTCAATTAGATGGGAAATTAGAAAAGAAATTTCCTGTAACCAAAAAGTAAACTCGGAGTCTGAGAATAAGAGTTGAGGCTTTCCCTTTGGGAAAGGTGTGGCTTTGTTTCCAGACCAGACCGCAAAGGATGCTGCCTCCAGTGTTGGCCCCTCTCCACATGGCTACAAAGCACAGCAGGTGTCCAAAGCTTGGGTTGAATCATGGCACATCAAATGGAGAGGACAGAGTGGATGCGTGTGGAAATACAAGGAGGCCACAGCTCTGGAGAGTGAGAGAGAGGTGCGCACAGAGAGGGCAGGTAAGCAAGGCTGGGAAAGGCTTTAAAAACACCATCTCAGCCATCACATCCCTCCTCAGGCTGGGCAGGTGGTTTAATCTGCACGGCTGCAAGGTGAGCCAAAAGGGATTCTTCTGCCCTCTCTGACAAGGAGACAGCACCTCCCCAATTAAGCATTTATCAGCTGAGTCATCAGGTCTGAGCTTCCCTCCTAGGGAAAGGGCAGACACTGCCCCAGCAACACCTATGTTCCCTGGGAGCTTTGGAAGGCAGGGAGGAGGGGTGCATGGGGCTCTTCCTGAGATTCTTCTGGACAGGGTGCAACACCTCAGCAGATCAGCATCTGCTGTGGCTTTCAGAGCATAGGCAAGCATGTTTCTCAGATCTTTCCTGGCTTGCTTTAAAGGAAAAGTATTGGCTTTTTCTGCTGAGACAGAAACGTCTTTCTCTTTTCTTGTATTTATGGGAGTTTGGACTAATATTTTTATTTGCTAAAGGTGGTTTTAAATTTGCACGTGTGAAGAAGAGATTAAACAGCTCTTCTCCTCTGCATTTCTGTTCTATTGCCTTACCTGTTTGAATGCATTGACCTTTTCCTCTAGACAGTTTCTTTCGCTTCACAATCATTTTCTCTCAAAATTCTAAGGACATAGCTCCATTGTCTGAAGCCAGGATGACTTTCGGTTCTTTGAAGTTACCTGATTTGTTATTGTTGCTGTTGTTTTCTCTGGTTGTTAGGAGTCCTTTCTTTGTGGCTGAAATTTGAAAGCATCACTACCCTAAGCCTAGGTGCTGGGCCCTTTGATCTAATTTTCGCCTTGTTTTTGATGAGCCTTTTCAATCTGAAGATCCAACTCTTTCCGTAACTCAAAATTTGTTCTATTCGTTTAGCACTTCTTCACCATTTGCCCTATGCTTTCTGACACATACATGAGATTTGTCTGAACTGTCATCTTTATCCCTTTTTTTCCCTCCCATTTTCCTTCCTCATCTTTCTCATATCCTTGACTTTCACTTTCAGGTACAGAATTTCATCTTCTTAATCCATCTGATTTTCTGCGGCATTAAATCTGTTACTCAGAGCTTCCATTTGGGGTTTTTTAATTCCACCACTGTGTTCCTCACCTCCACATATTCTTATCTGATCTCATGGGTCTTTCTCTATGGCCGTCTGCTCACCATCTCCAGGTACAGTGTCTTCTGAAGGTTTTAAAGGATACACAATAGAAAACCTGTACTATTTTCTTAAGACCCCACCTCACTGGAAAACATCTCTATAATATTCCTATATATCTATTTTTTTTTCTCTCTGTCAGTTCTTGTAAGTGGTAGTCCTTGATTGTTTATTTTGGGGAGTCAACAGATTCTGACACATTTCATCCCTTCCAGATTCTTTGGGCTCGATGAAACTTTAAAAATTATTTACAGGGATTTAGTTAGCCAGATCATATACTCAGCATGCTGTAGAGACTACGGAGGGAGCCTGAACCAGTGGCTGTAGCAACGCAGACCATCACTTCATTAACAGAAGGCCTCTGCCCATGTTCCTTCTGACTCTCAGTAGCTAACACTAGGGCAGAAATCCCAAGATTCGTGCTCTCAAAGTATTGTGACTTTTCAAAAAAATCTTGATTCATGAATAGAAATTAAATAGTACAACATTATACCCACTGTATCAACAAAGAAAAACCACATATTATGTCAACAGATGCAGAAAAAGTATTTGACAAAATCTAAAACCCATAACACTGGATGGCATCACTGACTCAATGGACATGAGTTTGAGTAAACTCCAGGAGTTGGTGATGGACAGGGAGGCCTGGCATGCTGCAGTCCATGGGGTTGCAAAAAGTTGGATATGACTGAGCAACTGAACTGAACTGAACCCAATCATTATAAGAACTCTCAGTAAACTAGGAATAGATAGAAACTTTCTCAACTTAATAGACAGTCTACAAAAAACCTACATCTAATAATCGATGGTGAGAAACTAGAAACTTTCCTAGTAAGACTGAGTACAAGGCAAGGATGTTGCTTCTCACCACTCCTTTTCAACACCATTCTGGAAGTTCTTGCTAATGCAATAAGGCAAGAAAAGGAATGAAAAAGAATACAGATTGGGAAAGAAGACATGAGACCGTGCTTCTTTGTTGATGTCTCGATCATCTATGTAGAAAATCTGAAAGAACTGACCAAAGAACTCTTGGAACTAATAAATGATTAGGCAAGCTTGGAAAATATAAGGTTGAGCAATAGTAGTATACAGATATAAAGAGATAATAGGACTTTCCTGAAGGTCTGTGGTTATGACCCCATGCTTCCACTGCAGGGGAAATGGGTTGGATTCCTGGTGAGGGGAGTTCCACATGCCTGATGGTATAGCTAAAAAAAGGAAAAAGAAAAGATAGAGAAAGCAGTAATGCTATACGTACTATTTTGTAACTTTTTTTACTTAATGACATACATTAGACATCTTTAAATATTAGCACACGGAGGTCTTTTTTATGGTTATATAGCATCCCATTAGATAATATCAAATATACTTGCCCAGTCCCATGATAATGGTTGGCTTACTTCAGAATTCATTGGTTGGTTGGTTTTTATTTGTAGTTTAATATCATGGAGTCCCTGGTGCCCCAGATGGTAAAGAACCCACCTGTAATGCAGCAGACCTGGGTTCAATTCTTGGGTTAGGAAGATCCATTGGAGGTGGGCATGGCAACCCACTCCAATATTCTTGCCTGGAGAATCTGAAGGACAGAGGAGCCTGGCGGGCTACCATCCATGGGGTTGCAATGCGTTGGACATGATTGAGCGACTAAGCACAGCACAATATCATCAACTTCCTTATTATTTCCATATTCACTTAAATCTTTTTGAAACACAAAATAGGGCTTTTACAGAAATTTCTCCAATCTATCATTTTTGTAAATAGAAATGTTCAGAATAACACTGGTATCAGTGAGTACCTCTGAGAAGTGAGACTGGGGGTGAGAAGAGGCGATCATGTGATAGGAATGTGCTAATAAATTTCACTTTATATCCTTTTCTATTATCAGAGATTTTACAATTAAATGCAATGCTTTTCTAATTTTAATTAAAACATGTAAACAAGTAATGCTGCAATAACTGCACCACAAGCTGTTTTTCTTCTTTAGGGCTACGTCTCAGGGGACTTATCTACATGTTAGATTACTGGGTTAAACGGTGTGCTCTAGAAACTGTGCCAGTTCCCATGGTCTGGACGCTTTCAGGGGTGCAGCATTCTGCAAGAGGTTCCCATCATCAGGGGGAAAATAGAAGCAAGTGTATACAACTGAGTTTTGCCTTCAGTGTAAGTTTCACTCATGCCAAAAACTCAACCGGTGGAAATGCTGGAACGGGCGCTCTATGGTGCAGCTGCATCCTTGCCTAGCGGTTGTTCTGGACCAAAATCCCGAGGAGAGAGCCAGTGACCATCCCTTCTTGTGGAAGCTCGGAGAGAACGTCAGTGCATTAAAGTGAGCAGAACTGGCATGTAACTCAAAAGCCCAGTGTAGGCTTTGTTCAGACTGGCTCCCTCTTGTTTCTTGGAGATTCTCTGTTCCACCCTTTTCCGTCTCTGGTTCAGTCTCAAGGTCACAAGCTGGGTCCACAGCATCCAAGGCTTCAGCAGCTCTGCTCACATCCAGAGGGAGAAAAATACTTCCCTGAGCTTCCTGCTGACTGGGCCAATCTGTGGCCAGGTGGCTGACACCCGCTGATTGACTTTGGCCAGCAGTTGCTAAAACCAATCACAACGTAGAAGAATGTAGCTCCGATTGGCTCAAATCAATCAAGACACACCCCTAAGGCTCTGGAGAGGCCAATCCCAATCAAGCCTGGCTGCTACCTTGTGAAAGAGGTGGCCAGGCATGGCCGCAGAGAAACTCAATCTGTGTGTCACATAGTATTTCCCACAGAAGGAAAGGAGAAAATGTCCATCATGTATTGAGCCTATATTGTGTACAAAGCTTGAACAAGAGGCTTTTGTTTATTTAATTTACTCCTCCCAACAATTCTTTTAAGATTGGCATCACTAATCTTTATTTCATAGATAAAGAAAATGTCAGCTCAGGGAGTCTGAGTCATCTGCCTAACGCACACAGCTAATATACATCAAAGCTTATCTTCACCAATTTCATATACTACTTGGCACAGCTTGCTCATGACCCGTACATTCAGGGTCAACATGATAAAGGCCCTTTATCATGGGCCTTTAAATTGTTTAAAAGTCATATGAATTATTGGAATATATACATATATAGTGAAGACTAAAGTCAAAAGGAAAAGCAAAAATCCTTTCCATTTTTTTCCAGTTAAGCATCTTCTAGCAGTTGAGGTATTCAGTTTGTCTTATCAGATTCTGGCATAGAACCAGGTCACATCTATGAATCATAGCTGATGTAATGTGTGTCTTAGTAGAACTATTATGTATTTCCCAAGTGCTCACACTTGACTGTCAGAAACCAGATCTCTGCCCAGGTCCCAGGTGAGCAATTATGATGTCATGAAGTGGTACTTGGATACAGTTCAAAGAGCTGAGGACAAGTTATGAGACCAGGGAAAGCAAACAGTGGGATTCCAGAGAGCTCACCCAATCTCCCCTGGCCATGCAGAGCTGCTGATAGAGTTACTCTCTGTGGAGGCTGGTGGAGAAAACCTGAGTCTAGGCGTGCACTTATCCCCTGAGAGAAGAGGGGTTGTCGAGAGCTCCGTAACCCCTGGGATGGTGAGTCTTTCTGAAGATCTATTCCCAGGGAACTCCATGGAAAGACAAATTCCACATCACTTGCAAGTGAGGGTCTTTCTGCTCTGTTACAAGAGTCCACGATTGAAGTTCTGGCTGGGTGGGAGGGAGGGGGTGTGAAATTCGACAGGTGGGTGGAGGTGGGCGCCTGGGTGAACACACAAACGCACGTACCCTGATGTGGGTGGTTGTGACTGACAGGCAGGGGAGCATGTCTGAGCAGCAACATGAGGAAAACAGCCAGAAGGAGGTTGATGCATCCTTAGTGATTTGTGCTCAGGAAGTGCTGGAGTTGGAACCTGCTGGTTCTGGAAAAGGAATGCCTTCACAGATCTGCACACCTAAGTAACAGAGGCAAAATCAGGGGAGGGGGGAACTGAAGTCCTAAAATTTCATTGAGATCAAGTTTTCTACAGAGAGACTACCTGGAAATTCTGTTGTTGAAACAATTAATTGTGCTGACTGAAAGGCCTTTTTAAGATTTATTTATTTATTTATGGCCATGCTGGGTCTGCATTGCTCACGTGGGCTTTCTCCAGTTGCAGCAAGCAGGGGCTACTTTCTAGTCGCAGTGACAGGCTTCACTGCAGTGGCTTCTATTGTTGTGCAACATGAGCTCTAGGGCACTCGGGCTCAACAGTTGCAGCTCTGGGCTTCAGTAGTCGTGGCTCACAGGCTCCGGGTGGGGGCTCCGTGACGCCTCCGCATTGGCAGGGAGGGGGTTCTTAACCTCTAAGCTACCGAGGACCTCCCTGAAATGCCTAAATGCCTTCAAACCATTTCTTTTCTTTTCTTCTGCCCTTACTCAAAATAATCAATTACATGCTAATTAACACGAAGCCTAGTATGTGAAAGGTGTAGTTTATAGTTTAAGCCAGTAAAAAAGGAGGGAACATCCATTTTAACAGTTTCTCAGAAACAAAGAATAACACTCAAGGTTTATAGGCTGAGGCAACATCGTGCCCCCCAAACATGATATTGTCTTAAAACATAGCAATGCAACAAGTACCCCCACGGATAAGGAGATGTGAGAGAGACGTCAAGTATTATGGCATTAAAAAATGGCCTTCCTTTCTAAGAAAAATTGCCAAGACTGACCCCAGAAGCAGCTGTGTTTCTGTCCTGTGACCCTTGACCCACAACCTGATGAGACCCTGTGATAGGGTTCCCCTGCAGGGGCCCCCACTGCAAGATGAATTCCCTCATTCAAAAAGCAGGGGAAAGGGATGTTAAAGGTAACAAAACATAAAGCTTTTTTATTTCTTCCACAGTCTCAATTTATCATGTTGTTTCTAATTTGCTCTTTAATGAAGTAAAGAAACAAATAAAATTTTAAAAATTTACCATGAACTTTATCATTTCTCTTTATACTGTGCGATTCCTGTTGAAAAGCAAACATAAGCGCATCTAATGCAGATGCTGAATAATCAAAATTATTTTTAAAAATTGTATTCTCTAGCTTGTACATGCACAATTCCTTCTTATCAAAACATAGAAAACTGCAAAACATTAACTCAACTATTTCTATCTTACTTCTTGATATCTATATTCCACTAATTCTCTCTACTTTTGGCTTACTGATGAGTAAGAAAGGATAGAAATTAAGATGAAAAGTCTCCCTTCCTGTATCTTTTCTTTCTGTGGCATCATTGCCAGCATAGGTTGGTTAATACAGGGAAGTAACATGAGCAAGAAAGGGTATGATAGTTTCCTTGGTCATTTGTGTTTCTCACATCAACTTCTTTCTGCATTGGAGGCAAATGTAACAGGGAAGAGCAAATCTAACTTCATATTAGGTCTGTTTCTTTTACTTTAACCTTTGCATTCTATTGCTTTTTCTTGAGTAAAGAATGTTGCCTATAGCCTAACATATACAGGGAAGCCTTGTCACAAGGCTCTGACCTTTAAGAGTATAAGACTTTTCCATTCATATAGAGATAAAAAGTTGCAGAACAGAGAATAAAATTTGTCTTCTTGGAGTTTACAGGAAGTTATGACCTGACCTACACGGACAGCTACAAGGACAACGGACCCATATAAGAAGTCTGCAAAGGCCAATTATACCCACTCCTTCATTTTGCCTTTAAAAATGCTTTGGGGGTACAAGCCACCTGTCTCTTTGCATGGTCCTGCAACAAAACTTTCTCTGCTCCAGCCTCCAATGTTTTGGTTTGTTTGACCTCACGGTGTATCGGGCACATGAACTTGCATTTGGTAACACAAGTTCTAGATCTAAAGGAAAATATGGACTTAGGGGGCCATCTGGGGCTCCCTCCCCTTTCTCAGTCATAGATGCAGCAGGATGACCACCAGGCCTCACAGTGCCAGGGAAATTCTGTGCCGATGGGACATCACATACTGTGTGTATCTCCTTTGCTCACACACTGTGCTCCATTGTCCCATTGGGCCTCACCTCAAAATATAAGTTCAAACATGAAATTGTTGATACTTTTGAGTAGCAAAGTATTATACCAAGCACAGGGACTCCCTGAGTGCAAGTTCACGTCCACAAAGCTGACCCTGTCCCTCAGTAACAAGAATCAAAATAATTAACTTGGCCAATGAATTCCCTCTCTTGGGAATTAAACAAAGATTTAATAATGAGAGAAACATCATCACTATGTACCAAGAGAAGAATCAGAGGAAGGAACTATCTGAAGCACCATAGAGATTGTTCATAAACTTCTGGGCCCAAGATATTTTCCTTAGCTTCTGATGATCTTCATTTCCATCCTGTGGTCTGAGCTCTACACCGTTTCTGCATTTTTAGTGAGGTCTGAGTATATGGCTAAATTTTTAGTTTTTACTACGCTTGTCCTTGTAACACATCTCTCATTACTTAGCATGATTTGACTAATTCTATGTTCCTTTGCAGCTAAGAACCTGATAAACAATGAAGGTAAATGGTTACTTGCTGTGCACCGGAAACAAACATAACTCTGTAAATCAACTAAACTCCAATAACAAAATTAAATTTTTTTTCATTTTTAAATGTAAAGGTACTGGAATCTTTTAACAAGAGGGGGAAAGACGGCCAGAATTTAGCTAAATGAACCCCAGGAATGAGTACGTCAATGTCCCCAGCACATTAGGTGACATACTACCTGTTCAAATAGCAAATTCTCTTCTTAGGCAAATGGAGATGAAACTATGACAGTTCTCAGATTATTGAACCATATAAATAAATTCATATTGGGATATTTTTCTTGAGCTATAAGAGCAAAGCATTACACAAACCCTAAATGTCCAACAATGTAGATTTGGCCAGATAGATTATATCATTTGGATTTTTTTTTTCAAGCAGTAAAAAGGGCATGTTTTTAAAAGAACATTTAGCAGTGTACATGTCAGGATCATCATAATACAATTGAAAAAGCAGAATAAATATGTGTACTTAACATCGCCAGTTAGATTCTGAACATACAAGTATTTATTTATTTACTTATTTATATGAATAGAACAAATGCCAGAAAGTTGCAAGCTATTTATCTCTGGCGTGTAGGATTAAATGTTATTTTCCATTTTGTAATTTTTACTCTTTCATATATTTTAAGCTTTGATAAAGAATCAATTTCTCAAAAAAAAATCTATACATTTCCACAAATATAACTGCACACTCAAAAGCTAACCTTTTCATTGTGGTCTGGGGACTTCCCTGGTGGTCCAGTGGTTAAAACCCCATGTTTCCACTGCAGGAGGGCATGAGTTCCTTGGACGGGAAACAGATCCTGCATGCCCTCAGCACAGCCAAAAGAATAAATATAGCTGTGGTCTGACCTTTGATGAAGTGACAGATGGTGATTAAGAGGATGTGTTTCTGAAGTCAAACAGCTCTTGCCTCAAAAAGTCTACCACTTTCTAGCATTTGACCTTGAGCGAGACATCTCGGTCCACCTGCTTCCTCACCCATAAGATGAGGTTTTAATAACGACCCCTTTCAGGTTCCTTCTAAGGATTAGGTGAGATGAGTAACTCCCTTCAGGGATTATTTCTCTTTGTGTTCATTTTGCCTCCGAGTGATGAGGGTGTGGCCAGCACATAGCAGCCGATCAACAAATACTGAGTGAGCAAACTGGGCACATACGAGCACGTGTGTGTGGCAAATGAATGACCTTGGAGTCATACCAAAAATCAGCCAATACAACTTTATTTGTCTACATTTGAGGGCTGACATTTTGTGTAGCTTGTGAGACGTAAAAATGAACATCAAAATTAAAACCTCCAGCTTGTTTTTTATTAAAAATCTTAATGGAGTTTTACATTTTGTCTTTAGGCTTTAATTGTGTTGACAAGCTCAGTGGACATCATAATTGATAATGCTTTCATTTTATCAATTTTAAATAAACTTCAGTTGTTGGAGATTTAATAAAGTAACCTCTGTACCAGGCTCAAAGATCTGAGCAATCTGAAAGTGATTTAGGGGCAAAATTCTTCCTTTCTCTTCTGTTGCTTTCTTTTGACGTCTATCAGTTTCTTCAAAGAGGTAATCACTGTCATCAACCCCTTAGGTATTTTTCCTGGGATTTTTAAATATATATTTACTGTCAATTAAATTATGTCCAAGCCCTAATGTTCAGTACCTGTGAATGATTTTATTTGGAACTAGGATTTTGCAGATGTAATCAAATCACAGATCTAAAAATGAGATTATCCTGGATTTAGAATGACCCTGAAATCCAAAGACAGGTGTCATTTCAAGAGACAGGTAACCTTTGTGTCTTTGAGACACAAAGAAACTGCCATTGAAGACGCACAGAGATTGAAGTGATGGGACCTTAAGCCAAGGAGCCCACAGGCACTGGGAGAGACAAGAAGGAGTTCTTCCCAGAGCCTTTGAATGCAACTAAACAGGGTCCTGCTGACATCTTGATTTGGAGCCTCTGACCTCCAGAACTGCAGAAGAAGAAATTTATGCTGTTTTCAAGCCATGAGGTTTTTTGGTAATTTGTAACGGCAGTCCAAGGAAACTAATAAAAACATCTGAGCAGTATAAAAATATTCCTGGACTTTCATTTATGATTTAACAGTGCTTCTTAGAGTTTTTGATGTGTTATCTACCCTACTGCCGTCAAAGTCAAAACCCCGAACAGTTTTTAAACCATAGGAAAGTTGGAAGAAAAATATTTTCTACTCTTTGATAATGCTGGGGCTTAATTACACATTTCTTGAACTGCAGCTTTAGGGAATTTCAAAACACATAATTTAACCTTCCTCTAGAGTATGAACTATTCTATTGGAAAAAAACAAAATTTTGGCTGTTATAGTCAGTTCTTCCTACCCAGAAAGTAGAAGTAGTAATTCATACATTCAGAGAGAGAGAGAGAATTTACCTAAAGTGGCCAATTTTAATTTCTGCATTTCCTAGATGTTAACACTGGGTTAAGCTGAAAGGCTGAAAATAAATGTGTCTTGCTTGGAGCCAAAGGCGGAAAATTGCATGTCTCCTGAATAATGCAAGGCATGAACACTCTTGTCCCTAGATGGTGGGATGAGGAGGAAGGAATAAACCGGGGCTTGGGGCAGTTAGCTGTGAGGAGCCCCTAGGGGTAGGGAGGGAGGGGACTTGGGAGGGCAACAATTTACAAAGTAGGACAGAGCTGCTGCACTTTAACAACTGGTTCTGCATTCCTAGCCAGTCAGTTGCAAGTGGTACCGGTGATGTTGGTTGAAACAACACATCCGCCGAGTGCTTTCCCACCCATCACCTTGATTCTGCAATAATACTTGAGGATAACTGCTCTTCCATTTCACAAATGTATCCAACCACCAATGCCTTAAGATATAAATGAGCCTCCCAGGGGTAGCCCCAATAATAATAAAAGCTCCAATAAAAGTTGTGTATGCAGGCCCTAAATTCATATTTAAGAATTTGAAGTTCAACCTTCTTTTCATTAAATGATGGCTATTTTTTAAACTGGGCTTTCCAACTGGAGCTAGTGGCAAAGAACCTGTGTCCCGGTGCTGGTGACATATGATCCTGGGTCGGGAAGATCCCCTGGAGGAAGGTATGGCAACCCACTCCAGTATTCTTGCCTAGAATATCCCATGAACAGAGGAGCCTGGAGGGCTACAGTCCATAGGGTCGCACAGAGCTAGACACAACTGAAGCAACTTAGCACATGTACACACACTTTTTAAATGGCATCTCGGGTGGTTCAGTGGTTAGAAAAATCTTCCTTCCAATGCAAGAGACTCAGATTTGATCCCTGGGCAAGGAAGATCCTCTGGAGGAGGAAAGGGCAACCTTCTCCAATATTGCAGTCCGTGGGGTGACAAAGAGTTGGACACGACTTAGTAACCAAACAATAACAAACCAAGAGACCAAACCAGTCAATCCTAAAGGAAATCAGCCCTAAATACTCATTGGAAGAACTGATGCTGAAGCTGAAGCTCAAGCTCCAATTCTTTGGCCACCTGATGTGAAGAACTGACTCATTTGGACCCTAATGCTGGGAAAGATTGAAGGCAGGAGGAGAAGGGGACAACAGAGGATGAGATGGATGGCATCACCAACTCAATGGACATGAGTTTGAGCAAGCTCCAAGGGTTGGTGATGAACACGACTGAGTGACTGAACTGAAATGAATCTTCCCTCCTGGGACATACAACCAAGGTGGTTTCCATTTCAGATGAAAGAACCAAGAAAGTTCCACGGAGCCAGAAAAGATGCCCGCATCAAGGCTGCCATGGGAGCTGTGATGAGGGTTGGCTTCTCAGATGAAGAACCCTCGGGGATGTATTATGGATGAATCTGAAGCTCGTGGTGGGGGTGGAGAAGGTGAGTGTACCTCCTCAGCAAATTACCTAATCAATGTGGATATCAGAGTCAAAAACATGTGTTGACTTTACCCAGTACACAGCAGAATGTAATAACCCAAAATGTCAAACACAAAATTCAAGATGATGGCCAAAATGCATTACTTTATGGGAGAACAAGATTGAGAAGGGCACATCCTTGCATTTGAAACTGACAACAAAGGACAGAGTTTACCTCCTTTTGCTGGTGAGGGAGGGGAGCAGGGAGGAGGGGCAGGGACCATGGGGTGGTGTGGCCTGAGAACTCTGGGTGGGGGGCGGGGTGGGGGA
>SJXQ01009236.1:28819-111609 GCA_006408695.1 Aepyceros melampus | reverse complement strand
GAACTCAGGGTGGGGGTCGGGGTGGGGGAGGAAGGTCTTTTGTTCCTGTGCTACTGGGTGCTGGAGTGGGTGTTCTGAAGGTCAGGACTAAAGACAATCGGCCAGTGCCCTTGTATCACCTTATATCAGAGAATGTCCAGGCGGTGGCCGAGGCTTGCAGCTCTTTCTATAGGTTCGCAGGCAGGGGAAGTGAAGTCTCTCTCTCTAAACCTCCTGTGCATGCCCTTCTGCAGCCTGCATTTGCATCGTTTATTCCTGCTTTGAGGCTGAATAATGGATTTCGGTTCTGAGCAGTAGAAACTCTACAGAAAGGATTAGCCAGGCTGCGCTGGGTTCTGTGCTCTGATGAACCTTGTCCCACTTCTGCTGCTGTGGCTCTTGGAGAACAGACCCAAGGCACGCACCTCTGAGGACAGAGACCTGGGGACTCAGAGGAGATGGGAGGGCCTGGTGCAAACCAAAGAGTGATTCTCCTGCATTGTCTGCGGAAAGCGAAACAGCGGAGGAGGCTGGCATCGCTCTGCTAACCTGAGAGTGAGTTTAGGCCTGCAGGGTGCCAGGAGGAACTGCCCAGCAGTGTCACGTGACTCTAGGGTTTAGATGACCTCCAAGGGTCACACAGCAAGTGAGAGATGCAATCATGACCGTGAGTTGGGAACAAGCTTATTCTTGAACTATCAGAGCCCTACCTCGTGTTCTGTTTCGTGTTCAGGACTGCAGAGAGAACACGGAAGAGAGTCTCCGCCTAAAACAGCAAAGTAGATTAACCCCACGTTGTTAAAACTAATAAATTAGCATGAAAGAGTCAAGGACGGAAATGACATGAAATCCAGGATTTGCTTCAAAAGGACTGTACAGAGAGGAGGGGACTGGGTAGGGTAGAGCGGAAGTGAGACTAAATCATGAATTAGTCATTGTTGCATTTTGGATTGAGGTACAGAAGGGTTCTTTACTCTCTCAAGTGGCCTGTACTTTTGAAACTTTCCACTATGAAAGTTTTTTTTTTTAAGTAGCCTATTTAGAACAAAAGCAGTAAACACATTAAATTAAACCTTCCAAGAGATGTACTGTATCTGTATCTTAAAAAAAAATCTATAATCCTTAACTGAAAAACCTGAAGCCTCGGAAAAACAGAATATTCCTGGACGGGAATTTTTGTTACCATAATGATATCAATTTTCACCCTAATTAATCTGTAAGTTCAATGTCTCCCAGTTGACATTCCTGCAGGATTTATTGGAACTTGCTTCTCAACTTCATATAGAAAAGAAAATATTCAAGAATAGCAATGACATTTTAAAAAGAAAAAGAATGAAAAAGAAATTATCTTACCAAGTATCGAAACACATTACAAAGCTATAATTAAAATAGTGTGGTATTGGCATAAGAAAGGACATGTATTAATAGAACAAAATAGAGAATTCAGAAATAGGCACATGTTGATATGAAAATCTGGCTTAATTTAGAGATGACATTTCAAATCCTTCCCCTTCCTGATTGGGGACAAATTCAAGTTTTCACTTGGAAAAAAGTGTACTTATAAAAATGCATCTATATGTCAATATGCTTATACATTGATATATCTATGTATACCCTATTTCTATAGTTATGCAAAATTGATTTTTATCTTAAATACTTATTTTATCTTTTATACACTTCTTTTGAAAACTAGTTTATTATATTTGCGTATATATTCCATGTAGACAAATTTCGCAAGGAATAAATAAAGGTAACAAAACACTTCCACCCCTATGTTACTTATAATGTAGACTGTGCATGCGTGCCAAGTCGCTTCAGGCATGTCTGACTCTTTGCAACCCTGTGGACCGTAGCCTGCCAGCCTCCTCTGTCCGTGGGCTTCTCCAGGCGAGACTACTGGAGTGGGCTGCCGTGCCCTCCCCCAGGGCTCTTCCCCACCCAGAGCATGACCCTCGTCTCTTGCATCTCATGCTCTGGTAGAAGGATTCTTTCCCACTAGTGCATGTTTCGTATATATGTGTATGTATGTGTACGTGACACACGTGGCGATGTGAGGAGACCTGAAGGTGGGTGGGGAGGCGAGGAAGACTCCTGGTGGGGAGACCTTGCAGGCAGGAAGGACCTGGTCCAGGCCCAGGAGAGCATCCCTGGAGCCCACGTGGGAAGCCTGGAGGCTCCCTGTGATTGAAATGTCAGAACAGCACAGGGTGAGTGTCGGGAGCCAGCGTGAGGAATCCCACCCGTGACAGGGTCACGCGGCAAACTCAGATGGCAGGGCAATTTGAGTCATCGGATTTCTCCCTGGTTTTTCCTGAACATGTGCCCCCCAAAATAAGAATTTGTCTGTTTTCCCATTTCAGCCCAACCCCTCTTTGATAACGCTCTAGCCTGCCTAACAGGTTCCCCTAATTTTCTTCAAGCTTGTGAATTGCTCACAACCTCCCAAATGTGGAAGGCACAAAAGCCTCAAAGTATCTTAAAGTTTCAGAGTCTTTTCAAATTTATATTGGTGACAGGATTTCACGGTTGACTCAATGATTGCTGCCAGACCTCCTTATTTCTTATCTCTCAGGCACCCGGGAAGATGTAATCTATATAAATGGGATATGGAAAAAAGGATATGTAGTAGTTTTGATATTAGCAATACTGAACTTTTGAGTAAATTACTTTTCTTTTGCTATAAATCACTGTACTTCCTTTTATTACAAACTGCTGTATTCTTATTTAATGTTTTCTGAGAGTGGCATTCAGACTTTGGAAAGATTAACACAAATAAGTCTTCTGGTTAACAAAAACTTCATCAGAAGAGAGCCATAGAAATGTTAATAGGCCTCTTGGCCAGAAGATAGTGTAAACCACCTGAGACTTTTGTAACAGGAGAGTATGCAAAAAAGAAAGCCTTGTCTCAATGAGGGTCGGGACTGCTACTTCTGCGTAACTCTGCATATTCTATTATGTATAATTTGGGGTATATAAGTTGATTCTGAACAATAAACCCTCTCTTGGAGCCTGACGCCGACGTTGGATTTCCCCTTTTATTCCTTTTTTCCCCCTTCCCTTTTTTCCTTTTCCCCCCTTTTTTCCCTTCTCCCTTCCCTCTCGGAGATTCTTGCACTGATGCTGGGCCTCCCCCGTGTCTCCTATTTTCTCTGATTTCTGGCTGAATTCCCATCTGGGGCGCGAAGGCTCGCCATGTCTACTTACCTGTCCCGGCTGCTAAGATCCATGAGAGAGAGAGCCCAGGGCAGGGCACTCTCTGATATTCAAACGGACGCCGGTGGCCTAACGTAGATGGTGCAAACCTCTTGTCTCGAGGTTTTATTGGTTTTCCCCGTAAACCAAGTTATTCAGCCTCCTATTTTCATTAATTTCCTACTGTTCTATCCTGTCCTGAGCTATCCTGTCCTATCCTGTCCTATCCTTTCCTATCCGTCTGCTCCGTCCCACCTTTGAGCATCCCTGGATCCACTGGGGCTGGTCCCCGGCAGGTGAGCACAGAAAGGGGTCTACGGGGGGAGGTGCCATCAGTGAGGGTGGAAATAACTGGGAGACCCCATCTGGACTGTCAAGAGTGTTAAGATGCATCCTAAACTTGAGAAGGAGCCAGCAAATACGACTGAAAGGGAAACAGAGCAAGGACATGACTGGGTGGAGGACAAAGCGGGAGCACGACCAACCGGATGCTGTAGGACCCTCTGGAAGACAGCTCAGAGACACAGGGACCAGAGATGAGCAAGTGAGTCTGGCTGCTACTGCAGTGACCTGATCTAGACCAGAGGCCGGGGGCTTGGACAGGAGGGACAGAGGCCAAATTCTGGCTGCCGCCAGGAAGAGGGAGCGGGAAGTCAAACGCTGGACAGGGCCACAGCCGGGTACCCTTGGCAGTCACTGGGGAGCATCTCTTATTAAACAGCGATGGAGGGCCATTGCTGTTTCTGCAGGAGCTCCGTGGCTGACTCCCTCACACCGCCAAAGCTGAGAACCATCAAGGTTTGGGCCACGATGGCTGGAGAGGGTTGTGAACTGAGACAGACAAGGAGGAAGAAGAGGCGACTGGAGGAAGGCAGTCAGGCTGAGTCTGCGGTACCTGCAGCCCATTCTCCTGGAGAGGCTGTTCCCACCTCAGGTGTGGGGAGGTGCCAGGTCACCAGGAGGTGCTTAAGAGGTGAGATGGCACCTGACTTAGGACACTGAGGCCACGGTGACAAAATCTCAGAACCCAAACATCTTATACAGCAGGCGTCTGCTTCCTCACAGTCCAGGAGGCTGGAAGTTCAAGGTCAAGGTGTGGGCAGGGATGGTTTCTGGTGAGACCCTCTTCTCTGTTTGCAGGTGGGGGAGCCTTCTCGCCATGTTTTCATGCAATCTGCCCTCTGTTTACATGTATTCCTGGTGTCTGTGTCCTAACCTCCTTTTCTTGTGAAGTCACCAGTCAGATAAGATTAGGGCCTCATTTTCACTTAATCACCTTGTTAAAGGCCTTATCTCTAAATACAATCACCTTCTGAGATATTGGACACTGAATTTGGGGGGGAGCAGGGATGTAACTTGGCTGATAAAAGCATCTTAGCTTTGTCCCTGAGCTCTTGGAGGACCAGCTGCCAACAGTTCCATATGATAAGGAGTTGGTGACATTCCAGTTTGGGGGGATGTTTCTTACTGGATGTATATACTTAACCTCCCTGAGATCCATCCCCCACCAGACCATGGACTGGCGGGGGGAGAAGGTTGGATGTCTGTGTCTCATCCAGGGAATAAACACGCTTTCATGTCCTTAGAGTCAAAACAAGAATAAGTGGTTACTGTGTGTCTGATGTACCATCTCATTCACCCTCACAGCAGCCAAGATGCGATGTGTCTACCATCACTATGTTTCTTTCTCAGATGAAAAGCAGGTTTGGCTCGGAGGCGTGACCCCTGACTGGGAAGTGGCAATGCCAGGCCTTGCCCTTGGCCTGTCTGACTCTCCAGAAAGCTTGACTTTAACCCCCACACCACGCTGCTTCTCTCAAGTCATTTCAAACCGCATTTCTTTTGCTTAGAAACATTTTTAATTTTTTTAGAACTAAAGTGCTTAAGCAATGCTTGGGTCAAGGAGGTGATCTTCTGTCAAAGTTTTCAAATTGTTTCTTCTCCTGTGACTCTGGAAGGCCTTGATGGTGTTACTAATATGACAGTAGGGAGCAGCTCCGCTGGAATGTTCTCTGAGTGGCCTCCCAGCAAACACACGTGTAGTCGTCTCAGGCAGCCCCGACAGCGAGACAGAGAAGCAGAGGAGAGATGATGGGCCAAGAAGGGGCACAGAAAAGAGCTAGCAATGACCAGAAGGGCGTTTCAATTTCTGTCTCCTGGCAACATTCAGAGCGCTGTTTCAGAGAATGAACTGGGTTGAGTTAATTGACGTGGTCCAGGCGCCTGTAAAGCGGTCTATGCCTGGTGGTGCCAGAATAAATATCGAGGGGAGTAAAAAAGTCTCCCTGGGCATCATGGCATGAGCATGGGGAGAACAGAGCATCGAGGAACTCAACACAAAGATCCGTGTCTTTGTCCACCATCACAGTCACTTTCAAGGAGAGACCTGTGCCGCTTGGCGGAAGGTGAGTGGTTTGCCAACTTCATACAGAAAGCATCACTATCGTTCGTGATGTTCTGTGTGTCTTCAGGCAGCTGTGTCTGACTGTCTGTGACCCCATGGACTGTAGCCTGCCAGACTCCTCTGTCCATGGGATTATCCAGGCAAGAATACTGGAGTCGGTTGCCATTACCTCCTCCAGGGGGTCTTCCAAACCCAGGAATTGAACCCACATCTCCTGCGGCTCCTGCATTGCAGATGGAATTTTTACCTGCTGAGCCACTGGGGAAACCCATCTTTCAAGGATACTGCCTCCATATTCCACTTGGAAAGAGAAGCATATAGCCAATATATCCCCAAGAGATGAATTACTTGGGGGAGTTATTCTTAAAAACCAACAAAAATTATATAGAAATCAGTGCTACCCACATTAGGCCTTGTATTAATAAAGACACATATAGGATTTTAGCTGAGAAGATGGTGTTCTTCCATTACAAGCCTCTGATCCACGGAGGAAGACGTGCACACAGCCTCTAAAGTTATTTGCCGAGGAAATGTTATGTTAAATATATTTTCTGAATATCCCTTCTTATCTCCAGTGTGCAGCAAGATGGAAATCATCAAGTATCTTTGGAAATCACCTCCGAGTTGAAAACATCTGGGTATTGCAGGAAATTGAATGAATTCACTGAAGGAAAAAATTATCTTACTTTTCATATATAGTCCAACCAGGGCAAGTATACTCAAATGAAATAAAATTTCTTTCAGTGGTTGCCACAAGAAGCCATTAAAGAAAAATATTGGCACCATCATAGCAGAAACAAGTTTGTTTTTTAAGGGCAAAAAAGTAAGAATTGGGAAGAATAATCTGTATTACTAAACAGATATGTTCCTCAGTTCAGTTCAGTTCAGTTGCTCAGTCGGGTTCGACTCCATGACAACAAGGACCACAGCACGCCAGGCCTCCCTGTCCATCACTAACTCCTGGAGTTTACTCAAACTCATGTCCATTGAGTCAGTGATCCCATCCAACATCTATGTTAAATATATTCCTAGCCCTCCCTTAACTGACATCATTTATGGGTGTCTTCTCCTGGTGGACTGTCCACAGCCAAATTATAATTGCCTGAGGACTTTCCCTGGCCAAAAGTACAAGTTCAGCTTCCTGTGGGCAGATGGGTATGGCAAAACGGATTAGAAGGCTGGGATGGCCATTCCCCACTCTGGGCAGGGGGGTGTGACATGGGAGGGGAGGGGAGCACCCGGATCTATTATAAATCACTCTGAGCTCATCTCTTGTTAGATAGCACATGTCTTCACTAACGGAATGGGCAACAAAGATGTGTAATAATAGATGCTGAGAATATGTATAAACATCAGTTATCTTGAATTTCAAATATTCGTATGGGACAAAAATGGGTGTATTTTCTTCATTATTCATTCAATATATTCTAGTCCTTTTGTGTGATAATGAATTTCTTATACTCTCTGCGCTGACTCATTCTGCTTCCTAGAGTGTTTATTTCTCCTGAAAGGACCCAATGAGAGCCTGGAACTGAGACAGCGGGAAGGAAGGGTGGCTGTTGAGTTTGGAGACAAGTACAAAGACTGTCTTCTTTCCAAGTCACCATGAGGTTTGGGTCTCGAGCCCCCAGAGACCCTGGGGACCCAGGGGTCATCCATCCTACACCCTGCACCATATGTGTCCTTGTGACACATCGGGTGCCTCATCGCTAGCATTTGAAAGCTTGAGATCAGGAGATCTCAAACACTCATTAAGCCAGACTAAATGCTTGGAGTTTCCGTAGCTGGACCGACTCAGGTGGAATCCATGAGCGTGGTTATAGGAGAAGGCAGCCCTGGGAAGAATTGAGCTGACATTCACTCCAGACAAACTCAGGGTGGCTGTGGGGTCTCACTGCTCCAATGCAGAGCTGCTGTAAACAAGCTGTGTCCCTCATGTCTTTTTCAGCTTCCCCAGATAATGACACCTACTGTTTTCTCTTGACCATCTGCAGTGTTGACAGATGTGTGTGAGTGCTAGTGTTAGTCATGTTCGACTCTGCGACCCCATGGACTGTAGCCCGCCAGGTTCCTCTGTTCGTGCAATTCCCCAGGAAAGGATACTGGGGCGGGTTGCCATTCCCTTCTCCAGGAGATCTTCCCGACCCAGGGACGGAACCTGTGTCTCCTGCATTACAGGCAGTTCTTTACCGTTGAGCTACCAGGGGTGGCGCTAGAGAGCTGCTGCTTATTAAATATTTCAATGAGTGATACTGTAACATGATAACATTGTTCACCGTCCCCATAAGAAAAATGGTCTGAGAATGAGGTCCGTCACTTCTAGGTAACAGGAAAAGCTGGAATGCAGTCTCTGCTTTTCTCCACGAAGCACTGGTGGTCCAGCCTGCTCTCCAGAGGAAAGCTTCCCGGAGAATGGGCCACACTCACGACCCTCGCTGTTCTGTCCACCCACTTCCCTTGGTAGGTGCTCAACACGCGACGCCCAGCAAACTCCAATCCAGATGCTGCAGCACCGGGCCTGGTCCATGGAGTCGCATCCGAGGAAGCAAAGAGGGGAAAGGAGCTCAGACCCTTACATCAGGTTCCCCAAAATGTCCAAGGCAAAAGACAACGCAGAAGCCAGCTTTCCTTAATGTCCTTGCCTTTTATCTGTCGTTCTTCCTCTTGCTCCACAGCTGACAATGGCATCCCCAAATGTGAGTCTCCTCCAAAAAAGCCCCTTGAAACTCCTCTGTAACTTGGCCACTGTGACTCCCGACCTTCTCTTCTCCTTGCTATTCTACCAGAACTTGTAGAGTGTTTTCCCAACAGACACACTTTCTCTTTCAAAATACTTCTTTCTTTCTGCTCTAGGCTGTGAACAAACACACACGCATGCTAGTCAAGTCAGAAAAAAGAAAGTGGTAGGTGTAGCAAGAATTCTCCCACTTTTCCTGTTGAGAATGGTGGGATTCAGAGGATGGACCGTGATGTGAAGATATTCTGTGTATTGCCTCGGTTCAGCTACCACTTCTCACCTGCTGTCCTGGGGACACCTGCAAGGTTCTCAGCCAGAAGGAACTGCTTTAGGGACTAAGAGATGCCCATTATTTTATTGGTTTGTCTTGTTCTGGTTTTGTTTTCCAGAAAGGTTTAACTTTCATTTCTTGCTTTGTTCACATAAAATATTTCTGTTTGAGAACTTCCCAAGTGGAGCTAGTGGTTAAGAACAAAACAAAACAGGATTTCTGTTTGAAATAGAGACACAGATATAGAGAACAAATGTACGGGCACCAAGGGGGAAAAAGGGGAGAGGGATGAATAGAGGTTGGGACTACGTACATACTCTATTGATACTATGCATAGGGCATCACCAACTCAGTGCACATGAGGTTGAGCAAGCTCCGGGAGTTGGTGATGGACAGGCAAGCCTGGCGTGTGGCAGTCCATGGAGCTGCAAAGTCGGACAAGACTGAGCAACTGAAATGAACTGAACTGGTAAAATTGATAACTAATGAGAACCTACTGTATAGCTCAGGGAACTCTGCTCGGAGCTCTGTGGTGACCTAAATGGGGAGGAAATTCAAAGCAGAGGGGGTATATGTATGTGTATGGCTGATGCTCTCTGCTGTATAGTAGAAACTAATGAACATTATAGAATTACTACACTTCAGTAAAAATTAATTTTAAAAGTAAATAAAAAAGGAAAAAATCTCCTGTATAATATCCTAATTTAAAAAGTCTTATATTTGCCTATTTTAGTATGGTCAAAATCTTTTCTGAGGACTACCATGATTCTCCTTGCAAGAGTAAACCCTTGGTGATTAGAATGTGTTGTTTTGAGACATCCTACACCATCAAGTTCCTCCTGGAGAAGGAGCCGCTTCACGGGCCCCGTGCTCCAGGGGCATAAGCTGAGTGTAATGTTCCTGCATCTTGAGCTTCTTTTGCCTGCACTAGGCTCTACATATTATGTAGCTAGTTTTGTTTGGCAAGGCACCTTTTCTAAAATTCATACTGTCATGTATGTCTTTGATCACTGGATGCTGAGAAAATTGCACACCTTTGTGCCCTGTGACAGCAGGTCCACCAGGAAAGGACCATCCCTCTGAGACCTGGGCAGGATATGGCTGAATTTCTCACTTGGTTTCCATGGAAGGAAGCCCAAGAAAGGCTCTGTGATCAGGCTCTTTAAAGCATTCCCAGGCAGCCTGCTTTGAAAGTGATATGTTTCCAATAAGACTGGAATGCATCAATATCCAAAAATATGTTTTTACAAACTCCAGTGCCCGAAAAAAAGAAGACTCAACAAGAAAAGAATCCTATAATATGTTGATGGGCTGTTGGATGCTATTCCAGCTCTTAAAGGTCCCCTGGGTCTGCAGACTTGGTAAACTTCAGGCCCCCAGCCGCCCAGCACCCATGTCCCCTGCACACCCTTCATTGCAGTACCTCTTCCTTCACCTCTCCCCACAGACCAATCTCAGCCTCAGCCACAGCCTGTGATCCACAGTGACTTACTTCCTGCCTGAAGTCCCTCCCAGAATCGAGGCCCCTCTTGACCCTGTGGTGAGATCACCCCCTCTCTCCTGTTCTTCCCAGACCCCTTCCCTTTGTGCCCCAGAACGCAGCAGGACGGAAGCCTGGAGACACAGCTCCTTTCTCTCAGTGATTCCACACAGAATCTCTTGTTCATCCGCCAGAACAGTCAGCAAACCTCCCTGCTACCCTTCTCCGTGGATTTCTCACCGCTGAAAAAGCCAGCCTCACCAACTCAGTGGGGCATCCCTCACTGAACAAGGGTCTTGACCCTGTCACAGATTCCCAGTGTGCACAGTAGGTGTGAAAAGCAAAGCAAAGCACAACTTGTCAATGTACAAAATGTGTTTGCATTGTCCCCAAAGTCTGAGAGAAAGTATTTTTTCTAAGCAACACTGCAAGAGCCGCCAAACTAATTTTCTTTCTCTTTCATACCCAAAATGTCATAAATAGTTTGTTCCTGTTTTAACAAAGAAGAAAAATGTAGTTCACGTGCCAGATATTGTAAAGCTCATCTGGGAAATAAATTCTGAAGACTATCTAACACATTTTTGAAAATTAAGGATGGTGAGGTGAGACATACCCTAAAGAATGTTTAAGGCAAAGCAAGGACAGCAAAAAATTAAACCAATATGATGTTGGCCCAGGAACAATTAAACAACACAGAAGAACAAAAATACATGTTATAAAGAAATGTAGCATATGACAAAGATAAAATGGCAAATTGGTAATGAAAAGAAGGATTTTTTTTTTCATCAAAATCACATTTGGACAATTAGTTAAGAATCTGGGAGATATGATTAAGCCCTTACTTTTCATCTTAAGCCAAAATGAATTCCTGACAGATGAAGGATTTATATCCTTAAAAATTTATCCCAAATTCATCCAAAGCCATAAAAATAAGAGAAAACTACTGGTGAAAGATTTATATTGCATGAAAGTGAAATGGGGACTTAGAGACTCAACACCCAAGACAGACAAGTCTTGGATGGTTTCCACCAAGACTGCCAGACAATTACGAGATCTGAAACACCCGGGACATTCGTTGGCCCACGTCTCACATGTATAAATGTCCACAAGTCACAAATCAGGTTAGCGTTTTGTTAAAGTAAACATGATACATCCTTCTAACTTGACAAATATGCTATCACAAAAACAACACAAGCAAAACAATTTTCCATAAAGCCATGGTGTTTATATGAATGGAAGTTGGCAAAATATCAAAAACCAAAGTCAACCATGATTATGTTGTGTCTGGATGTTCTGTCACTAAACCAGCAATATTTGGGGAAGTCTTGTAACAAATGTGTGCATAATTAGCATGTTACATTTATTCAATACAATTATTTTCTTGTTTTCACTTCAGCAAAAATCACTATATTATTTTTTCCTCATAGTTTGTACTCCATTGACACTAATGATTTAAAGGGTTAAAGAGTAAAATTTAATTGAATTTCAAATGTGCACAATTTTAATTATTTTCTTCAAAAATAAAAATTGAATGAAGATTAAAAAAAACCTCTAAAATTATTTCCATGAGTTTTCAAAGAATATCTTTCTTCTAATGTATTCAAGACTTTGGTACTTCCCTGGTAGTCCTGTGGTTAAGACCCTGCCATTCCACTGCAGGGAACACAGGTTCAATCTCTAGTCCAAGAACTAAGATCCCACATTACATGCAGTATGAGAAAAATAAAATATTCAAGATTTAATTAAAATTAAAATACCAAATTTTAACTCATGGCTTTGGAATTTTTAATCACAATTATCTTCAAATTTATTTTTATTACCTCTTACTTAATATTTTAATAAAAACAAACATTTGCAAGTTCAACATTCACTGTCCTTATTGCCAATAGAAAGAAACAGAATCAGGCTTCACACCCATTATGTTTACAAATATATTTGTGTATGTATACCTATGCTTGGAGAAGGAAATGGCAATCCACTCCAGTATTCTTGCCTGGAGAATCCCATGGACTGAGAAGCCTAGTAGGTTACAGTCCACGGGGTCGCAAAGAGTCGGACACGACTGAGCGACTTCACCTTATACCTATGCTATTAATCTTTACAGAGAGAGTGCAATGCATGCACACATATAGAGAGAGACAGGGATACTATGAACTATTCAGTAAGGCAACATGTTCTTTCCCCACCATGTGCAACTGTGAATGGAAGACCTCCAGATTCAAGAATTTGCACTTGCAAAGAGAGTAGGAAATGGACTCTCAGTCCAACCAAGAGTATCGTGATATACAAGACTGTATGTATCTCACACTCTCTAAGAGGCATGAAGTGAAGTGAAGTGAAGTCGTTCAGTCGTGTCTGACTCTTCACGACCCCATGGACTGTAGCCTCCTCCGTCCATGGGATTTTCCAGGCAAGAGTGCTGGAGTGGATTGCCATTTCCTTCTCCAGGGGATCTTCCCAACCCAGGAATTGAACCCGGGTCTCCCGTATTGCAGGCAGATGCTTTACCGTCTAAGCCACCAGAGAAGCTCTAAGAGGCATAGTCTGACCAATCTGTCCTTTTTCTGCCCAAAGACCTTGAGTCACGTGGTTCTCGCCACTCAGGAACAAGCAGCTCTTCCCAACTTTAGCCTCACACAATACACACACCATCCTCAGGTGGAGCCACAGTTCCCTTTTTTTTTTTTTTTTGGAGAACATGGGTAAGAGGTGAGGAAGTTTTCTAGAAGCTGAATGATGTAAATCAAAATAGCTGTTATTTAGGGCATGGACCCCACTGTGCCCATGCTGGATACACCCAATCCCTAAGAGGCATTGGCTTTGATAATACAAAAAAAAAAAATCACTTTCTCATAAAACAAACTAGAACCCATGAATAAAATTTAAAATGAACTAGCAAGCTGGAATATATGTCTGTCACATACACAATAAAGCAGGGTTTAACAGCGTTACTATTAAAAAAAAAACTCATACAAGTGTTTTTATAAGTTCTCTTAAAGGAAGATATGTAAGGAAAACAATACCAAATAATTCACTACAGAAAAATTATGAATGACTATATATGGTGTACATGGAAAGACCTCCAGATTCAAGAATTTACACACAAAAAGAAGCAAGAAAGTGGACACTCAATCCAACCAAGAAGCTGTATCTTAACATGCAAGACTACTTATTTCATATTTTCCAAGAGGTGCAGCTTGACCCATGTCTTTCTCTTCCCAAAGCAAAAATGGTAAACAAAAACAATTTGATTTTATAAATATATACATAAAATATGTATTATAGAAGTATATTTTTAAAGATATACAGTTTAGTTCAGTTCAGTCGCTCAGTCATGTCTGACTCTTTGTGACCCCATAAATTGCAGTACGCCAGGCCTCCCTGTCCATCACCAACTCCCGGAGTTCACCCAGACTCTTGTTCATCAAGTCGGTGATGCCATCCAGCCATCTCATCCTCTGTCATCCCCTTCTCCTCCTGCCCCCAATCCCTCCCAGCATCAAAGTCTTTTCCAATGAGTCAGTTCTTCACATGAGGTGGCCAAAGTACTGGAGTTTCAGCTTTAGTATCAGTCCTTCCAATGAACACCCAGGACTGATCTCCTTTAGGATGGACTGGTTGGATCTCCTTGCAGTCCAAGGGACTCGCAAGAGTCTTCTCCAACACCACACTTCAAAAGCATCAATTCTGTGGTGGTCAGCTTTCTTCACAGTCCAACTCTCACATCCACACATGACCACTGGAAAAACGATGGCCTTGACTAGATGGACCGTTGTTGGCAAAGTAATGTCTCTGCTTTTAAATATGCTATCTAGGTTGGTCATAACTTTTCTTCCAAGGAATAAGCATCTTTTAATTTCATGGCTGCAATCACCATCTGTTGATTTTGGAGCCCAGAAAGTCTGACGCTGTTTCCACTGTTTCCCCATCTATTTCCCATGAAGTGATGGGACCAGATACCATGATCTTTGTTTTCTGAATGTGAGCTTTAAGCCAACTTTTTCACTCTCTTCTTTTACTTTCATCAAGAGGCTTTTTAGTTCCTCTTCACTTTCTGCCATAAGGGTGGTGTCATCTGCATATCTGAGGTTATTGACACTTCTCCCAGGAATCTGGATTCCAGCTTGTGTTTCTTCTAGCCCAGCATTTCTCATGATGTACTCTGCATATAAGTTAAATGAGCAGAGTGACAATATACAGCCTTGACATACTCTTTTTCTTATTTGGAACCAGTCTTTTAACTGTGTCCACTGTTTACCATCTATTTCCCATGAAGTGATGGGACCGGATGCCATGATCTTTGTTTTCTGAATGTTGAGCTTTACGCCAACTTTTTCACTCTCCACTTTCACTTTCACCAAGAGGCTCTTTAGCTCCTCTTCACTTTCTGCCATAAGGGTAGTGTCATCTGCATATCTGAGGTTATTGATATTTCTCCCAACAATCTTGATTCCAGCTTGTATTTCTTCCATTCCAGCGTTTCTCATGATGTACTCTGCATATAAGTTAAATAAGCAGGGTGACAATATACAGCCTTGACATACTCTTTTTCTTATTTGGAACCAGTCTGTTGTTCCATGTCCAGTTCTAACTGTTGCTTCCTGACCTGCATACAGATTTCTCAAGAGGCAGGTCAGGTGGTCTGGTATTCCCATCTCTTTCAGAATTTTCCAGTTTATTGTGATCCATACAGTCAAAGTGAGCTCAGATGAGCATAAAAGTGGAGAAACAGTTAAAGAACTATTGAAGCAACTGTGGATACTGAGCCTTTTTTGTTTCCTTTCTTAGCAAATGTGAGTTTGTATATTTCAGGGAAGATAATATAAGGTAGAACTTACAAAGTGTTGCTAGAGGCTGAGTAGGGCTCAAGGATTGACTAATACACAAATTAACTAAGCTTTAACTTTTTTGTGTGAAACTGATAGTTGTTTTTATGCATTGAGTTCTATAAGAGAATTTAAATTATTATCTCTGAATCCATTTCCTTATTCTCTTTAAGATATTATTAATTCAACCAGTAAGAATGTATTTTTCCAAGTGAGATCAACAACCACGCCAGGAAAGAGTTCAAATGTCTAACTGTTAGGCATAAATTGAACTAATCTATCTCACAATGACCAAGGTCATTTTTAAAAGAGAAAACAATGTTTCTAGAATCTAGAGTCCCTCAAATTTTCATTGGATGTTCTTTTTTCCCTAGTATGTACTTTTAAAACTTACGTTCTTAGATCCTAAAATCCCAATACCAGGATGTTTTAAGCAGGTTTAGACTAATCAAACACTAAGGTGAGATAGTTAAGAACATATTTTCATAAGAGTATTTCTAATAAAATTTTTCTTATTATTTCATTTCCTCAAATTTAGTTTTTACCCAAAATAAGATGACTATGTTTTAGAAATATGAAGATTGAGAGATGAGGCAATATGCTTATAATTTCTTATAGCCCTTCCCCTTTACATGTACAACTCAGGCAAGGACTTCTACTTTAGGGGGGTCCAATGACCCCAACAGGAAAATTTGCTATTTCATATTAAAGCAAGAATATTTAGACAATTTATATCTTTTAACATCTTTCCAGAAATGGTATGGAACTAAGACAAGCAGAAGATAGAGGTGGCAAAAATACACAGAAGAACTGTGCAAAAAAGATCTTCATGACCCAGATAATCACGATGATGTGATCACTCACCTAGAGCCAGACATCCTGGAATGTGAAGTCAAGTGGGCCTTAGAAAACATCACTACAAACAAAGCTAGTGGAGGTGTTGGAATTCCAGTAGAGCTGTTTCAAATCCTGAAAGATGATGCTGTGAAAGTGCTGCACTCAATATGCTAGCAAATTTGGAAAACTCAGCAGTGGCCACCGGACTAGAAAAGGTCAGTTTTCATTCTAATCCCAAAGAAAGGAATGCCAAAGAATGCTCAAACTACCACACAATTGCACTCATCTCACACACTATCAAAGCAATGCTCAAAATTTTCCAGGCCAGTCTTCAGCAATACGTGAACCATGAACTTCTAGATGTTCAAACTCGTTTTAGAAAAGGTAGAGGAAGCAGAGATCAAATTGCCAATATCCACCAGATCATGGAAAAAGCAAGAGAGCTCAAGAAAAACATATACCTCTGCTTTATTGACTATGCCAAAGCCTTTGACTGTGTGGATTACAATAAACTGTGGAAAAGTCTTCAAGAGACTAGAATATCAGACCACCTGACCTGCCTCTTGAGAAACCTATATGCAGGTCAGGAAGCAACAGTTAGAACAGGACATGGAACAAAAGACTGGTTCCAAATAGGGAAAGGAGTAGGTCAAGGCTGTATGTAGTCACTCTGCTTATTTAACTTATATGCAGAGTACATCATGAGAAACACTGGGCTGGAAGAAGCACAAGCTGGAATCAAGATTGTTGGGAGAAATATCAATAACCTCAGATATGCAGATGATACCACCCTTGTGGCAGAAAGTGAAGAAGTAAAGAGCCTCTTGATGAAAGTGAAAGTGGAGAGTGAAAAAGTTGGCTTAAAGCTCAACATTCAGAAAACGAAGATCATGGCATCCGGTCCCATCACTTCATGGGAAATAGATGGGAAACAGTGGACACAGTGTCAGACTTTATTTTTTGGGCTCCGAAATCACTGCACATGGTGACTGCAGCCATGAAATTAAAAGAGGCATACTTTGGAAGGAAAGTTATGACCAACTTAGATAGCATATTCAAAAGCAGAGACATTACTTGTCAACAAAGGTCCATCTAGTCAAGGCTATGGTTTTTCCTGTGGTCATGTATGGATGTGAGAGTTGGACTGTGAAGAAAGCTGAGTGCCAAAGAATTGATGCTTTTGAACTGTGGTGTTGGAGAAGACTCTTGCGAGTCCCTTGGACTGAAAGGAGATCCAAGCAGTCCATCCTTAAGGAGATCAGTCCTGGTGTTCATTGGAAGGACTGATATTGAAGCTGAAACTCCAGTACTTTGGCCACCTCATGGGAAGAGTTGACTCATTTGAAAAGACCCTGATGCTGGGAAAGATTGAGGGCGGGAAGAGAAAGGGATGACAGAGGATGAGATGGTTGGATGGCATCACGGACTCAATGGACATGACTTTGGGCGGACTCCAGAAGTTGGTGTTGGACAGGGACGCCTGGTATGCTGCTGCAATTCATGGGGTTGCAAAGAGTCAGATTCGACTGAGCAACGAAGTGAACATCTTTCAGCACAGTGGGTTTTTAAACAATGTCATAGTTATTGGAACTGATGTTGTTCAGTCACCAAGTTGTGTGCCTCAGGGTCTTTTCCAGTGAGTTGGCTCTTTGCATCAGTTGGCCAAAAGATTGGAGCTTCAGCTTCAGTATCAATCCTCCAATGAATATTCAGGGTTGATTTCCTTTAAGACTGACTGGTTTGTTCTCCTTTCTATCCAAGGCACTCTCTAGAGCCTTCTCCAGCACCACAATTCTGATGAGGAACAGAAAAATGAAATATGGATTAAATCTTCTAAGTAACTCTATGAATCCTTTTCACACTGAAAGAAAAATTAGCAAGTGGTTTCTCAATTGCTTCTAATTCGTCAAACATTGATGAGCACTTGTGATTAATTTTGTTGTACATTTTACTTAGCATGAATAGGAATTTGAAAATTGATTTGAGTTTTGCTTGAAAAAGCTTTCTAGATGAGCTGTTAATCAGGGCATTTATTGATGAACCTTAGTAGTAAATGATGGTAACCCAATTTGATGCAGCTAAGGTG
Source organism: Aepyceros melampus (assembly GCA_006408695.1). Classification (NCBI taxonomy): domain Eukaryota; kingdom Metazoa; phylum Chordata; class Mammalia; order Artiodactyla; family Bovidae; genus Aepyceros; species Aepyceros melampus. Next base: position 93,797 of record SJXQ01009236.1, on the reverse strand, counting down.
TAAAGATTTATTGACTCATCTGATCAAAATGCAGGCAGAGCCTATATGGGTCTCAGGGCCACTGGCAAAACTTCCTCATAATTTCAGGATTATGTTTTGAAAAGTAAAGCAGTAAATATTTGATATAATGATTGTGGGGATGATTTTCCAGGTGAGTACATATTTCAAAAAGGAGCAAATTACATACTATAAATATGTGCAGTTAATCTATTTTTATTGTATCTCAACATTTATCAAAAGGAAGGAGAAAATGAAAGAAGAAAGGGAGGGAAAGAGAGAGAGAAGGAAGAAAGGAAAGAAGGAGAGAAGGAAAGAAAGAAGGAGGAAAAAAAAAGAAGAAAAATAGGGAAGGTCTAAAAATATTATTTCCCAGTTTTGCTCTCCAAAGGAACTGAGTTCTGCCTCTTTTGGGCAAAATCCCAAGAGCTCTTACTTTTCTAGCTTTGATCAAGAGCCACTGCTAGCCCATCATTGTGATCAGCCATGTGAAGTCTATGAGAAGACAGCCACTCCAATTCCACCCTTATGGTTATGAAAACATTTCCTCATCCTCTTCCCTACTCCCCCAAAATGAGAAGTGCTATTATGACCAGAAAAAATAATATTGGTGCCTCATGTTTGAATCTATGATATTCATAGGCAAAATATGCAAATAAATGTCAAGTCAGCAGCATTAGAGAAGGTTGGCAAAAATTATACCCTATACTTTTTTCTTTTGATTTATTTTTTAATATCTGTATGTGACAATATCTACACTGTGATTTTGGGGGGTAGGGATAAGCATTCAATTAGCACAATACCTTTTGATTTGTTTCCATTTTCTTTTCCTTGGGCAAGATCTGAGACATTAGCTGGTAAAGGCAAAGGCAAAAGAAAAAATATATATAAAACAGAAGAACTAATTTTGTTTAATATCTTGTGAGACAGACACTTTAAGAGTTTTTTGTATGTCATCTCATTTGATGCTGATGACCCTGAGTCTTATTATTTCCATTTTACAAAGAGAAACTGAGGTTTGGAGAAGTTAATCCAATTACCCATATGTAATCAATATAGTAAATACTAAACCTCTCAAACCTCAAGGTCCATGTTCTTTACTTTATAACTAGCTATTTTCCATTTACAATTGGGCTGTGTAAGTAAAAGAAGGAACAGCATTTAGGATCTTTATTTAATTTTACAGTCGAGTTTGGAAAAACCAGATCAAGATTCTTACTCCTCCTTAAAATAGTGTCATCTGTCCCTCTCCTCTCCCATTTCCTTTTTTCTAGACTCTCGTTCTCATTTGACTCTAAGATTCCTTAACTGTAAAGACTTTTTTTTTTTTGAGCAAGAGGAAAATTACCTACTAGAATTTCAATGTTTTAAAGTGAATAGAAGTAATAGTGAATTTCTGCTCTCTACATTACTATCACTGAGCAATTTATCTATATGGTCACATTTCCTCTGCACAACTCTTGAAATAACTATTATTATCCCAATATCATGTAAGAAACATACTGCTGCTGCTAAGTCGCTTCAGTCGTGTCTGACTCTGTGTGATCCCACAGATGGCAGCCCATGAGGCTCCCCCGTCCCTGGGATTCTCCAGGCAAGAACACTGGAGTGGGTTCCCATTTCCTTCTTCAATGCATGAAAGTGAAAAGTGAAAGTGAAGTCGCTCAGTCATGTCCGACCCTCAGCGACCCCATAGACTGCAGCTTACCAGGCTCCTCCATCCATGGGATTTTCCAGGCAAGAGTACTGGAGTGGGGTGCCATTGCCTGAGGCCTAGACAATTTATATGCTCATGAATTAATAGCTCCAAATTCAATTTTATCACTGAAGCTCAAATTTGTTCCATCTAATTAACAGGGAATAATTACATGTAATCTGTACCATATGTGAAGGATACTATTGTCAGAGAGTCTGATGTGTAGACTACTTTAAAAGACTCAGTTTAACAAATAGATAGGAATGCACTGGGCTAGGTCACTGGATAAAAAGAGGATTAAGACATTCTTTACTCTTTCAGTTCAGTTCAGTTCAGTTCAGTTGCTCAGTCGTGTCTGATTCTTTGCAACCCCATGAACCACAGCACGCCAGGCCTCCCTGTCCATCACCAACTCTTGGAGTTCACCCAAACCCATGTCCATCGAGTCGGTGATGCCATTTTCTGTTGTCCCCTCCTCCTCCTGCCCTCAATCTTTCCCAGCATCAGGGTCTTTTCCAGTGAGTCAGCTCTTTGCATCAGGTGGCCAAAGTATTGGAGTTTCAGTTTCAACATCAGTCCTTCCAATGAACACCCAGGACTGATCTCCTTTAGGATGGACTGGTTGGATCTCCTTGCAATCCAAGGAACTCTCAAGAGTCTTCTCTGACACCACAGTTCAAAAGCATCAATTCTTCGGTGCTCAGCTTTCTTCACAGTCCAACTCTCATATCCATATTTGACTACTGGAAAAACCATAGCCTTCACTAGACGGACCTTTGTTGGCAAAGTAATGTCTCTGCTTTTGAATATGCTATCTAGGTTGGTCATAACTTTCCTTCCAAGGAGTAAGTGTCTTTTAATTTCATGGCTGCAGTCACCATCTGCAGTGATTTTGGAGACCCAAAAAATAAAGTCTGACACTGTTTCCCCATCTATTTCCCATGAAGTGATGGGACCAGATGCCATGATCTTCGTTTTATGAATGTTGAGCTCTAAGCCAACTTTTTCATTCTCCTCTTTCACTTTCATCAAGAGGCTCTTTAGTTCCTCTTCACTTTCTGCCATAAGGGTGGTATCATCTGCATATCTGAGGTTATTGATATTTCTCCCGGCAATCTTGATTCCAGCTTGTGCTTCCTCCAGCCTAGCATTTCTCATGATGTACTCTGCATAGAAGTTAATAAGCAGGGTGACAATATACAGCCTTGACGTATTCCTTTTCCTATTTGGAACCAGTCTGTTGTTCCATGTCTGGTTCTAACTGTTGCTTCCTGACCTGTGTAGAAGTTTTACCATTTAGAAACTCATAATCTTTTGCTTGGAGCAGACTGAGGCTAATTTGAACATATCACCCNGTGACAATATACAGCCTTGACGTATTCCTTTTCCTATTTGGAACCAGTCTGTTGTTCCATGTCTGGTTCTAACTGTTGCTTCCTGACCTGTGTAGAAGTTTTACCATTTAGAAACTCATAATCTTTTGCTTGGAGCAGACTGAGGCTAATTTGAACATATCACCCTCTTTGGGGCTTCCTGGGTGAGGCCCAGTGGGAAAGAATCTTCCTGCAATGCAGGAGATGTGGGTTTGATCCCTGGGTCAGGAAGATCCCTTGGAGAAGGAAATGGCAACCCACTCCAGTATTTTTGCCTGGGAAATCACATGGACACAGGAGCCTGGTGGGCTACAGTCTATGGAGTTGAAAAGAGTCAAACACAACTGAGTGACTAAACAACAGCACATTCTTCATTTGAGAGGCACAAACAAAAAACGTATAATCTTGAGAATCTCTATTCTGATTGTAAAAATTGTTGTTCAGTTGCTAAGTTACATGACCCCATGGACTGTGCACCAGGCTCCTCCGTCCTTCACTATGTCCCGGAGTTTGCTCAAATTCATGCCCATGGAGTCAGTGATGCAATTTAACAATCTCATCTTCTGCCACCTCCTTCTCCTTTTGTCTTCAATCTGTCCCAGTATCAGGGTCTTTTCCAAAATTATTGTAAAAAGACATTTCCAAAAGTATTATGTAAATACATGTGTATATATCCACTTTCCATTTCTGCTTTGATTTTTAACCTTCTGCTAAACAAAATGTTTTCTGAATTACAAGAGCCCTGGTTTAGCAAATATCTTTGTACTATTCATTTCAAGAGTAAAAGGTTTTCTTATAAAACATACAAAACAGTTTGAAAACCTTCGTTGTGATTCAAACTTTTCTCCTAAATATTTTGTCACTTCAGAGAAATTTTTTGTCCTGAAGCACTAATGTTTGTTTAGTATTATATTAACTTACATATTTTTCTATAATTTTGCACAAAAGCTATGTCTTAAATAAAAATATATATATATATGGATTTCAAACAAACAATTTTACCAGAAATGTCTACCTGTTCAACTTGTGACAAATCTGGTTAAGGCCTTCTAAGAATTGTATAATTGGTTTCAGAAGGGAAACAATTTTTTATTAATATAAACTAGCAAAAATATTTTTATGATCTCTGCTTGCCCCAACATGAAAATCAGTTGTATGCAAAGTTCAGGTGGCTTTGGATGGTCCCCATGTAATTCAGAAAGTTTCCCTGGCACTCAGAATATCTCCTTGGCAGTTTAATTCCACAATTAGAGATTTACTTTTATGGCTTAAGATGTCTTAACTCATATGAAAATGTAAATACAACAGAGAAAGTAATATCATAAACTTTGCCAGTCCAGTGTTTACTTAAGCTAAACATACGCCTATTCTTTGATACTCAGTTGCTTTAGTAGATGTACAACCAACAGAAATGTTTACATATGTTCACAGAACTAAGATGTTCCAATAGCACTACTACTTGTAAGAGCACCAAATGAAAACTACTTAAATAGTTATCGGTAGAATTGGTTTATTTCAAATAGAAAATATAGCAACAAGAACGAATAAACTGTAACTACTTCAGTATTGGTGAATCTCACCAACAAAATTCCCAGTGAAAGGAGCTAGACATAAAAAGAGACTATAATCTATGGTTTCATATATAAAGTTTAAAAGTAAGTCAGAATAATCAGGGATGTTAGAAGTCAGGAAAGTGTTTACTCTTTGTGGAAATAGATTAATTACTGGAAGTGGATAAGTGGGGAATTTCTAATGTGCCAATATACTATTTCTTGATCTGAATTGTCGTTATATATAGGTGCCAATTTGGGCAGGGGGAAGCACTGAGCTGTACCCTTTTGATTTGTGTACTTGTATGTATCAATAAAAATACAAAATAAGAAAAACATAAATACAAAGCTTTGCTAGTCATTGTAATTTAATACCAATGAGTTGAGCATTTATTTTGGTTTTTACTATGGTGTGTGCTATAAAGAAAGCTGAGCACTGTAGAATTGATGCTTTTGAACTGTGGTGTTGGAGAAGACTCTTGAGAGTCCTTGGACTGAAAGGAGATGCAAGCAGTCCATCCTAAGGAAATCAGTCCTGGATATTCATTAGAAGGACCGATGCTGAAGCTGAAACTCTAATACTTTGGCCACCTGATATGAAGAACTGACTCTTTGGAAAAGACCCTGATGTTGGAAAAGATTGAAGGCAGGAGGAGGAGGGGGCTACAGAGGATGAGATGGTTGGATGGCATCACTGACTCAATGGACATGAGTTTGAGTAAGCTCCAGGAGTTGGTGATGGACAGGGAGGCCTAGCGTGCTGCAGTTCATGGGGTTACAAAAATCACACACGAGCGAGCAACTGAACTGAACTGAACTGATGGTGTGTGCCAGAATCAGAATGCCTGAAAACAAGGTCAGAATGCAGTACAAGAGAAAAGTGATCCAGAAAGGGAAAGTTGTATGAATACAGGCATTCAGTTGAAGTATATGCTGCTGCTGCTAAGTCGCTTTAATCATGTCTGACTCTGTGGCATATATGACACATATATGGCATATATGGCAGCCCACCAGGCTCCGCCGTCCCTGGGATTCTCCAAGCAAGAGCACTGGAGTGGGTTGCCGTTTCCTTCTCCAATGCATGAAAGTGAAAAGTGAAAGTGAAGTCGTCAGTCGTGTCCGACTCTTGCAACCCCATGGACTGCAGCCTACCAGGCTCCTCCATCCATGGGATTTTTCCAGGCAAGAGTACTGGAGTGGGTTGCCATTGCCTTCTCCAGTTAAAGTATATAATGACTCATCAAAACAGTTCATTGCACTGTGACTCAGCTTTGAGTTGTAAGAGGATGGAAATTATTTTAAAAACAGGCACTCTCCTTAAAAACACTCCAACATGTTCTATTTCCCATCTATCTCCATTTCTGTGTGTGTCTCTCTATTGTAGATGGATAATATTCAGTAAACCAATCTAAAATAGGAATAGAAAAGTGTTTTATTTGAGCCAAACTAAGGACTATCCTAAACAAGTCAATCCTAAAGGAAATTAGTCCTGATATTCATTGGAAAGACGATGCTAAAGTTGAAACTCCAATAATTTGGCCACCTGATGTGAAGAACTGACTCATTTGAAAGGACCCTGATTCTGGGAAAGATTGAAGGCAGGAGGAGGAGGGGATGGCAGAGAATGAGACGGTTGGATGGCATCATTGGCTCAATGGACATGAGTTTGAGCAAACTTTGGGAGTTGGTGATGGATAGGTAAGGCTGGTATGCTGCAGTCCATGGGATTGCAAAGAGTCAGACATGACCGAGTAACTGAACTAAGGACTGGGAGGCATGGATTCAAGAAGTACTTGAACTGTAGGCCACAGGACTACAAAGTAGGGGCGTCCTTGGTGACTCAGTGGAAAAGAAATGCCTGCCAATTCAAGATATGCGGATTGATCCCTGGGTTGGCAAGATCCCCAGGAGAAGGAAATGGCAACTCACTCCAGTATTCTTGCTTGGAAAATTCCATGGAAAGAGGAGACTTGCAGCCTACAGTCCATGGGACTTCAAAAGAGTCAGACATCACTTAGTGACTAAACAACAATGACATAAAGGCAAAACTCACAAAATTATATAAATTGTTTGTCACAATTAGAATTGGAGCTAGCAAGAAGTTAGGGTGGCTGTTAAGTAAGGATTAATTGGGGTTTGAAATGGTTGCATAGTTATAGGGGGAACCTTAAGACTGTAGCATTGCAGCTGACAACTGGCAGATTCTATTTTAAGAACAGCTGCTGGTATCCTTGAGTCTGATATAGTTCAGAAGATTCAAGTTCTCAGTAATATAGGAACATGTCTGAAACCATACCCACAATGGCCCCCCAGCTCTATTTTGAATACCTGAACCACTGTTACCCCATTTTAACTTTTTAAATGCATTATTTATCAGAGCTGGTGCACTGGGATGACCCAGAGGGATTGGGGGCGGGGGGTTCAGGATGGGAAAACAAGTACACCCATGGCTGATTCATGTCAATGTATGGCAAAACCACTACAATATTGTGAAGTAATTAGCCTCCAATTAAAATAAATAAATTTGACATAAAATAAAGAAAAAATGCATTATTTTTTAATAGTTAAAAGCATATGTACAATGCATGTTTAAAAGGCAATGAAAAGGCATACAATCTATATTTTTAAAGATACAGACTGACATGGAAGAATAAAGGAAAGGTTTATAAAGGAAGGGTTTATAAAAGAAGGGATTCTTCCTATAAAGATAAAATAGTTAATAGGGCTTCCCTGGTGGCTCAGATGGTAAAGAATCTGTCTGCAATGTGAGAGACCTGAATTTGATTGCTGGGTTGGGAAGATCTTCTGGAGAAGGAAATGGCAAGCCAATCCAGTATTCTTGCTAGAAAATCCCATGCACAAGGATCGTGGCAGGCTACTGTCCATGGCATCACAAAGAGGTGGACACGACTGAGTGACTAACACTTTCACTTTCATTTTTAACCTAAAATTCAGGTTAAATCATGTATAAAACCGAATGACTTCCCCATACTTTAATATGTGAAAAATTTTCCACCACTATTTATTTGTATGTGTGCATGAGAGACAGAGAACACAACTCTCTGACGAGGTGAACAGTTCATTACCTCTCAACATTCAGAAAACGAAGATCATGGCATCTGGCCCCATCACTTCATGGGAAATAGATGGGGAAACAGTAGAAACAGTGTCAGACTTTGTTTTTTTGGGCTCCAAAATCACTGCAGATGGTGACTGCAGCCATGAAATTAAAAGGCGCTTACTCCTTGGAAGAAAAGTTATGAACAACCTAGATAGTATATTCAAAAGCAGAGACATTACTTTGCCGACTAAGGTCTAGTCAAGGCTATGGTTTTTCCTCTGGTCATGTATGGATGTGAGAGTTGGACTGTGAAGAAGGCTGAGCGCCGAAGAATTGATGCTTTTGAACTGTGGTGTTGGAGAAGACTCTTGAGAGTCCCTTGGACTGCAAGGAGATCCAACCTGTCCATTCTGAGGGAGATCAACCCTGGGATTTCTTTGAAAGGAATGATGCTAAAACTGAAGCTCCAGTACTTTGGGCACCTTATGCGAAAGTTGACTCATTGGAAAAGACCCTGATGCTGGGAGGGATTGGGGGCAGGAGGAGAAAGGGACGACTGAGGATGAGATGGCTGGATGGCATCATGGACTCAATGGACGTGAGTCTGAGTGAACTCCGGGAGTTGGTGATGGACAGGGAGGCCTGGTGGGCTGTGATTCATGGGGTCACAAAGAGTCGGACACGACTGCACGACTGAACTGAACTGAGTTCATTGCGTGGCAGTCCCATATTCTATAGGTACTACATTAATGTCGCTATTTGGCTGCTCCTTGGTGCAGGTCTGTCTATCCAAACACAACTCTTTCCAGTATGGTAATTAATGTATTAATTTTGAGCTGCTGCTGCTGCTGCTGCTAAGTCGCTTCAGTCTTGTCAGACTCTCTGCGACCCCATAGACGCCAGCCCATCAGACGCCTCCGTCCCTGGGATACTCCGGGCAAGAACACAACTTTACACAAACCCCAAAGCACCCTTAAATAATCTTCATGTAACTAACCTCAAAAAACAAAACAAAAAAATGCCCAAAACTCGAGCTATTCAGACTCCATGCCTTAGTGCTTGCAGGGCATACTTAGGCCACAGAAACAATTGGGTCCACAGGCAAAAATTCTCCTCCCTTTGACACTGTTTCTTTTGAAAATCAGGGCAGAAAATGTTTAGTATCATGATTGTGGTGATGATTCTGGGTTAGTCCGAGTTCTTATTTTGTTGTCAATTTCCCTCTGTGTGTGCTATGTGTTTATGTATGCAACACATGTCGTAATTGTAGCTGATTCAGCTCTTCTGTGGACAGGAGACATTGGTATAAGCAAGATGCTATATTTAGCCCATAGAATGATAAATTTAGCACTTGATCTGTAATAATCAAAGATTTCTGTTGCTTCCACCCAAAAAGTTCTAGCGAAAAGGTAGCAGAAAGTTACCTGGCTAATTGTTCACTTAATACAAATATTTTTCCACATCATTAAATAGCCTTAGAATTATTTTTAATGAGTAAATTTTATTCCAACTCCAGATTTGCTTACTTCATTTCACTGAGCCTCTACTGTTGTATCAAGGTTTAATATCTAAAATTATTTTAATTTTTGCTTGTATAAAAATCTGCACGTGTATGTTTCACACACTTTTATGGTTATTTCTTTAGGACAAATTTTTAGAAGTGGAATTACTGAACCAAGAGTTATGTGCATCTTAAGGCATTTGAAATGCACTATTAAATTGATCAGAGACTTTTTTATTATTCTCCAAGTTTTCCAGAGGGATTCATTTGGCTTTAAAAGAACATCATCAGTCATAATTGAATTCTCAAGTGCTTTTCTATGTTGAAAAGTTAATAAAAACATTTTTTTAAAGATATAGACTGTGACATGGAAGCAACTATAAAGGAAGAATCCGCAAAGATAAAATAAATAATAGTTCACCTAGGTGGCTTCATAAATGATTGAACCACTACAATCAATAGGTGCAGCTTAACAACAGTCAATATCAATCTGTAACTAGTCTATAGTGGCATGCCACAGAGACTGTATTCAGTTTTGTCTTATTCAAGGTTTTGTTAATGATTTGGCTAAGAAAGTCAGCTTGTGTGTGTGCACATTTTTTGCATGTTTTGTTTATATTGTTTGGGAGAGGAACTTAAAGATTTAAAAGATAAAGTTCTAAAGAGACTCAATAAACTAGAATGGTGGATAAAACAACATGAGAGTCAACTATGATAAATTTGAAAATTGTGATGAATAGAAATACATTAGCATATATGATAATTGGGAGCTTCATTTTACCAAAGCTTTATAAGAGATGATTGTGAGATAGATACTAAAGTTTTTATGATTTGAGATTTTATTACTAGATGGGTATTCTCTAGAATGAGGGAGGTGATATAGCAAATCTATGCACCTCACACTAAGAACACTGGAAGTTTAGAATTTATTCAGAGATGAGCAATTGTCTTAGCATAAGTCTCTAGAATATATGCTAATATTTTATTAAGTGATGCAATCTTTAGGCAACAAGAGTGATGGACAAAAAGAAGAGAGCAGGGAAAGCTTACCAAGTGATCCAGAGTCTCACAAGAAAAACAGTCAGTCATATGAGATGTCTTTAGAGAGCTACATAAGACAATCAGTAGGGGAGAGAAAGATGAACTTACCTGTAGCTCCTTCCCATGTCTTATCTGTATTGGATTAAAAACTTTTCTACAAAACTATTAAGTGTCCTGCATTTCCAAATTGAATTTACCAAGACCTCCAGGCAGACACTGAGAAAGCCAGAGACTCCATAGGTCTGGTTGCTTTGATCTTGGGCTCTGGAGCTGAGTGGATAATACCATAAAACTCTGTTGAAGTCCAGACCCAGGGGGAAGAGGAGAGAACTGGAAATCTCAGGAGATAAAATAACTGATGGTGATGGGGGCTCTCCATCGAGCACATATTGAAGGTGCAGGCTATTCAAAGTAAAAACATGTGGCAATACTGATTCCACCGTAATCCACTACTGTACATAATTTAGTACATAAGCCACTCAGATGCATTTTCACCCTTTATTACATCCATATTCCATATAAGAAATAGATGTTCTCACTTTTTCTTAAGATGAGGGGGTGCAAGAACATTCTAGGAAGATCAGACTGACTGGTGTCAATCTCTTAAAAAGACCCATGAAAGGTTAATCCACCAAGCCACAACTCTTCACTGCTAGAGCTGGACCTGGGAGTCTCATACTTCTTGTCATCCCCCTTCAGTATTCTTCCTGTTATTTCTTAGTTTCTCCCAATATTTTGGCTGTCTTGATTTGCTTGCCAGGTAGAGTGGCACAAACCTTCCTTTTCAGGGGTCTTCAATGACCAATTAGCAGTTATCATTGGGTATAGAAATGAGTTTCCTTAGTGAATATTCTTGGTTTCAGACACAATTTGTTCTCCATTGTGTAGTGTGTGCATGCGTGCCTGCATGTGTGCACAGTCATATCTGACTCTTGTGACGTCATGTACTGTATCCCGCCAGGCTCCTCTGTTCATGGAACATTCCAGGCAAGAATACTGGAGCAGGTTGTCATTTCTACTCCAAGGAATCTTCCTAACCCAGGGATCAAACCATGTCCATGGGATTTTCCCAGTAAGAATACGGGAGTGGGTTGCCATGTCCTCCTCCAGGGGATCTTCCCAATCCAGGGATCAAATCCACATCTCCTGCATTGCAGGTGAATTCTTTACTTGTTGAGCCATTGAGGAAGCTCAAGAATGATGGTGACAGGCACTAATTACAGTATCTCTTGTTCTCACAACTTGGTTCCTAGGCCCATGTACTTTGTTTATCTGAAACAAAAACAAAAACATGGTTGGTTGCCAGTCATGCATGATATCTTGAGGCTACGAAAGGCAGAGGGCAACTTTTTCTCTTCCCCTGTCTGCTACTGGTCAGGTTTCCCCATAGAATGTCATTCCTAGTACTTCTGAGGTTTATTACCAAGCCCCGCGAGGCATACTGAGGGAGCCAGAGCCTCTAAGGATCTCATAGGATAGGGGCTGGGCCTTGGAGCTAATGAAGATAATAAGGAGAATTAGTTTATGCTGTGTGAGGAATTTTAGAAGTACTAAGGTTATCAAACTCAAAGGATGGGATATTTAATTATCTTTGCTAATTTAATATGTTCAACTTGACAACTATTGGCTAAAGGATCTTATCGAATAATTTCAGTAGAACCTTGAATTAAATAGATACACATTAACATTTTGTTCAAATGTATGAGACTGTGATTCTTAGGACAGCAAAGCTCTTTCTATTTGGCAATTTTTCAACAGTTTCAAGCAACCTAGAAAACCTAAAAATACCTAGAATATTTTAAAAATACATCCCTAACCAGTTAAATCCATTCCTGTTTAATGAGATTGAATATATGATTTATTCCTCCAGAACATGGAAGAAATCAGATTACAAGTGAAAACCCAACAGGGGCCACCAGTTGAAAGGTGATATCTGAGTCTAGGCAGCTTCACCATTAGGATCAACAGTCTTGGGTCAGTCAGTATAGAAGGAACCAGCTCTGTAACTTTCACAATCAACATGACCTAAAGGCACCATATAAATTAAATTTATGTTTAATTGACTCTGTTTCCATATGACAATGAATATTGCATTATAGAAAATTATTTTTACTATATTTAGTTAAAATCTTTTTGTGGAACATACAAATTCAACTTAATTAAAGAGCAGTTATTTATAGAGCACTTACTTTGGATGCATTCCTATTGGCTGTGTCACATGCAGAACAGGAGATAGAAAGATGCTTCAGCTGTCCGAAGAGTATTGATTGTGGATTCACTTAGGGCAAGGTCTACCCTATGGTAATATTCATTTAAAAATAAAGACTAACTTAAACAGCAAAAAAACACACATTCTTCTGCCTGTAAATAGTGTTCAACCCTGGAGGAGGAATGGCAACCCACTCCAGTATTCTTGCTGAAAATCTCATGCACAGAGTAGCCTGGCAGGCTACAGTCCATGGGGTCGCAAAGTGTCAGACATGGCTGAGCATGTGCATACACACACATAATCTTCAAAATGCTCTAAAATCATAAGACGTAATTCTAAAACTTATTTAGCACTGTTCTGTTTACCTAATTCTGTGTAACTCATCATAGAAGAACTTGGTGGCTTGAGAGAACAACAATCATTTTATTATCTCTCATGGTTTCTGTGGCTCAGAGATTCTGGCAAGACTCTCAGCTGGCCAGCTCTTACTCAAAGTTTCTCTTGTGGTTATAGTCAGACAATGGCTGGAGCTAGAATAGCAGAGGTGGAAGGGAGCAGAATATCTGGGAATTGCCTTGGCATATCTCTCTCTTCCTGTAATTTCAGGCCTTTTTCATGTGGTCCCTTTGCATGTGGTAGTTCAGGCTTCCTTACAGCATGGAAGTCTTAGGATCGTTGGATTGCCTACATGCAGTTAAAGACTTCTGTGGTGCCTTAGCCTCAGAAGTCACAGAGGGTGGCTTCTGCCATAATCTACTGGTTAAAATAGTCACAAAAACCCACCAAGTTTCAAGAGCAGCAGGTGGATTCTACCTTTTTGATTCTACCTTTTTGGGGGGAGTGTCCAAGTCTATTGTAAGAAGAGACTGTGGATATTCTTGCAGTCATCTCTGGAAAATGCGATCTACTACAAACATGTTTAAATTATGAAGACTAAACATCTGCTGAGTCATAGGGATAATAATGTACCTATTAGTGTTAGTTCACATTGTTGCATTCTGTAGAAAAACACTAATACTCCTTTAAAAATTAAAATAGTGCCTTTAAAAATGTGACAATACTATCCAATTTAAAGTATTCCAGAGGTTGGAGATTAAAAAGGCAAGGAATAATTAAAATCTGATACCCCTTCACCTCTTTATGTTCCCAAGTAGAGAATCAAATAGAGTTCCTTTTACAGAAAATGGAACTTAATCACATATTTTGTTCATGACAAGTAAATCTGAAAAGCAGGGAAGCATGGTTGGCAAGCTTTCATATTGTGTAGTGAGAACAATGATGAGTACCTCCAAAATGGGTTTCCTATGAAATAAACTGTTCATGAATGAAGAATCTGCATGGCACTGTCTCAGATGGCTCTATGGCTTCTCAGAGCTGCTGAGTTACAAATGCACCAAAGCAATCTCAGATATCCCTCTGGGGGAACTTACACCTTAAAAAAAGAAAAAGATGACAAGACAGTTACTCACACTGTAGATTATTTGGGAATAAAACCATTAGTATACATCCTTGGGTCTAACCATCTCACTGGATTCAGTGAACAGATGAGATCAGTATCTCGGTTTTAATATCTCATCTTCATTGTAACAGGCCTGGCTCTGAAGATATGTTTTCTTTCAGTTTCCCAAATTTGACTAGTATTTCAACTTTTTAGCTATTATGGATTTTTATGGATTGAAAAGTAATATGAAAAAAGAATTTTTACTTCATTACATTCCATTAGTTTTGTGTTAGCTCAGTTAACAGGTTTTTACTAATGGAAAGAGAGTTTCATTTTCTTTTTCATCTATGAATGAAGACTGAAGTCTCCAGTTTGAGATCTTATGAGTTCTCCCTTAGGATCAAAACATATCAACAAACACATCCTTTCATTAAGGGGAAAAGATGTAAATAAAGCACACAAAGAATTGGGCAGCTTGAAGGACAAATTCTAGACTGTTTTTTCTGTGAGGAAGATAATGTGACTGTGTGTAAATAGTTTTTGAAGGATATTTTTGAAAGCTTAAGTCATTATTTGGGGGCTATCTCTACCTGGTGAGAATAGTTAGAGCATAATTATTTTGAAAAAAAAATTTTGGGGGGCTACCATTTTGGTAAAGGGAATCTCAGTCTTGATATGAACCAGTAAGTAAAAAATTAATTCCTAACGTAGATTCCTAAAAATAAGCCACTGGAAATCCCAAGTGTCAAAGTGGGAGAATTATGACTTTGTAATGTAGCCATAGCATTAAGGAGTGATTCCTAAGGCATTTTCAATCTGTAACACCTTTTTTAAAAATTAGTAAGAAAAATGACCTCTCTTCTAATTCGTTTTCCCAACACTGATGTATTTGACTTAGCAGTGTCTGGATCTAAATTAAGGTTAGTCTCTAAAGTACCTTTTGGCAAAGGAAAACTATAATGGTTTTATTACTCTTTTACATGAACCAAGAAAGGGAATTTTACAAGCATGAAGAGGTTCTTAAATAGAGTGGGTAATGGAGGCAAAAGAAAGCATGAAAAGAAAAGGTAAAATCAGGATCCTTCTCCATTGCATTGTTTAACTTCCCACATCACAGAAGAAGGAAAGCTGTTTGCTCACTTGGTTAATCTCATTTTTCCATTATCAATTCACAGGATGTGTTTTCCACCAGTTTGAAGTTGGACTTGTAAAATGGACTCTAGGGTAATGTGAGTGAGAACAAACAAAAGGGGCTATTCTCTCCTCCCTGCCTGCGTGTCACTCCCATGAATGTCAGCAGGGATTATGTCCTCACATGGAGAAAAATGTCTGTTTACAACTGGAGTGAATGCATTACTCTGCCCATTACCACCATTTCGATTCATTGAAAATGGAATGGATTCATATGGGGTATGTTTGTGCTTGCTTCAAAAAGGCATTCTTTTAGAATGGGCACTGATGTTATAAAACTAATTATGTTCTTCTCCCCACCCTACATACTAAAGTAATACTGCTGGCTTTCACTATTCATTCTAGCTTTTCTGTGCCCTACCACCTAAACTTGAAAAAAAAAAAAAAAAAACAGGCAAAGCAACTGTTCAACTTCTAGCTCATTTACATTATTTTTTTAAGGCAAGCAATATAGTTGAGTGATGTTAAGTTCAACAGATTGTAAATGGAACCCAAAGTACCTTGTTAAGACAAGATGTGTTTGCTGTCCACTTAAGCACTTCTTGTTGCTGGTAGTTTTCCCAAAATGATCTGGGTGTAAGTGATGTAGCCAGTGGTACTTATGCCATGGAAATAGCCGTGACCTATATTTTCATGCATCAAAGTAATCCTTATTCTGCTTAGGGTGCTGATATTCTCCACTCACTCTTGCCTCATTCTTTCAAAGTAGGTCCTCTTGGCACAAAACAAAGAAAGCTCTCTGCTAACGTAGAAGCTGCAGATTTTGTAAGCCTGCCACAAAGATCTCTAACTTTGAGCCAAAAAGGTTGGTGTGATTAACATAATGCTCAATCTGTGGGACCTCTTGCATGCTTTAGTTTCTATCAGAGCACCAGTCAATAAGACTAAAATTATACAGTCCAGGGTTTGTTTACTTTAAAGCTGCTTGCAAAATATCAGGAGACTTTTCAAAGCATTAGCAACCAATTTAAGAGAAAATGAGTGGTGGAAGGGTCAGGGGGAAATATTTACTTTGGAAGGTCAGTTGAATATTTGAAGAGAGTAACAGGGTTTGGCTTCCAGGGTCATGTTAATGTATCTAGTTGTCTATTTGATCCTAAATAATTAAGCTGTAGAAGCAGGAGGTCGAAAAGTTGTTATAGATTAAGTCCCAGCAGGGACCATGCTTTGACGTGGTTTGTACAAAAGAAGAACTGTGTCTTGTATGTAAAGTATGGTTTGTTGCTAAGACTGATTCCTCCTGTCCTGAATCCTTAATCTGGGCAACTAGACAAGAGATCAGAGCATCATATCCTCCTCTGTAAAGCTATATGGGCAGTGTCTATCCTGTGATCTTTATTTTATCTGTTCACAAATGATACTGATTCCATAGAGGTGGCTGTGTAGGGGAGATGTATAACCCAGTGGCTTTTGAAAGCTGAGTATCACCCATCTTTGAATCACACACACATTTCAACACAGTTGGCTTTCTTAAAATTGAAATACAACCCTTAATTATGTTAGTTAATTGCAATTACTTCACTTGAAATATATCCATGATTGATGTGTCCTGGTATCTATCAAATTAACTATTTTTTTCTGTAGAAGAATTTGTGTTTTTTAAATTGATTGTGTTATCTGCTGGAACATTTATATTATTAATACAAAAATAAGGGGGTGGGAAGTAGAGAAGTGTTATACTTTTCCAGTGGTAAACTTACTATGTTTATGGCAGGTGTAATCCTCACAGATGGACAGCTGAATTTTTCTGTTTACACATCACACTCTATGATTTGAGTGGTCACCAACTTAATAATGATAAAAATAAACAAAATGCTGGACTTTCTATTTTGATATTAATTTAATTATGTTTTAAAATTTACCACAGCCAGAATATACTTTTCTTGGATTATTCAATTTAAAAGTCAACTGTTCAATTGGGAGTTAAGTAATTTTTAAGTCACTATCCTTTGATTAAAGTAAACTGAAACCAAAGGTTTGTTTAGTTCACAGATTTGATTTTTAAAATTAAAATCATATTTTCTGCAAGGAATTGTTTCTATACTCTATCTTACTGGTTCTTTTGGGAATGTGCAGAAATAAATTTAAGAGTGTTTTCAGATACAAATTGTTCATGTACTCATTATGAATCTTGAAGGGGAAAAAAGGTACATTTCTTTGCAAACTGATATTTCTGTTCAAATTCTGTATATTATAGAGCTTCAAAGAAGAGCTAAATCAATTCACCAGAATTTGAGTATTTCTTGGTTAGTAAAATCAAACTACACAAAGTTCAAATTTGTGTTAATGAGTAGAATTGTGATTAGATGGGGTATTTGGCTTTATGTAAAATAGAAAACAAAAATTCCACTGACCTCAGTCAAAAATTCCACTGACCTCAGTGGGTTCCAGTTTTGACTGAGGTCAGTGAAATTTTTGTTTTCTATTTTACATAAAGTCAAGTACCCCAATCTAATCTTGCCTGGAGAATCCCAGGGACGGGAGAGCCTGGTGGGCTGCCGTCTATGGGGTCGCACAGAGTCAGACACGACTGAAGCGACTTAGCAGCAGCAGCAGCAGCAGTCAAAACAGGTGAACAAAAGAAATTGTATACGAGGTTAAATGGAAAGATGTTAAAATATTTCATTTTTTTTCCCTCCTAGGAATTATGCTCAAAGGTGTTTCTGAGATGATCACATTTTAGGTATCATGCTCACCAAAAGTATGTTGGGTTTTGTAATAGCAGTTATTGTCATCACATAATGCAGAAAAGAGAATCGTCAGCTAGCCTGGCTCTGGTATAATCATAATATAAAATGTATTTTACATTTAATAAAGGTAAATTATGTGTGGAAAGGTAAAGCAACCTATAATTAATAGGAACTTGGCTTGCAATAGCCAAAACACATCAAAGCACTGTTCCTTATTGACTAATGTATGCGCTTTGGGCAATCCCCACCCCCATCAGTTGGGACCTTTTAAGTTTTATAGTATAAGATGCCCATGGAAAGATTTTTTCCTTAAATAAAATGTCTGCTTGTGGCTAAATTTTGGAGGGGCTCGATGAGAATTCTAATGGGATTTAAATATATGACAAGACAGAAATATCTGTGTGTGCGCGCGAGTGTATGTGTGAGTGTGTGTGCGCGCGCGCGCGTGCGTGTGTGCGCGTGCGCTTCTGTCACAATTTCGCACTCTTCAACTGCAAGATGGAACAGGGCACAGATGCCTTTTATTATCAGCGATTAAGAAAACACTTCTCCTGGAGGAAAATTTTGTGTTTGTGAATGAAAATTAGCCCCACGCTCTCTGCATTTGGCACTCCTTTTGCCAAATGGAGGGGGAATAAGAAAACTAGTAATATTTATTACTCCTGAACATTCTCTCCTGTTAAATTGTCAGGGCAGAGTGCTTCTTTAGCCTCAATTATTCCTGTTTGTTTTGAAAGCACTTTAGAATGGTTTTTATTAAGACAAGGTATTGAAACCTTCAAAACTGGAAGAAAATTGTATCCCTCTTATAGGAAGTTATAAAATTAAAAAAAAAAAAAAATTCTCTGCCCGCTTTGAAATACGTTCTAACGGAGATTGGAGAACCAGACCAGAAGTTACTACCACCGTCTTTTTTTTTTTTTTTTTAAATGGAAACCAAGCTGAAACTGCTCATTTAATTGTTACTCTGGTTGTAGTTGCTGCTCTTGTTTTGATAGACTGGAATCTTCCTGTAACTCGGCCCAATGGAGTCCTGCATTTGCCGAGAGTCCTTGTTACCTTTCAAAGCCGGGATCTGATGAGTTATGCTGCAAGCGGGGGCTTGGAGGAATTTCTCAGCTGGCATCTATTCCCTTTTTTAGAAACTGTGTGACTAAAGGTTTGCATAATTAAAAGTTGCTCTGAAAGTGCTTACAGACCCCAGATTCTTGCTTGCTTCCCTAACAGACTTTTGCTTCAATTCTGCCCAAGTAAGTGATCCATCTATACAGTTATCCTTTCTAGAATATAAAAACACTTTCCTCTACTTTCACTCTGTTGATTAGTTCTAGGCAGATCTGCTCCATCTTTTACTTTTAATTTTTTATTTTGTGTAATGTCTTTCGCTTTATTTTTAATATCATCGAGGTCAACAGAACTGAGGTGTGGGTCAGTGAGTGAAACCATAAGCTCTAAGAGTCATTACATTTGGTCACAGACCTGTTTGATTTTTTTTTTTTCCCTCAATGCTATTTTCTCTACACATGTCTGAATAATGCCTTACTGCTTACTGAAGAACTTCAAAAAGCACTGAGAGCAAGGCTTCAATTTTTGTGCATCATTACAGGGGAAGGGATTATTGTAATCCCCATTTTATAGACGAACCATTTGAGGTTTAAGTACTTGGCCAATGCCTGGGAGTAAGTAAGACATGAA
Source organism: Aepyceros melampus (assembly GCA_006408695.1). Taxonomy (NCBI): domain Eukaryota; kingdom Metazoa; phylum Chordata; class Mammalia; order Artiodactyla; family Bovidae; genus Aepyceros; species Aepyceros melampus. Next base: position 74,352 of record SJXQ01009236.1, on the reverse strand, counting down.
GCCAGAGTAAAACTCCCAGTTTATGATTTTGATCTCTTATGGACTTCTCTTTCTCTAAGAAGCAAGCTTGTTTTCAGTTTTCTAATATGAAGGAACGGGGTTATTTGGTTCGACTTCTATCTTTAAAAGGCAGAACTGACCTCATAATGTTAGATCATTTCCTAACCCAGTTTTAATTCTCCTATAGCTGCTGATATCATTGAATGCTTCTCTTCCAGTTTGCACTTGAGTTTTCTTATTAATCAAAAAACAGCTTGAGTTAGACTTTTGCAAGGGCCAAATATCCCATTGCCAAAAATTCTATCAATGGAAGAAGTGCTGAATATATAGCTTCTTTTTTCCCCCGTGTTTAATTAAATGTTTGGATAATAATACCTGCTCTACTATCTTCCCTAAAAGATAATATGTATAGTATAGAATGCTCTTAGAATTTTTCTTAAGTGATAGCTTCAGGCTTTCTGGACAGTAGTATAAGTATATCTTTCAGACATCAGGATCACTGTGCTGAAATCTGATTGTACTATACAAGAAATATTCATTTTTTAAAACTTTCTTTGCTATATTTCAGTAATCACAGAATGCATAAACCTATGACAAAAAAGTGATTTTCTTTTTCATAGAGAATAAAAAAAACATGTAATTGAAAGAGTTGAAGAGTTAGTTCAAGTTTTAATTAAAAAAATAATAGTCTTGAAACTTTATAGAAAAATAGCCTGGGATTTCTAATGTCAGTTATGACAGTTTCCAAATAATAAAATGTTTTTCTTAAACAGAAGAAAAATTAATCAAAATAGTAAAATTGAGCAAGTTCTGAAAAAAATAAAACAGCTTCATTTTAATCACCTTGAAAATCAAAATTAAGATTAATAAACTAAATAAAAACTTTTTGTTCCATTTGAGACTTGATGTTATGTAGTTGACCTAAAGATTCTCCTTTATAACTCTTAACTGCTTTCAACCTTCTGAATAATTTTCCTTTCACTCTAAACTTTCCACGATTAATCTCTGGCCAATCGTAACTTTTTGATTTTAAAAAATATTTAAGGAAGACATTAATAACACCATTTTGGTGATTCTTAAAGGGGAACTGATGTATCCTCTTACATTTAAAATACTATCTAAATAATTCAAAAATATACCCTCAAATGTCAAACTTTCCTAAGGTCTTTAATTCAACACAGAATTATTGCTCTTTGAAACCTTAAACATAACAAGTACATTTAGGTGCTAGAAATGGTTTTAATACATTCAGTATATAGTATTTCTAAGAATCTCTAATCTGTTGATTTTAGAAACATACATTTAAACACTGTACATTCCATAATTCCATAGTACCAGAACAGAGGATGTTACAGATCTAAAAGACAGCATTGCCTAAAGGTAATGTAACTGGAGAAAATCGTAATTGTATTTTGCCAACTTGATTTTCTCTGATTAAAAAGAAAAACTTTAAAGTTGAAACAGTAAACATTAAAGGCAATTTTATATTGCTAGCTTTAAGTGAATAATATGTAAATCAGAGTTGGAAAAAAAAACCTTTAGTAATTCAGACACATGTAATATTCTTTTAATATTATTGCAAGACAGCTAAATGAAAGACAGAAGGCAATAGTTGCTAATGTATTTGTGATTCAAATAAATAATGTAGTTGCTATATTCATATTCACATTTTATGCAAAACTACTTCAAAACAATGCATATGTCCTATTTTCAAAAAGCTCAATCAAGCACCTTGATCACTATGTAGAAATAAAGCAGAGAAAATAATCACTAATTAAAATGCAAGTTCCAAGGGGTAATACCTTTCAGAAGAAAGTTACAGAAGCATCTGACTCTAAAAATGCTAGGCAGTTTCCATAACCATGAGTACAATTTCTTAGCAGGTGGAGGTACAGTTTTTCTCACAACACATGTCTGTCAATAGCTTCCTTATGAAACTGGTAATGTAATGAAATTAAAAAAAAAAAAGAATTATTAGAATAATCTCCCATTCTTTCTGGTAGCCACCATTTAATCCCTGCAAATTACATTCTTGACTCTCTCAATTCTTCAGCTTTCTTCAAAAATTAGTGATTTTTGTAATATGTTTCTGAGAAATCCCAATGCTAGTATTCAGATAGACATCTTATATACTTCTTAAAATATAAAAAGGTGCTTCACATGAATGCACACGTTACAGAGCTAACAGGATTCACAATAGGAATAGAACAAAATAGTTCAGTGATGATAAAAGCGGCCTTTTTTTTCTATCCAGTATATATGAAAACAATTTAAGATCTGCATTTGAAGACAGTAAAATGGCAGACAATAACATTCCCTTCATTTTTATTGTAAAGTGATTAAAAAGCTGAAATACAATATCTACCTCTTGATTTATTTCGTCAGCATTTTATCTAAAATATTTTCTAAGCAGACGAGTTTAAATGGATTCTACCTTCAATTTCCTATTATGTCTCATCTTGCTCCCCTCGACTAATGACTTTATAGTTGGAAATCTGCAGTTCATTGTTAGTTTCTCTTAACCCAAAAGTAAACCTTAGCGCTTTGTCCATTCACCTTAATACTCTTCTGGTTTATTCTAGAGAACTTTCCCTTGCAGTTACCATAGTCATTTCCCCAGTGCCTTAACCCTTCTGGTGAATGAACCTATTTTTCTGTCTTCCCTTCCTAATGCTTCTAGTTCTTCTCATTTTAGCATTTGGGAACTTCTATCAAGCCTCTCTTAAGTACTAAGTACAGCTATTGTTCATGGGGAGTCAAGTTTAAACTTTCTTCCCCAAATCCTTGTTAAACGTCTATTGTATGAATCACTTTGCAGTTTCTGTTCATGCTTCTGACTGTAAACCTATTACACAGACAGAACCAAAGCCATGTATTGGGTGAAGAAATTACAATGTCCATGTTGAAATTTACATAAGATTGATCAGTCCAGGAGCCCCCACTCTGTACTAAGCACCATACTCCATGCATTATATGCAGGTTCTTATGTATATTTCACAATAAGCAATGGCTTTGCAATTTTTCTGTGCCTCTTTTCTTTCCATTCTCACAGCTGATCCCTCAGCAAATTCTGTCTGTTCTACTTTCAAAATAAATCTAGAATATGACTACTTCTTACCACCTCCACGGCTACCATCATGGTTCAAGCTGCCACAGTCCCTGACCTGGAATACCACAATAGTCTCTAAGGGATCTCCTTGCCTGTATTTTCTCCACCATGGTCCTTTCTAAACACAGCAGCCAGAGCAAGTCTTGTCAAAACATAGTCTGATTGTATCACTCATTTGCTCACTGCCCTCCATTGGCTGTTCATTTTTACTCTGAGTAAAAACCAGAGTCATGTCTCTGCCTCAGTAGATCCTACACCACACTGCATTCCCTTGACCTTCTCCAAAGCAGCAGACTCTCAATTCAGTCTCTGCCTCTGGTTTCCTCTTTTCCTTAAAGATCTTTCCTCAAGTGTCATCTTCTTAGTAATTTCTCAACTGGGCTCCTCGCCTAAAAGGCAGTTATTTCCCCACCTTGATTCTTCTTGTCATTCTTAATGCTTTATTTTTTTCTCCACTACACTTAAAACCATCTAACATATCGTACATTTTGCTATACATTTTAACATATATTAACCAAGGCTGAGCTCTGCCTATCCCAATAGAATGTGAACTGCATAAACGCAGAAGAAGACCCTCAGTGAATATATGTTGAATGAATGAATAAACACTTGCATGAGGTAAGCAATATTATTATTATCTGTATTTTAGCAGTACATAAATGGGATGCTTGGAGTGACCAAATAATTTGTCTGAGGCCACAGAACCAGATGCTCTTTACTGCTCCACCCAGCCTGTCAAACCAGAACGGTAATTCTTGCATCTGTTGCTTTTCCCACTTTGCCATGTAATCTCCATCATGGCCTGTCTCTGTAAGAAATGAGTCTCAACAAAGGTGAAACTGTGAGATAGCACTCTAGCTGTGCTGAGTACAATGGCTTGCAGAGAGTGGTTATGTAAGACATATTTCAGGGTCTGAGCTAAAAGGAAGGATTAAGAATTTTCATTGGGTGTTTGCAAGTTCTGTGAAATTTAAGGCATAGAGTATTTATCATCAAATGACATTTCTGCCTAGCCTGGTGATGAGAGAAATTCCTTTAGTTCCCTGTGCTTCACTTTCCCATTTATGCAGCAGAAATAATAAGTAGATACTTTTTGGTAGTTGCAGGTAGTGCTTAACAGTGCCCAGCACATATTCAATGAGTTACCTCTTACTATTAGCATCATTATGGTTATCATGGTTATTTTAGGTTAAATAAAATACAGACACTCTACTGTGGGCTGTGTATCATCTCACTTCTGCCCAACAATCGTTTCTTCTCCTCTCCCTATGTGCTTTGAGCCAGCCATAAGGCTTTCTTGCTCTTTACTGAACCACTCTTTCCCATCTCAAGGCCCATCTACAGGCTGTTCCTCCAAGATTAAAAAGCGGTGTAATTGCCTTTTCAGACTTGAAGTCTTAAGAACATGTCACCTAACTGCTCAGTGTGACCTGTTTAAACAACCCAGACTAAAGAAACTCATGTGCTTAGTTGCTCAGTCCTGTCCAGCTCTTTGCAACCCCATGGACTGTAGCCTGCCAGGCTCCTCTGTCCACAGGGATTCTCCAGGCAAGAATAGTGGAGTGGGTTGCCATACTTTCCTCCAGGGGAATTTTTCCAACACAGGAATTGAACCCAGGTCACCTGCTTTGCAGACAGAAACTCATATCTCCCACCAATCACTCTCTTCTGGTTTTCCTTTCCATATTTGATGTTTTTCTTTTCTTTTTTATTTTTTATTGTCCATCTGACCACCAGAATAGAAAATACAAGAACACAATGACTCTATTTCTCTTCTTTACCACATTTCCTTAGTACCTTTCCTTTTGTACCTAAAGCTGTGTCTAGAACACATAGGTATTCAATAAATATTAATAGAATAAATATCTGAGTGAGTGAATAAATAAATAGGGTACTTGGTTCAGATTAGAATGTTCAGAGGTGGTAAAGCATGAAAATACATCGCCATATAATAGTCTAGGAGGTAGAATGGGCTCTGAGGGTGGGACAACCCTTCTGTTTAACCTCAGGTACAAATATTATATGAAGCTCTTCAGGTACAGCCCTTATATTTTCTCACAGCATTAAAGCACGGCATTCAGAAGTGGTATACAACTGCAGAACATTTTGAGGCTTGGTTCCCATCTGTCTTGAAGGGTATTATCTTGGTTTGTGGCCCACTTTCAGAGGACTCTTTTCCCTAATATAGCCAGCATATCATTTGACCCCCTAATTACTGAAGAGAATCTAAATCCCTATGCTTTTGAAGTACGTACAGGTAATGTGAATCATTAGAAGCATATGTCATAAAAACTGAAGACATTTTTCAAATCACTTAAATTATAATAATTAATTTAATATGCTTCATATGTTTAAACTATATTTAGTTTCAAGCCATATGCTTTCTTATATGAAATGGAGTTCCAGATTTTTCTATTGCTTTTTGCAGTACAGTACCCAAACTAGAATTTGTCCAGCACATCAAGAGTTAACATGCCCACACTAGAGAAACACATCTAATATCTGTAATAAGTGCTAAGAATTAGGAAAAAAATAAAACTTATCTTTAAAAAGAAGGCCCACTTTGAGAGATACCATTTCCTAAGTCAATCACTGCTACGTTAGTGAATGCTCACTGCATTTGGAAGCCTGAGCTTTGTGTTCAGAGTCCCAAGCAGCCACCTCTGCTAAGATGTCAAAGCCAAAGATATGTTGCCGTCATAGGTCCTTAGCTCTGTTCTTCAGACATCATTTTTTTTTTTTTTCTGCCAAAGAATCTGTTTTACAAAAACATTGAGTTGGCCAAAAATTTTGCTTAGGTTTTTCTATACTGTCTTACAGAAAAACCCAATGAACTTTTTGGCCAGCCCAACAGCTTCTGATTTGTTTTATTTTTTGTCCTTAGATCTTTCTAATCTCTCCCCATTGTTTCAGAGATTAAATGAGCTATTTTAAAGTTTATCATTGCCTTTGTTTTTTATTTTGCTCTGTTTTCTTTTCCACTGTTACTTCCCAAGGCCATGTAACAGTTAAATCATGCCATTTGTGGCTTTCAAGATGCACCAAATATAAGGCAAAGATTGTTGACAATTTTCAAGCGACAAAGAAAAGATTTCATGACATAAATATATCTTCAAGTGACAATATTATCAACCAGTACTGACTTCTTTTCTTAGACTTGAAATGTTGTGTTTTTTTTTTTCCTTTTAAGAGAGTATTTAATTTGTGGCTTATCTGGCAAATGCTAAGTAGCTTCATTTAATTTGTTCTCTTTACTGCTTTTAACAATTGTTGGGTAACTGGACTGATGATGGGATGAAATGAAGAAAGACTCCTACTTTGTGAAATGACAAATCATGATTACAGGTATTATTAATTATTTATTAATAATTAATCAATATTCTACTGTGTCTGTTCTTTGGCTTTCAGAGGCTTATATGTAGAAACAGTGACATCATTTTAGAAAACAATTTTGATAGAAATGGAATTTGTTTTCACCCTGATTCAGAACTTCCAGGGATTCTCTATTTTATTTAAGAGAAAGCGCCTCTTTGTTTCAATTTGCATACTTTGGGTTACTACACTGATGTAGTAACCTGCTCCACTGCCCCAGTCTATTGTCAAACAGTTGTACATAAAATCACGCTGATATTAATCTAGGAAGGCATTGGCAACCAGAACTTACCACCACCTACAAAGCTGTATTTTGAAAGGTTCTTATTCCAAATATACGTGAATACTTGTGTGGTTTTGGGGGTGAGGGGGTTGTTTTTTTGTTTTTTCCCAATATAAACAAGTAGTTTTGTCACATGTGTAAACCCCAGGAATCTAGTTGACAGCATATGATATTCCCTATTCGATGTTTGTAAACTCAAATTAGCTGCAGAAAAAGTGATTTCCAGGCCAGTGTGTAACTCTGCTAACCAGCTGCCCGGACAGGGCCGGCTATCTGCTTCTGGACTTGCTTTAGCTAATGTCCACTGGAACATGAGAAGAAACATAAATAATTTTTCTTTTTGCAAAGACTACTTCTTACAGGCCAGCTGTGACCTTAATGATCAACAGCTGTAAGCACACAGCAGCCCAAAGCAAAGAATTAAAAGCATAATGGAGATTTAGGAAATAGATGAATTGACAGGTGTTGGAAGGATGAATTATTGCTTAAAGTAATATATAATTTAAAGTAGAATATTCTGGGAAATGTTTATAGGAAGAATATTCCTTGTAGTAAAAGAAAAACAAAAAATTATCAGTAACCAGTACTTCAGCATTAAGAATTGGTCCTTGGTGCTTAATTCACACTTTTAACTCTCACGCACTACTTCTTAACAAATGCTATGCCAGCTTGGTTGGTGACTGACAATAGATGAGCGCAGATTTTTATTTTAGTCTGTGTGCGTTTGGGGGAAAATGTGTAGTTCCTCATACCTTTGAATTTTTTGAAAGAATATTTCTAATTCATTCCATTTTATCTTAAAAATTTTACTTACAATTAATCATGCATTTTCTGCTCAGGATATTAATATTAGAGCTATAGCTTTTAAAGGTATTTTCTCAGACAAAAGCCAAATGAATAATTTTATGATATCCTTCAGGATACTGAAGAGCTCTGCTTCAGCAAATTTCGAATATTACTAAACACTTTTCAGACACATTTAACATTTTACCAGGCATTTTTTCTACGGTACTAATTTTTAAATTAAAGGAATTGGGTCCAGGATATCAAATGATAAAAGCATTGTTTCCAAGAATTAATTTCAGCTCTACAAATCATTCTCTTTCTGATTTTAAAAAGGTGCTCTACCCACAAGTTTTCCAGTTCATTCAATTTTTTTAAAAGATAATTGTTTCTATGAACTTCCAATACGCAATTTTGTTCACTGTTTATAATGTTGGTAGTCAGTACATATTATTGAGGAGTTATTTTATGTGGACTCTTTCAGGTTTGTACAATAAATTCTGTTCTGTAATTTTAAAGAGCCGTTTGTAAATAATTATTTTGATGATGACTTTAGGTATAAAGTATTAACATTTGAGGCGAGTTAAGAATCAGGCGCAGGATGGTAGGGAAACAGTCTTTGCTAATCAACTCACTGTTCATTTTTATTCCTGGAACTGCCAGGTGATGATTTATATGTGTATTTTCTTGTAAAACCACAATTCATTAACTTCCCTGAGACCTGTAGCTCTGGAAATTTAAGTCACACTAAAGCTGCACCACCTGCTTGTACTTCAAGAGGTTCATGGCTAGACTCTGAGTCTCCTTCTGTAAACCTTCCACCAGTAGAAATGCCAGCGCTACCTTCTGGCACGCTAGTGATGCCATGCTACCATTTCACAGTGTATTGAGAACATGATAAACACTGGAACCTTCAAAACAGCAATGGGATCAGATTGCATAACTACTCTACGGTGATGGTGCCAATGATGGCACCTACAGAGTTACCCCTCCAAAAATAACCTTCTCCTCTTCCTTATTGAAGCTGTTCTTCTTTCATCAAAACTCGTTTTTCTCTTCACTTATTTTTGCTAACCAACTTTTACAATAAAAGACATGATAGGAGGCACACTAGACAGAAATTACCGTACACTAAAAGCATACCATTTCACCTTCTTTAACTCTTGTCGAAAGAACAAGGAGGCTTATAATGTCCTCCTTGTTCTTGCTGTTAAAAAAAAAAAAAGTTTACAATTCATGCTGCAAAATATTCTGGTAAAGCCTCTGGCAAATGCGTACAGTAAATCAGTCCTGCCCTTGCCGAAGTTTTAATTTGCATGCCTGTGTCTCTGGAAACATTCCGGAGCCTTCTAAGAAAGCATTCCAGTGTCTGCCTCTGTAAGAATCCATATGGCAAATGCCTCAGAGATCACAGAACTTTGCTTATTGAAGGCCAAACATACCTCCCCACCTACACCACCCCCTCTTATGTTTGGAGTTCTCAGTAGGAGCCTGACGAAGATTCTAGAAATAATGGGAAGAATAAAGGCAGCGTGGAGTCAAGAGAAGGAAGGAAAGTATATCTGAAGATTGAAACCTATATGCGCTGATTAAGAGGCACTCACGTAATGCACGTCTGGAACAAGGCACACTTCTAGCTCTTGGCTTCAGGAAATGAGAATGGAGAGGGCATATATCAGAGGATGGAGCTGATTAGGTTAGCAGTTCAATTAAAATGTTTAAATGTGCCTTCTGATACGCACTGATTTTACATTTATTTTACTCAGGGGGGGCATCTACCATGAATGTTCTCTAAAACTAAAGAGCCAGGGATTTTAAAAGCATTGGATTTTTTGAATGGGAGCATTTTTCAGTGTCCTGCGTATGCAAACAAAACTTGCAAGTGTGTGCTTCCCCAGCTCAGCCCTCAATGTAAAAGGCAGTCATGCTTCTGGAAAAAATAAATCACAACATCAATTTGCAAAATTACAACTTGGAAATCACATTTAGGACCTTCTCCTAATGATGAAGGAACTTAAAGGGAATAATAAAAGGGGAAATATTTCTAAGTGAGTCCTTTCCCCTGAAGACACTGGTGGTATCCATTCATTGCACAAGCATTTATCCAGTGTTTGCTCTGTGCTCTGCACTCCACGATGCGCTGGGGAGGGGGGTTGGGAAGAGAAAATTACACCATAGTTCATCCCTTTAAACAGTCTAGTGGGGAAGACAGACACGTAATAGATGATTGTAAAACCACGAAGGGAGTGCATGAGGGAGATGACTACAGAGTTAAATTCCTCTTCCCACCACTGCCACTAACCTGATGGGGTCAAGGGTCTTGTGAAAAATAACCACTAAACTGAGCCTTAAGGCTAGAAGTTAGCCAAATAAATTGGTCTCGGATTGGGATGGCAAAGAAGACGGAGCATGAATATGGTTTGAAGGAGGGTAAGAAGGAACATGGAATGCTCTCTTTTAACCACTCAAAGTTCTGCACAGCTCAGGTATTAAAAGATCAGGAATGGAATGATGAAGGGGGATATTTAGGAGGTAAGCAGGCATGAACCAGATGATGTAGGCTCTTGAATACTTATTAAAGAGCTTGGATTTTTAAAAGAATTCCAAGTCTGGGTGTCTCAGACGTCACTATAAAAACACTCACAGTTCTGCATCTCCTGATATATATTCTTTCCATTTATCCTTCTTTTTGCATCAGTACATTTATTTTAAAAAGAACCTTTATGTATGCTGGTCTCAGAATTATGAATCTAAAGGTGAGGGACAGGGAGAGTGTTGGCTGACAGCCATGAGGAGGTTTGGGGGGTGGGATGGAGCTGGGGACATAAACGTGGAGGGAGGGGAATAAGTTCTCTCATTGGTGATAGAGACCCAGGATAGTGCTAACCACACAGTTGGCCCTGGGGTCTGGTAGAAAGAGAAGTCTCAACTGCACAAGCCGGTGAGACAATATTCTCAGGGAAAACTAGGTTCCAGTTCAGGGCAAAGGAAAAAGAGTGCTCTGCCAATACTGGGAAGCTATAGAAGAAGCTGTTCAATAAAATTGAGATGTTCTAGAGGCAAGAAGCAAGGTAGGGTGGTCCTGAGTCCTAGTCCCAGGGGAGCACATTTATGACAAAACATGTGGGGACTAGAGAGGAAGGCAGGCTTTGTGGGAAGAAGATGTCAGTGAGAGGCTTGGAGAGGGACTGAACTCAAATGTTTGCCCATTTGTGTCCACTACAGAACCAGCTGAGCCACTGGAGGCCTAGTGTGGCATCAGAGTAGATTTGCAAGGGTGGTTTTTAACATTTTTTATTGGAGTGTAGTTGATTTAAAATGTTGTATTAGCTTCAGGGATGGGCTTCCCAGGTGGTGCTACTGGTAAAGAACCCATCTGCCAATGTAGGAGACGTAAGAGACGTGTGTTCAATCCCTGGGTCAGGAAGATCCCCTGCAGGAAGACATGGCAACCTACTCTAGCATTCGTGCCTAGAGAATGCCATGGACAGAAAAGCCTGCTGGGCTGCAGCCCATGGGGTCACAAAGAGTTGAACAGGACTAGAGCAACTGAGCATGCGCATTAGTTTCAGGTATGCAGCGAAGTGAATCAGTTACACATAAACATATATCTACTACAATTTTTTTAGATTCTTTTCCCTTAGAGGCTATTACCGAGTACGAGTAGAGTTCCTGTGCTATACAGTAGGTCCTTATTAGTTATCTGTTTTATAGATAAGTGTGTGTATATGTCCATCCCAATCTCCCCATTTATCCCAGCCCCGCTATACCCCTGGTAACCATGAGTTTGTTTTCTATATCTGTGACTCTATTTCTGTTTTGTAAATAAGTTCAGTACCAATTTTTTAAATTCCATATATAAGCAATATCTTATGATACTTGGCAATGGTGGTTTTTGATTGCCTTTTATCGACCCTCTCCTGGAGTCCAGGCTACAAGGGAACTGAATTCTATTATTAAGATTGCAGGTTTGACTTAGCTTCTTTTTGTTGAGTGATCTCATAGCTCAGTTCCCTCAGCATAAAAACAAGTCTAGTGTTTTTCATCACACTTACTTTATAGAGTTGAAATAGTGAAATCGCTCAGTCATGTCCGACTCCTTGTTACCCCATGGACTGTGGCCTACCAGGATCCTCTGTCCTTGGGATTCTCTAGGCAAGATTACTAGAGTGGGTTGCCGTTTCTTCCTCTAGGGGATCTTCCCAACCCAGGGATCGCACCCAGGTTACCTAGATTGCAGGCAGATTCTTTACCAGCTGAGCCACAGAGAAGCCCAAGAATACTAGAGTGGGTAGCCTGTTCCGTCTCCAGTAGATCTTCCCAACCCAGGGATCAAGCCAGGGTCTCCTGCATTGCAGGTGGATTCTTTACCAACTGAACTATCAGGGAAGCCTAATCAGAGTAAGTGCCCCAAAATTTTAGCTAGTGTTATATGTAACTTGAATCACTTGAAATAGGATGCTTCATTCCATTTTTACTTGCTTAATGAAGTTTTAGTGGAATATTTTTACAGAGAAATACTTAGGGCATAAATGTTTACTATTTATGAGAATGTTTACTCGGGTTATATACAGAATGTTTAAAACATATCAGAAATATTCTGGGTTTTTCTTTTTTTTTCAACTCCAGACCCTTAAAATTATCTTTTTCTTTGAAAAATCAAAATCAATGAGATAAGTCATTTCATGACAAATACCCTTTTGCTATCACTGCAGTATAACTACCATCTCACCTCGGAGAAAGACTCATTTTTTCACTGTTTGCATGGCTTCCTATACAAAGTCCCTCCTAAGACCTACCTCATGTTACATTTTTTTTTCCCCCCCTGGGAGTCAGCTCCTAAAGACTTCTTAATGGGACCAAACTATTGGAAAGGGAATGGATGTTACAGATAGGGAGGATAAAAATGAGTGATGGCTGAAACTAAGGGGTAATATTAGGGGAGTTATGGGACCAAAAAAATAGGATAGTTTCTCCAGACTTCCTTGTCCTCATACCCTGCATTTCCTTGCCTCTCTCAAGCTTCTTTGCCATCCTTATTCTCATGATAAAATTCTTTGGCTTAATGTGGAGGGGTGAATATGATAGAAAGCATTTTCTCAAAAACTCAGAAAGCAATGCAATTGGTTCCCACAGTGATTACCAGGCTCTCAGCTACCACCCTTTAGATCAAGTCCAAGGAAAAGTACAGGAATTGGTGAAACAGTATATTCAATGTATCCATGTTTTAGAATATGCCATGAAACTACTTGCATTTCCAGAAATTATGTCTATGCAAATTCTTCCTATTCTCTGAATTGGTCCCTAAAAAGTAGTAAGATTTATTGTCTTTGTTTCATGCATTTCTTTTCAAACTTCTGATATCAAATACTTAAAGCTTTCCTAGGATTTTTTGCCAGGAAAAAAAGTGATCTGATCAATGAATTCACATTTAAAGATTGTGACTACATGATTTTTTTCTCCCTAGGTTATATTTAAGGTCTTGTTTAAAACAAAAGAAAAAAATCATTAATAATAAACCTTTAGGGAAATTATATTGAAAGACAATTTTCAGCCATCCTTAATTTTCATCTCCTCTGCCTATCCATAATATCTATTTACTTTCCAATAGTCTATTCCTATATGATCCTTCACCTACCTGTGGATAGTCCTAAAGGCAATATTAAGTATTTTTCCTTTTCATTCGCTACTTGATTTATGTGAAATTATAAGCATTTTTCCCCTCGTGATTATATAATGAGAGCAGTTATGCCAGATTGTAGACAAAAATGTAACTATTCATTTCAGCCTAGTTCATCTTCACCTATTTTTTTTTCTTTTAAATGCATTTCCTTCAGTTTCTACCTTGAAGTCTAATCTCATTTCACTTTCCAAGGTAATGAAGGGAAAACAACAAACAGAAAAAGGGGAAAAAAATTCCCAGCTGAAGTTACATGTATCTGAAAACTGAAACAACAAAATATGTTTGATTTAATCTCAATATTAAAAAGCAAATGTTTGTTCAACATTTATACAATTTTGCAAGTACTTTTTGATAGTGACTTTAAAAATTATCACATCATGGAGACATGCAGGCAATGCTCTTTATGAAAGAACAGAAAATAGATCATGGGATGATTTTGTCTTATACAGGTAAATTTTAAGAACTGTCATAGGAGAAATGTATGTCCACGATCTGTTTGCCAAACTATAGCTGCCACATTGATAAAAAGAGTGGAAATATCATCTCACTTAGGTACCCGCTGTGTACCTTTTAGCTTAATTCTGGGGAATCAAACATGAGCCCCCCCCCAAAAAAATCTTGTCAAGTATGCTATCTTTCACAATGATATTAGAGAGGCATTTGGTGGGGTTTTAATTGCTCCCTAAGTGCATGCATCAGAAGCACCCAACGTTCATCAGCTGCAATGTTAATGTTAAATGAATCCAAACAGATTTATTTCAAAAGTTTAATGAGATACAGGGCAGATACAAGTTGGGAGACAAAATGGGACACCAGGACTAGAATTTACACTGGAGAAAACAGAGAGAAAGAGATTCCTACGTTCCATAATAGTTCAACTAAACCATGATTTCTAAGAGTGAGGGTCTAGAATCTAAATGGTAGTAAGTGTTCTCCACGTGGCTTTTATCTCACTCCAGTGCAGATCTAGAATCTACCACTTCTCACAACTACCCTCTGTCGTAAACTGTCATCGCCTCTTTCTGGATCATCGCAATGGTCTCCAACTTGTGTTCTGGCCTCTTTTTACTTATTTCACAAAACAGCTGCCCGAGTAACCCTGAAATAACACAGATCTGAGTGTGTCACTCTTCTCTGCAACACATGGCCAAGACTATCCCTCTGGCTCAGGGGGGCACCTTAGTCCATGCCGGACCTGCGAGAGGCTCTGTGTGCACTGGCCCCTCATTAACTCTCGGACCGAGTCTTCCATCTCCCTCCACCACCTTTACTCAGCCACAGACATCCTGGTCTTCTCATGGCTTCCTCGGTTGCTCTCTAGTTCAGAGCCTGTGTATTGTCTATTCCTTTTGCTGGGAGCAGCAAGATCCACTAGAACTTCCTGCAAAGATGGGCCTGCCCCATATCTCTGCTGTCTGCTGTGCTATCCTCCTGAGCCTAGGAGCCACTGTATTTGGACAGCATGTGTTTAGGGCCATTTCCCCTTAGCTGTGTTACTCATTCTCTTCCTCTTCGGAATCTTTAATGCTGCTTTACCTAAAATTTCAGCATCTACTTTCTCAGGGTTTTCTAGCCCCTTGATTTAATTTTTCTTCTTAGCATTTATCATTATCTACTATATTCTGGGTGTATTAGTTCTCTCTTTATTGTGTTTTTCCTCACTGTCATGTAAGCTCCAACAGAAGCAGAGAATTCTTTTTCTTGTTTTGTATTTTTTGTTTTGTTTTCATTTAGTGTTGCATTCCCAAGAACCTAGAACAGTATTTGGTACAAGGCAGGTTGCCTCCAAATATTTGCTTATTGTGTGACCCCATAGGCGGCAGCCCACCAGGCTCCCCCGTCCCTGGGATTCTCCAGGCAAGAACACTGGGTGGGTTGCCATTGCCTTCTCCAATGCATGAAAGTGAAAAATGAAAGTGCAGTCGCTCAGTCATGTCCAACTCTTAGCGTCCCCATGGACTACAGTCTTCCAGGCTCCTCCATCCCTGGGATTTTCCAGGCAAGAGTACTGGAATGGGTTGCCATTGCCTTCTCCAAATGACTATAAATTAATACTTAATAAAACAACATCCTGACATTTGTGTTGGTAGTGACACTTGCTGGGGGTATTAGAGGGGATAATAGAATAATTCAGTGTGTCTAAAATTCCCTACACCTGAGTTTTGCATTACCAGAGCTAAGAGGGAACTGCTATTAATATAATTCCAGGCACTGGATGTTCCTGATGCTGTAAGTTACTGCACAGGTCTGTGCAATGTTTCTGTGTAAATTTTGCTCTAGCTGGGTATCTGGGAATACTTTCTTTCTTTCTTTTCTCCAACTATTTGTCAATAAAAAATAGCTTTCATGTTATTTTCAAAATACGTTCCCATTACTAAAAACAACAAAACATTTCTTTGAATTTATTTTATTGAAGTGTAGTTGGTTTACAATGTTGTGTTAATAATAAACAAATTTAAACACAAAGAAAATGATTCCATGATCACTTACTCCCTCAGCTGCAGCCACCTGGAAGTCTGTTATCTAACAGTATTATGTTCCTTCACGCTGGGCTACATAAGAAGATAGAAATCTAATTGACAGAAACATACTCTTCTCTCAAAAGTGCATATAATTTTACTCTATCCAATAAAAGCCCTGAATAACTTCCAAAAACCTTGAAATAATACATAAATATTAATAAAAATTTCAGATCATTCCTTTGACCTTAACCATCTTAGTCCTCAGATGGTGACTTTAAGAGGAATGCAAGAACACCTATAACCCACACTATACATTTCATCTGATGCTAGGAGTTATCTTCCTAAGGAAATATTAGGGGATGGAGCTTAAGTTTGACTTTATTTAACTGAATATTGGACACTGCTTTTTTTTTTTTTTTCCTGGTTGGTTTGAGGAGAAGATGTTTTAAAATGTACTGAATGTGTCCATGATTCTAACAGGATAGGAGGGCAGCTGTCTGTCTTGTATTTTAACCACTCCCATCCCACCCTGCCCCCATCCAGGAAAAAATAAAGTCTGACACTCATCATCAAGGTATTTCCCCGTCATTACCTACAGGTTAAACGTTACCCTCTGAAGCAGATGGTCAATTGCCAGTCTAATGGAAGGAATTGTTCTCCTTCCTCTCATCCATTGAATATGCTTTTGATACTCCTGGTGCCAGAAAATTGCTACAGGTTCAAATAGTGCCCTGTGCATTATTGAGAAACTGAATAATTGAGACTGTCAGACAGCCTCCCTTTCCCCATCCTTTTCCTTTGTGCAGGAAAATTGTTCTACTTTTATATAATTAACGTTCAAGAACACAGCACGAGGGAATACAATGATGGGGTCTTACAACTCCATCAAAATTAAAATCATAACAATATGTAAGATAAAGAATTAGCAATAAATATAGAGATCTCAGAGTAAAAAAAAAAAGGTATATTTTCATGAGTGGGCATACTCTAGCATGAACCCACAATTTTTTTGTTAGCCAAAACAACAAAACAAAAACCGAAAGGTTAACTTGGATTTTTAGTTGAAACTGTTACAAAGGTGAGCTGTCCACCATGCTTCTATTACAGAGCTGCAACTTTGTGTTGAAACTTATCTTCGGGAAATGTGTACTTATTAAAAGTGGGAAATGTTTATAGATACGATGTCATTTATTGCTCATATTGAAGCTTAAATAGTCTCAGATTCCATAGAGAGATGTGATGACGAGGAATGAGCACAGGCAAGAAAGTCTGAAATTCCAGGTCAGCCACGTCACTGATTGGCTGTGTCACCGTGGGCAAGTTCGAATTTTAATTCCTTCTTCTTCCTACTTTATATGGTTAATTTATGGATTAAATGTAAAGTAGATAATATATCTGGGAAGTTAACGGATATCATAATTATTATTAAATTATGCAGATGGTATAATTATAACTAAAATGTATTTAAGAGAATGAATTCACAGAGAAATAAATAATCCACATCAAAGTATCAAAAGTACTTGAATCTATGTGATAGAGGCTTTTTTCTAGTTTCACATATATTTCTGAATTTTATTTAATAACCTTAATTTCACTGTTAATGAAAACAGTTGTTTCTGCTTTCATACTAAAAAATCCTCCTATGCTTATCAATATGGTCTACCAGGAAAAGATAATCCTAATTATATACAGATTTATATAAAATATAGAAATGCTTTTACAAACATTTAATATGTGAGAAATGTCCAACTTAATCTGCCAATATAATTGCCCCCTTAACACTCTTGAAATCTGCAAAAGAAAACTAGTTTCCACTTATCAATTAACATTTTATAAAAATTATTGGATGAAGAAATGTTTTGAAATTTTTATAAATTTTTCTTCTTTGAAATGGGTAGTTCTTTTTCACCAAGACTGAACAAATTTCTATTCTAAAAACCACAAGATTTGAATAGAAATTCTGGGTAAACCATTCTTCTTATTCTAGCTTCTGCCTCACATAATAGTAACTTAAACTTTCCACAAATAGCAACTCTCTTTTTACTGAAACTTTATAGATTCACACACCTGAAAAAACTTCAGCCAGGGTTTAAGATCACTTAATTTTTGTAAGTTTAGAAATCAAGAGTAATTATTTTTTTGTGGAAAACTTTCCATAGTATGTGTGTGTACATATATTCTTGAACGCATATTGTCTCATGCATTGGAGAAGGAAATGGCAACCCACTCCCGTGTTCTTGCCTGGAGAATCCCAGGGACAGGGAGCCTGGTGGGCTGCCGTCTACGGGGTCGCACAGAGTCGGACACGACTGAAGCGACGCAGCAGCAGCATATTGTCTCCTAATGTAATCCAGCAAAACTTTCAGCACTGATTTCTTTTGGCTTTTTCTGGTCATTTTTCCTTCCTTGTTTATCCATCTCTTCTCTTTAACATTTATGTTTCTTCATTTGTTTTTCCTCTGTATAAGATATTACAGAGTGTCTTTGGGTTTGAAAGGAAAAAAAAATGAGAGAAATGATGGAAGGAAGAAAAAAAGCAGGAAAAAGGAAAAGAAGAAAGAAATCTAGGACAAAAACTTTTCCTGGTTCTTTCTGTTCATGATTGTCTCAGCCTTCAAGGGCTGGCTAGCAAAGAGTCACATGCCTAGGAGAAAGATTCAGTGAAAATTTGCCAGGAAGTGAGGAAAACGGACTACTTTCTTTTATCCGTACAGTAAAAAGACAAATAGGACTTGAAAATGTAAATCTCCTCAACTCCACTATGAATATGAGGTAGCTGTCTTCCTTGAAAAGGTGCCTCCCCTTGGAAACATCATTCCTCTCTCTGTGGCTTTCAGCACATGATGAAGTTTGTTTGGCCAACTGTTCAAACTTTACATCATTCTGAGCCACCACGTAAGCATTCTTACCCCCTTCCCCCAGAAGGTGGCAGGTCGCTTATTAAGCACATAGAAGGGAGTGTATCTTTCCTTCATCACTCTATTTATCTTTCCTTGAGAGAGAAATCTACATGTCCCTAGTCACCTTGAGTCTTCCACGAAATGGAAAGAGCTTTGCAAAATGTCCTGCACAGAACCCTCTGATTTCATTCACAACATGATCCGAGAGCTCAGACGAGTACTTTATCTGTCATTAATCCCACCGCAGCACGTAGGAGCCATTAAGGGGGTTACTTACCAGCTTCCACACCGATGAATATACAGAAAGGAGTAGAAAGGAAAGTTGGCAGGGTCCATGACAAACGATGACTGGGACTGGGAATGGAGACCCAGCTCCTCTGACTGCTGGGGAGCCATCTCCCCCGTGTCAACACATAGCCCACGGGGCAGAGGTAATTTTCCCATTTTATGATCTACTGTACTTGGCATCTGTTCTGGCACTGGAGACCGTGTCTATTTTGGGGATCAGTTGTATATTCCCAGATTGCCATTTTCCTCTGCCTTGCGCTCTGTTAAATATTCTACAGTATATTATCACTTCATTTGACTTCAGTTCTTTCCTCTGACAGTGGTGTGGGGCAGTCTGGACCCAGAGTCACTTCCTCTCTCAAACTCAATCTGTCTAAATGTCAAAAAGAGAGAGAGAAAAAAAGGTAGAACTCTTTAAATCCTAGCAATCTGGCATTTCTGAGGAAATATTTGATAGGTGTTGCGTTTCGGAAGCTCTGTTTGCTGGAGGTGGAGGGCGGGGAGGGAGAGACTTGTGGTTGAAAATACTGTTACTTTCATAGTTAGCTTTTTCAGAAATGTGATATTTTGTTCTTAAAAGCCCCAGTCCCAAAAGCAGACGCTGTGTTAACACAAAGATTTTTGTTTGTTTAAGATGGTCCTTCTCCCAACTTTTACTCACAGATTTGAGCTATCTGGTGACAGATTTGGGCAGATGACATCGTCCACAATTTGATAATGCTCGCAAAGCTGAGGAGTGTTCCATGACTTCTTTCCTGCCTCCCCATTCCCCTCCTGCCTTCTCTCCCCATCTTCCCAACCCCCCTTAACTCCCCTCCTCAACACATACACTTTTTGCTCTGTGTTTCCATGCTGAAAGTGTCACACTTAGTGACATGAAAGGACAAGTCCCAGAAAAGACCTTATGGAAGGTTTTGCTCCTGCCTTTGGGGACGTATGTTGGCGTTAGATATTGTCAGGCTGTTTTAGATCTTCCTAATTAAAGGCTATCAGAAATAAAATTAGAGGTGACTTCTCTAGGTCAGCAGAATTCGGTAATCACGTATTACTCTGCGGTGAAGTAACGAGGATTAAGGAAACATTTCACTAAAAGGGCTTCTATTGAGTAACTTTCAGGAGTGCTCCTGTGCTTAGAAGCATCATACACTTTTTGCTCTGTGTTTCCATGCTGAAAGTGTCACACTTAGTGACATGAAAGGACAAGTCCCAGAAAAGACCTTATGGAAGGTTTTGCTCCTGCCTTTGGGGACGTATGTTGGCGTTAGATATTGTCAGGCTGTTTTAGATCTTCCTAATTAAAGGCTATCAGAAATAAAATTAGAGGTGACTTCTCTAGGTCAGCAGAATTCGGTAATCACGTATTACTCTGCGGTGAAGTAACGAGGATTAAGGAAACATTTCACTAAAAGGGCTTCTATTGAGTAACTTTCAGGAGTGCTCCTGTGCTTAGAAGCAACGATGGATTGACTAACAAAGCTGAATAACTGGAGCCACATGGAAACAGGACATACCTGCTGCCCACAGACTTCTTAACATTTAGAAGTCAGGTAGCCTTAGTTTCAGTAAAAAGAAGAAAAGAAAGAAAGAAAGAAAGGAGGCGTTAGCATAGTCTGAAAGCAAGAATAATATGAAAGAGAGAAGAGGGGAAGGGGAATAATTTTGGTAGAGAGCCCACAACAGCATCAGGCACCAAGCTAGGTGTAGATAGGAACTCATTGAACTGTCAGGCCATTACTGGGAGATGTTTCTCTCTCCACTTTCAAAATGGAGAAACTGAGGCTCAGCCCAAAGCAACTATTTGCCTAAGATTGCAATATTCATAAGTAGCAGAGCTGGAATTTTTTTTTCCCTCTTTGTTACTAAGTTTATACACTTCCTATAAGTCTAAACTATAATCTCAAATCTGTGTTGACCGGGCTTTTTTTTTTTCCTGCTTCTTATTATTTCTTCAGAGACTTGTCTGCTTCCTAAGACTTGAAGCAGATTGTCAGCCTTCAAAATCATTGCCCACTCATCCGGCTAGTATGCATGCAAGGCAAAAGGAAAATTTACTTTGAATTAGAGGAATCATCACTGATTTCATTTCTTTAGCTCCCAAGGACAAAGGGATATTGGTAAGCGGGGAGGAGGGAAGGAATAGTCTAATAAATATTTTCAATTCATTTTTAATTTGAAAAAATATTATGAAATATTTTTAAACTTTAAGCTATTTTGCACAGAAGGATGTTATCATTACTATAGTCACTGATCCAGACATTGAAGAAGAAAAAAGCTACGTGAAAATATCAACCAAAATTATGTTAAGTTTCAGGTGATTACAACCCTAGCTTTGAAAATAGCTACAACTGTTTTTTCTGTATTTGTAAGAATTTGTTGCCGTGAAAATACTCAAGATCACCTGAGTTCAATTTATGACAAAAGATGAGCCTGATTTTTTAATGTCATTCAAATATGTTTCTAAATCAATAAAATTTCCAAGACAGAATTTCCTATTTTTCAAGTTTGGCAGAGTATTGGTAAGGAATTCAGGATCTCTTCCCACGTTCCAACGTGGGGTTATTTTCCAGAAGAACTGCCAATACTTCAGTTATCTTCTTGGAAGAAACAGAGGGGCCTGGTTCCCCTGCTGCCTTATGAGTTATTCCTTAACTCGACAGGAATAAGCCTGTTCCCTTATACTCACACAGCAGAGGCTGGATATTTGAGCCTGATTTTTGGCTCTTTCATCTGAACTCTTCCTCTGCTGGCAAGCCTGTGTTCTGGATGGTTCCTCTTTTATCAGAGACACTTTCTGTCTGACATGTTCATGGGTCCATATCTCAGCTTAGCAATGGTAGAGGCAGACAGTCATGGGGAGATCTGACCATCATATTCTTCACAGTCTGTGACCAAAAGAAAATTTTTTTAAAAAAAGCTCCAATAACAGAGACATTCAGTCCAGTCTGGCTACAACAGGAAGGTGAAGCCAAGAGCAATTTACCCCATGTTACTTCTTCCTTTCACTTTCATTAAATGCAATCTTTTTGAATATTCTTCAGTGGTGACATCTACTGCCACACCTAAATTTCTTTTTTTTTTTTTTAATTAAAAGAAAAAAAATGCCTGAAGGAACAAAAAGCCCTAGGGCTTCTGACAAAATATTTTAGAAGGTAAATGATAGCTACAGACTCCAATCACTATCATATAATTAGACTGTTCAAACAGAAAAAATATGACTCTAGAATGTTGCATTCTTCCTGACAACGTGACATGACATGTTTTGGATAATATTGGGAGCAGGCTTGGGTTATAGTCATGGAAACTTATTATATACACACATAGACACACATACATAAATACCACATATGTTTGTGCATATTTGGTGTATATAATGTACGACTGTTAAGTGGAATCTATTTAGGAAGAGAATAGTAAGTTTATTTAGGGAATGTGTGTACTCAGTTAAGTGGGGATTTTTTCCAAGCCGCTACTAGGAACCATAAAGTTGCTTTATCAAACCATCAACAAACAAAGAGCCTGCCTTCTTCATCTTTACTTGGACAAAAAGTAGTAGAGAATTCTCATTTCTGTTGTATCTTTGAAGTTTATAAACACATCAAGGGGGACACCCCAACATTTCAATTTAAAACCTTTATATTTTCAATATGCACATTGAAATAAGAAGACTGTATGAAGAGAGATTAATATTCCTGGTATAACTCTGATTCCTATCGTTCCAGTGGTATTTTTGTTTTATTTCCATTGATCACTAAGATTTCTCTAGAAAAGCCACACTACATTTACTAAATAGCCTCTAGCAAAGAGGACAAGAAAAGGGCCATAGTTTTCTATCAGATTCATAGAAAAGGGTTCCTTTCAGGGAAGAAAGAACCTTGAAGTGTTTGCCAAGAATGTGAAATTCCTGGTGTATCTAGAGTTCAAGTGTCTTCTTAGTGATTCTTACATAGGAAAGAATTTGAAGTAGAGAGAAAGATTCTTTTTTTAATAGTATATATTCCAAGGGAACTAGACTGAGAAACTGAACAGCCTCAGTGATCCATGAAAAACTTACATATACCTAGGGATTGACACTGACCTCAGCTGTTCCTGAAACCTGGATTAAACCATCTATATTGGAAATCTAATTGAGTTTCATTCACTTCCTTTATTTACCAGTGTCTACTGGCTGTCACAAACTGCTCTGTGTGCTAGAGTTATGGGAGCAGATCCCCTGCTCTCGAAGTTCATATGCTAGTGGAAGAGAAAGCAATTAAACTCACCACCTTTAGAAGAGATAAGGACTATGAGAGAGAGGTAGGGAAAACACTAAGTCGAGTGGGGTTTGAAGAGAATGATTGAAGACCACTTTTTTTTTTCAAACTTTTAACTTTTTATTTTGTATAGGGGTATACCTGATTAACAATGTTGTGGTAGTTTTCAGTGAACAGTGAATGGACTCAGCCATATGTATGTGTGTATCCATTTCCCTTTAAACCCTCCTCCCATCCAGGCTGGCATATAGCAGTGAGTAGAGTTCCAAGTGCTATACAATAGATCATTTTTGGTAATCCATTTTGAATATAACAGTGTGTACATGACCTTCCCAACTCCCTAAATATCCCTTCCCCTTGGTAACCATAGATTCCTTTTCTAACTCTGTGAGTCTCTTTCTATTTTGTAAAATAAGTTCATTTGTATCTTTTTTTTTTAGATTCCACTTATAAGGGTTGTCATATGATATTTCTCCCCTGTCAGGCTTACTTCACTCAGTATGATACTCTCTAGGTCCATTCATATTGCTGCAGATGACAGTATTTCATTCTTTTTGATGGCTGAGTAATATCCCATTGTATATTGTACCACATCTTCTTCATCCAGTCCTCTGCCATTGGACATTTAGATTGCTTCTATGTCTTGGCTATCGTAGACAGTGCTGCAATGAACACTGGAGTGCATTTTTCCTTTCGGATCATGTTTTTCTCTGGATATATGCCCAGCAGTGGGATTAGTGGGTCATATGGCAGGTCTATTTTTGTTTTCTTAAGGCACCTCCATACTCCTCTCCATGGTGGGAATAATTTACATTCCCACCAACAGTGTAGAAGAAGAACACTTTCTGAATAGCATGACTCTACCACTGAATGCTCTAGGATGAGCATAGGAGAGGGTGTTCCAAACCTGACTAGGAAGGAAAACCAGAAAACCTCCAGCCACTTGCTGCTGCTGCTGCTGCTGCTGCTGCTCAGTCGCTCAGTCACGTCGACTCCTTGTGACCCCATGGACTGTAGCTGGGCAGGCTCCTCTGTCCATGGAATTTTCCAGGCAAGAAGACTGGAGTGGATTGCCATTTCCTTCTCCACGGATCTTCCCAATCCAGGGATTAAACCACATCTTGCACCTCCTGCACTAGCAGGCGGATTCTTTACTGCTGTGTCACCTGGGTAGTCCATTCGAGGCATTTATTAGCCATATATATTAGATCTTAAACAGTGGGAGGACTTCCCTGGTGGCTCAGATGGTAAAGCGTCTATCTACAATGCAGGAGATCTGGGTTCGATCCCTGGGTTGGGAAGATCCGCTGGAGAAGGAAATGGCAATCTACTCCAGGACTATTGCCTGGAAAATCCCTGGACAGAAGAGCTTGGTAGGCTACAGCCCATGGGGTCGCAAAGAGTTGGACACGACTGAGCGACTTTACTTTCACTTTCAAACAGTGGGGAGGAATCAAATCTATTCCTTGCATACTCCAATATTTGGAATTTGTCCTCAGAGCTTGGAGGGTCTATTGAAGGATTTTTATTTAAGATTTTTTTTTTTGAAGTAAGTAAGTAAGTAAAGTCACTCAGTCGTGTCTGACTCTTTGTGACCCCATGGACTGCAGCCCACCAGGCTCCTCAGTCCATGATATTCTCCAAGCAAGAATACTGGAGTGGGTTGCCATTTCCTTCTCCAGGGGATCTTCCCATTTTTAAAGTCTTTATTGAATTTGTTATAATATTGTTTCTGTTTTGTTTTTTGGCCACTGGACATGGAAGATGTTAGCTCCCTGACTAGGAATTGAACCCATAACCCTTGCATTGGAAGGTGAAGTCTTAACCACTGGACCACCAAGGAAGTCCCTACTGGAGGATTTTAAATAAGAGAGTGGCATGGTCAGATCCCTTTTCTTCCTTCTGTGATTGGAGACAGGTTGCTATGAGACTTGGGGATAATTTTGTACAATGGCACTAGTTCTTCATATCCATTGTTCAAAGGACACCAAGTGTGTGTACGACCCCAACATGGTTTTTGTATTGTGAGCATTGATTATCAGACGGAAAAAAAATATTCTGTTTAGGAATTATTCACGGGTGGCTGTGAAGGAATCACATGTGCTCTACACTCTTTCAGCTTAGATTACCCTGCAACCTCATTGATCATTTTTCTCTGACTTTTTTTTGGCAATGAAGGCCAGTTCCGTTTCCTTCAGGTCGTGCATGATTCAGGACAAATACTTCATCTCTCATGATACCTCAGTAAAGCCAAAAGTTTAAATGATTTTTCAGGAAAAATAAACTTTTCATGTAAGCGTCTTTTCTAATTAAATTTATCATTTCATTAACAGAGTGAGCATAATGAGTCATCTTTATCTATTTCTTTTCCTATTTGGGAAGCAAAGGTGGGACACATTTTACTTAAAAAGGCTTCAGGCTAAGGTGGCGCCACTACTGGCAGTCAGCCTGCTATTCTTTTAATAAAACACATTCACTTTTCTTTCCTTATCACTGATCTAAGCAAGCATTAATTACTAATATAAATTCATATTTAAGATTTTTTAAGCATACTTTTTATAAATCTGTGCAGTGGTTCTTAGACTGTAATCCACTGTAAAATCATTTGTCAAAATAGACCAATGCTCTTTTAATTCACTAGAAAACTCAGCATCATTTTAAATCTGTAAATGAATCCATGAGGTTGGAATACAGCACTGACCTTTCAAAGTGCCCCCTTTTTAAGAATATCACTTCTTTACTTATGTTTATTTTCTATCCCAGAAAATACGTTTTCTTTGTTTTTTTAAAAACCCCATAGATACTATGCTGATCAAGTCAGAACTCTCTGAAAGTAAATTTAAGAAAGTAATTGGAAAAACGTGATTATGTTTAAAGGTAGAAAAGTACCTTTTAAAAGTCAGATACTCTCAGTAATCATACTTTTTAATCACTTTTACAAACCATCCTCATTTGCGTTGGAATATAAAATATGGGTCTCTTATTTACTTCATGTGCCAAACATGACTTTTTTTTTTTTTTTTCTGAATCCTGTTGGTTTTTCCTTTTAGTTTCTTTGGTGTATTTTCACAACCCCATCCTGTTCCAGGCTGCCTTTACATCCCTATTGACTGCCTCTTCTCCTTTTTAACTAGTTTATAATGTCCTTATCCAGTTGGTAAAAATAGTTAGAATTTATCAGATCCCCTGGTGGCTCAGATGGTTAAGCGTCTGCCTACAATGCAGGAGACCTGGGTTCAGTCCCTGGGTTGGGAAGATCCCCTGGAGAAGGCAATGGCAATCCATTCCAGTACTCTTGCCTGGAAAATCCTATGGACAGAGGAGCCTGGTAGGCTACAGTCCACAGGGTCGCAAAGAGTCGGACACAACTGAGCAACTTCACTTCACTTCACTTCACTTCATGCCAAGAACTGGGCACATATTATTTCCTGGCGTGCTGAGATTGATGGGGTCGCAGAGTCGGACACGACTGAGTGACTGAACTGAACTGAACTGAGCTGAACCCTGCAAGATGGGTGTTAATCTTTTTTTTTCATACATGACCACAGGAAAAACCATAGCCTTGACTAGACGGACCTTAGTCGGCAAAGTAATGTCTCTGCTTTTGAATATACTATCTAGGTTGGTCATAACTTTTCTTCCAAGGAGTAAGCGCCTTTTAATTTCATGGCTGCAGTCACCATGTGCAGTGATTTTGGAGCCCCCAAAAACGAAGCCTGACACTGTTTCTACTGTTTCCCCATCTATTTCCCATGAAGTGATGGGGCCAGATGCCATGATCTTCGTTTTCTGAATGTTGAGCTTTTCAAATCAAATATTAAAATTAAATATTAAAAGAATCCTATTCTTCACTCTGGCCAATTGAATACATATAATAGGATTTCTCAGACTTTGCTTTTTAAGATATTAACATATGCTTTAGATAGAAAAAGAAGAAAGCAATTTTGGGTATATTTGGCAAATGCTGTCAAATATTAACTGCCTGTTGGTTACTAACAACAATAACTAGCCTACAAAAGTCTCTGGAAAATATGGAAGCAAAGAATTCCCACATTTGTTTAAGCCAGTCTTTTCCATACTTTTTTTGCTCACAGAACAGATTTTTCTTTCAAAATTCTTAAATTTCATTGAATTTAGAGTAGAAAATTCTTATGGTGCTTTCTCTCATTCTTCTTAAAATTTAATCTTTTGAGTAAATAATCCATATGTTTCAAAAATCATAACAATGCAAAAACATTACATTTAGATTTATTTTTCCATCCTATTCTTGCCCATCACTCTCATGATTAGCTGCTTTTCTAGATTCTTGCATTTCTTTCTTTAAGCACAAGGAATTAAAACATAGATATATACTTCATATTTTTTTTTAATAACACAATATATTACATTTTATTCTCTATACCCTGTAGTGAGTTTTCTTTTGCATTTTCAAAGTACAGTCTTCTTTCAAGGCCTGATTTAAATCTCACTTCTTTAATAAGGTTTGCTCGATCTTTGCTGAAATAGTTGGTGCCTCATCATTTAAATCCTCAGTATCTTCTTTTTCCCTATCTGGTCTTTTGATCTCACCAGTGAGATGATAAGCTTGTTGAACATGGGAATCAGAGGCACTCCTTTTTCTACTTTTCACATATCATCAAGCCTGCAGTAATTGCTGAGTTAATCATCCTGTCTACACAAGAGCAGTCTGAAGAGAAAGCCACAGAGACATGTTGGAATCTGAGTCACTGCCTAGAATTACAGGAACTTTCTCTCCACATTTCTACATAGAGAATCTTGTACAGCAACATGAATCACAGAATATCACCAAATGAATTATTCCCAATATAGAAAATAAGACATTAAAAGTATTTAAAAGTATTATAAATCATAAGAGTAAGTATCATGAAATATGGACCATGCTCTTGGCTGTAACATTTCTAGATCTTGTATAAGCCAATAAACACTGCACCTACAGAATGAAAATTATTATGTACAGCTATTGAAGTTTATATGTGGGAGACCAAAAATTAAAGCTCTTAAGATTTGTTACTTAAACAAACAAAAAAAAAAGCAATAACTCTTGAGCCCTCCTTATACTACTGTTTTGTTTCAAGCAGCTTTTTTGAAGAAATCCACTAAGATGATGGCTGATGAGATAACTGAAGCATATTGCAGTAAAATTCAAGTTCAGCTAACAGTGAATGAATGCCAACTTTGGCAAAGCCACATGCCAAACTTGAGAGAGAGGATAAAGCTTGACCAAGACAGATGCTCTGTCTTCTAAGAGTGACAGTCTCAATTCCCCTTTTGACATCAGATATTTTATGATGAGGGCTTCCTTGGTGGCTCAGAGGTGAAGAATCCACCTGCCAATGCAGGAGATGTGGGTTCGATCCCTGGGTCAGGATGATCCTCTGAAGAAGGAAATGGTAACCCACTCCAGTATTCTTGCTTGGGAAATCCCATGGACAGAGGAGCCTGGCGGGCCACAGTCTGTGGGGTCACAAGAATAGGACACAATTTAGAGCTTCAACAACAATTCAATGAGTTGTAAAGGGGTAGACATTGTCTGGGGCTTTGGATAGATGCCTGAGGGGAAAGAGGTCTTCTATTTATTCCCATAGAACAGATCTCAGGTAGAGTAACTGAGAAAAGGTTTAGGAATATTAAAATCATGTGAAACAAATAATTGTAAAATAATAAGATGGATACCTTGATATAGATATAATTACTTTCCATTCCCTCTGTCCAATTCAACATATTAAAACTCTGGTGCCATTACAGTGAAAAGTTATTCCTTAATGGACACCCCCATTGGCAAAAAATCAAGTTTCCAGGTAGATCAGGGAGCATGGGTTTCAGATTTTCGATAATGCTATCAGCTGAAATCTCAGTTCTAAGTACAGAAGCAAACATCATTCCAGTATCCTGCCAGTGTTATCTTTCATAGAATAAGAGAGACGACAATCACATAACCAAGCCTCAGGTTAGAGCCAGATCATACTCACCTCCAGGAACTTCTATGTAGGATATGGGAAGACGGGCAAGATAAGCCCTTCCTTTTTCACTGGAGTTCCTGATATGCCTCTGTGGTTTCCCTGTGTTAAATGGCCAGTACTTGCCATTGCCTTTAAAGATACACAGGACATTCATTCCTAGTTTCTTTGCACAGTCTGTTGAACACAGGAAGTTTTCTTGTGGTTCTAGATTGTCAAGAAAAATGAATTTAATTAACTCTAAAAAGGAACAGAAATAAGTCTTTTTGTGATTGAGTTCTGCCATCTTTGCTCGGAAAGAGGGAGCATACCCTTTGCTGTGATTGCTAAGTAGATGTTATGTTGGAGAAGAAGTTTCAGCCATTTCAAAACATGGCTTTTCTTTCCTGGTGACCTTTCTGCGCTCTTCTGTTAAGATTCTGAAATAAGGAAGTTAACAGGCTCAGAGATCCCACTGTTTCCTATTTCTATTTCCAGTAATAGCTCTCAGGGCTACTTTGTCACCAAGACCCACAGAATTGAATGTGATTGCAGCAAAAGGTACTATGAGTAGAAAATGAATTCCTTATGTTGAAAAGAGAAAAATGTGTGGGTGCTTTTGGAACAAGCCTGTAGACAATGGTAGGCTTTTCAACAACATATTACAAAGGGATGGTTAAACTGACAGATGATGAGATGATTGACATAATTTTTGAAAGTAATAAAGCTGAATTTTCCAATTTATTATGGCTTTCCTGAATTTTCCTTTTAAAGTGCTGGTTATAATGCTTACCCCCAATTTTTATGTGCAATCTATTTTGATGTGTTTTGTCAGCAAAATTCATAAAGCAATATGAACTCATATAAAATTTACTTACCTTGTCATTTTCTTCCAAGAAATAAAAGTCCTTGGCTGAATCTTGACCAGTGATTTTTACAAACAAAAGGTATGAAGTTATCCATGGCTACTCTGTCAAAATTGACATGAAGATGTCATTTGAGATTTGGATGCTTAGTGACCTAATGAATTCAGAGAAAACTATTGGGAATTTGAACAATTATCTATCATAGTGCTCCCTATATTTTAGTCCATAATATATACCAAGGCAATCTTGTTTCACTTTTCTGCCATAACCAATCTTTTTAAAATTTGAGGTGCATATTCAGTGCAGTTGCATGCTACACAATGATAAGGTTAGAAATTCAACCTGTAAACTCAATAGAGAAAAATGACCAATTAAAACTTCCTAAGTTACCTATGAAGTATAATAAAGTATATATCATTTATATAAACAACTTCATACAATATGTATGTGTACATATGAAATGTATCCAGTAAAACATAGTATTTAATAGTGAATGTTTGGTTTTGTTTTTGTTTTTTATAATTGTGGTGAAATAGCTTCCCAAGTGACACAGTGGTAAAGAATCTGCCTGTCAATGGGAGACATAAGAGAAGATTCAATCCCTGGGTAAGGAAGATCCCCGGGAGGAGGAAATGGCAACCCACTGCAGTGTTTTGCCTGGGAAATCCCATGGACAGAGGAGCCTGGTGGGCTACAGTCCACGAGGTCCCAAAGACTCAGACACGACTGAGCACCTGAACACTAGCCCATATATAACACAAAATTTCCCATTTTAGCCATTTTTCAATGTATAGGTCAGTGATAGTAAGTGCAATCACATATTTGTGCAACCAGGCTTTTCATCTTCCAAAACTGAAACTATGCACACCACTTTAAACACTAACTCCCATCTTCCCAGTGTCTGGCAACCACCATTCAATTTTCTGTCTTTGTAAATTCCATTATTCTAGATGACTCGTGTAAGTGGATTCATACAGTATTTGTTTTTTTGTGACTGACTTATTTTACTTAGCATAATGTATTTAAGATTTGACCTGTTACAACAAATGTCATAATTTTCTAAGAATGAATATATTATGTTGTATGCTGCTAAGTCGCTTCGGTCGTGTCCTACTCTGTGCAACCCCATAGACGGCAGCCCACCAGGCTCCCCTGTCCCTGGGATTCTCCAGGCAAGAACACTGGAGTGGGCTGCCATTTCCTTCTCCAATGCATGAAAGTGAAAAGTGAAAGTGGAGTCGCTCAGTCATGTCTGACTCTTAGCGACCCCCTGGACTGCAGCCTACCAGGCTCCTCCGTCCATGGGATTTTCCAGGCAAGAGTACTGGAGTGGGGTGCCATTGCCTTCTCCTATGTTGTATGGGTCTACCACATTTTATTTATCTATTTGTTGATGGACTCTTGGCTTACATCTACCTTTTAGCTATCATGCTGTTATAAATCTGTGCGTACAAATATCTGAGTCTCTGTTTTCCATTTGATCACATATATATCCAGAACTGAAAGTGCTGGATCATATAGTAATCCTAGTTTTAATTTAAGAAACTGCGAGTCAGTTTTCCAAGCTATATCGTGTCATAGTCCCACCAGCACTGCATGCTGCTGAATTGCTTCAGTCGTGTCCGACTCTGTGTGATCCCACAGACGACAGCCCACCAGGCTCCCCCATCCCTGGGATTCTCCAGGCAAGAACACTGGAGTGGGTTGCCATTTCCTTCTCCAATGCATGAAAGTGAAAAGTGAAAGGGAAGCTGCTCAGTCGTGTCCAACTCGCAGCAATCCCAGGGACTGCAGCCTACCAGGTTCCTCTGTCCATGAGATTTTCGGTTTTGTTTTATTTTTACAATAGCCATCCTAATGGCTATGAAATGGTATCTCTGTGTGGTTTTGACTTGCATTTCCTTAATGATTAGTAACATTGAACATCTTTTTATGGGCTAATTGACCATTTGTACATATTCTTTGGAGACATTATCTTTAAGTCTTTTACCCATTTTTTAATGAAGTAGTTTTTTGTTGTGGAATTATAGGAAGATGGATACATTTATATTTATATCATATACATTTGAACAACTTGAATGCATGATATGATTCATTACAATACATTGTGGGGAATTCTGATTCAGGGGAACTTATTATTACATAGCCAATGCCTTTAATATACTAAATGTTATCAGTAGAGAAAAACTCCAAGGGAAAGAGATATTTAAGTACGAGAGGAGACTGGCAAAAAATCACTAACTGCTCATTCAGGCAAACTTTGTCAATCACTGTGTTCGTTCTGATGGGCAGGTTACAAATTTAGGAAGTGAGTGACTCATTTTCCCATTCCTCGTGATTGTGTTACAAAAGGTTTTGGGTGCACTCACCTACTTACCAGCAGTGAGCACCCAAACATATCAGGCTGTCTGGGTGAGTGTCTCAAAGTTGTTGGGCTGCGCTGACTTCTCTGTTGCTAGGCTGAGCCAAAACAACCTCAGTCTGTCTTCACTGAGCAGGTCACTGTGACCTCCAGTGTTCCGGTTCCACCTCTGAAATCCCTCCTGTAACTCTGGAAGTTCTGCCAAACCCTCTCGACAGTAAAAAGCCTACAACAGATTAGTCTGAGGCCGCCGCTGCTACTGGTACTGCTGTGGTTTCCTAGCTGTATCCTCACCTCTGTCTTGGCCCTGACTTGTCCGTTCGCACGTTTCTTCTGCGCACTCTGCCTATGATCTAGTTGCTTCAGCGTCTCCTACAGCAGTGCTTGCGGACCCCACTGCCGTCATCCATCCCGAGCACGTGGCACAGATCATGGGAACCTGTTGAGGCAGGCACTGTTGGGAGCTGGGCTGTATTCCAGAAGCTGGTTGTCAGGGCTCCCTGTTACTGTTTAAGATTAAATGAGGCTCGAGGTTGTGCTGATGAGATTGTTTAAAAAGCTGGTTGCAGTGCCTCTGGAGTAGGTCTAGGTCCGATCATCATTAGAAGGATGGGAGGGACAAGCCTTTCAAGTCTGGGCGGATGCACATTTGCAGAAATGCCTCGAGGACGTTCTACTTTAAACGCATGCAAGGCAAATCCCTTTTTGAAAACTCCAAGAGGTTGTTTATTTTGCCAACACTCTGAGGGTTCTCACTGATGCACAGACAAAAAAAATTTTTTTTCCTTTAACCACATGGAAGTCTTACAAATTTTTTCATCCTCCTTTCTATCTTATGCTTGAAACACTCTTCTTCGTGCATTCCTTTCTTTATTCCACAGACAGTTCTTGAGCGCTTAGCATGAGCCTCAGGCACGGAGCTAGAAACAAGGTAGCAAGGCACCTGGGTGGGTGAGATTATACGCTTTGGATCCTTACCACGCGCTTACCGTCATGCCTCAGCTCTGTCGCACACAGTACAGGGTCTCAGAGGAGGAAATGGCAACCCACTCCAGTATGCTTGCTGGGAGAATCCCATGGACATAGGAGTGTGGCAGGCGAGTCCGTGAGGTTGCAAAGAGTCAGGCATGACTGAGCAGCTGAGAACAAATGCAAAGGAACTCGGAGCAAGCATCCTCACCGCATTGCTACTCTTTACATTGTTTGTAAAACGGTGGAAATGATAGCATCCTTCATTTCATAGCAAGGATTATTGGCTTTGGATGTATGTAAACTGCTTAGCACAGTACCTGGTTCAAAGTAGACTTTCAACAAATGCAATGATACAATTGCTGTTATTCTTAAATTGAGAGGTAGAGTATAAAGTTTTTACCCTCTAGTAATGCCTTAGCTGATGTGGAGGCAAGCATGTAATCAGTTACAAGACGACTTAAGTACAATAAGGAAAATAGTGAGATAGAAGCTCTAAGTGGGGGGAGAGGGCTAATTAATTCTGTCTGGAAGCAAGGAGTATGAAAGTTTTGTGGATGGCATCTCAAAGGGCTAGAACTTAAACAAACAAACAAAAAGATTTTGACAAATCTTTTAATGTTGTTAAGACTTTTTTTTAATTTAATGGGATTCTCAAAATGTCCCTTCAGCCTACTGTATCCTTTCTTCCTTCCATTCCCAAGCCTACATTTTATCTAATCTTTCAAAGGCTGTGCTCAAATGTCCAAACTTTCTTGATTCCTTCTCTGATGAATGAATAAATGAAATATCACTTGAGAGCATATTGTATGCTGGGGCCTGGAAATAATTTTTCTTATACAGAAATTTATTTTGGCAAGAGCATTCCTATAATGGAATATAACCTGTATTAACATGAGTACCATCCATCACTCTCTGAGATGGGTATGATAAACATTTCCATTTTTGATCCAATTAAAACTAGTGGAGCTAGAAAAAACCATATGGACTCCTTTTCTTTTTTTAAGTGGTATAAATTTTCAAGGCATAACTACCCAACTGATTCAGAGACAATAATATGCTATAGAGTTTGGATACAATCAGCTGATATAACATTAAGCCCTTAGAACAATGAACAAAACCCTAATATAAGAAACTGATGGCATCAGAATAATTAGATCCATCAGGACATTTAGTAACAAAAAAATGAAAGAAAACCACAACCTAGGAAGCTAGAGGCAGGCTACTGGTCCCTTTCTGCAAAACAGCTACAACTAGATAATACCAGTGATAATGAAAATAATTGGTAAAGTTTACTTTGTAAATAACCAAGGCAAATTATACCTATAATAATTCCAGAAAAATAAAACCGAGGAGGTAGTACACAACACACACTCATATTTTTATCTCCCACAAAGTATGGCCCAAGTCATGGAAAAAGTCTACATGGGTGATATGACTGCCAATCACAATCTGATTGGTGCTCTCACTTGGTAAATGAGAAAATGTCAAGTGTTGCGTCCTTGTTTACTCTTCATGAGTTATGTGACTTTGGACATATCTCCTCATTTTTTATTTTCCTTTGACATAAGCTTGGCTGTGGGAAAATTGCAGTTTCCCTATGTGCCTCATCAGCTGTGGAAAAAAGACAAGAGGACAATAACGCTTTCTGCAGTCTTTGCTATAAATCTACAGAGGACAGCCATCTCACCCCTAAACCCCATAATAATACTTTCTGCTTCTGTTCACACTTGCTTTCAAAAATCCAACCCCAGGTAACACAGCTCTGATCATGTAAAGGAAAATGCTGAGCCATCCCTCCTTTCATTCAAGAATGTCTTTAGAGATTTGGACCAAAAAAAAAAAAAAAAGAAACAAAATCTACAGGCATCCCCAACATTATTCAGTTGTGTTGCTGCCATCATTAGACAACTTGGTTCAAGTACATGAAAATATACTTATAATAAGCTGATATTCAGAGAAAACAGCTACCTCTCTAGATTCCCCAGTTTTCTTCATCTCCATTTCTGTCTTCAATATGGCCTGAGGGAAGAACTATTGCCTGCCTACCACCTTTCTGCTTTACTTCTGGATCTCACAATCCCATCTCAATTGCCTGCTCTGTTCTTGTGTAAAGATAATACTCATATTTCTGCATCCTCCCTAATATGCAAGATGATGGTGTGAATAAAAATCACCTTGTTGGTGACTCCTAAAGACTTGTTTTTGTTTTTCATTAGGTTGGTTGATTGGTTGGTTGGGAGGGCCTTTTTTCTTTCTTTTTTTTTTTTTAATTTTTATTTTTATGGTACTTTTTTCAGTGTTTCTTAAGTGCCACAATGGCATATGTGTTTATGGCTTAAAGAATTACATAGGTCTGATGAGATAGAGAAAAATGTGAAGGTAGCCCCTTTGTTATTAAACAATTCAGGTCCTGGCATGAAATGCCCTAGGCCCTGGCCATAGGAAGCTAGGCATGATGGAACCTGTGGTCCCGGACAGCACAGCTGGAAAGGAAGTGCTCAGTGCGATGTTTGTGAAAACAAGAGGTACCCCTCAGGTGGTACTAAGATGCTGCTGCTGCTGCTGCTGCTGCTAAGTCACTTCAGTCGTGTCCAACTCTGTGCAACCCCATAGACGACAGCCCACCAGGCTCCCCCATCCCTGGGATTCTCCAGGCAAGAATGCTGGAGTGGGTTGCCATTTCCCTCTCCAATGCATGAAAGTGAAAAGTGAAAGTGAAGTCGCTCAGTCTTTTCTGACTCTTAGCGACCTCATGGACTACAGCCTACCAGGCTCCTCTGTCCATGGGATTTTCCAAGCAAGAGTACTGGAGTGGGGTGCCTTTGCCTTCTCTGACTAAGATGCTAAACACTTTAAAAAGGAGCTTTAGAAAACTTGAACTGCTTGATATGATTCAAGACTGTAATAATAATATAATCCCAGAATCCTGATTTTAATGTAACAAAAACCAGGGAGGGGGGAGGTAATTTAATATGACTTCTTAATCAAAATAATTGATTGGATGACACTAAGCCTGTCAAATTGAGGTCAAATGTAAAATTCCCTGATCTTAAAACACTGAACTCTGATCCGAGCAGTTTAGAGGAGACACAAGAAATAATCACAAGTTAGCACCTGCAGCATTGATACAAAGCCTATTTCAAGATGTACTCCATCTCTCATGGTACAGAACATTCATGAGTTTCATCAAATGAAGAGTTCTTGTTTTTTTTTTTAAGTGAATTGATTTTTATATGTACTGTATTCTTGAGGTGAATAGAAAATAGAGAGCTTGTACAACAGAAATATGTTTACATGCAGTCTAAGTAGGTATCCTCCTGAAAATTTTCCTTGATCCCGGAATGTCTAGGCCCTGGCTAGGTTTGAAGATTGCCGCCCAGTGCAGAATTTGTTTTTTGCCCCTCTCCCAGCTGCCCTGCACACTGAGATCATGAGGTACACTGCTCTTAGGAAAGGAAAAGTAAACATTGGGTTGCTCTAACTGAGGTCATAGTTTCTCCATGTCTAGACACCACCAGTAACCAGTGTTTTCTGGACCTGCTGTGCTTTCTATGGATTTATAAATGTACAAATTGCTTTGTATTGGGTTACATAAAGTGTACTGCACTTTCAGACAAGTGTGAAAATTGTATTTTAGATCTTTCTGATAAGTCTCTGCTTGAGCTATATTTTTCTTCTGCCTAAAACAAACAACTCTGCCTAATGAATTGGTAGACAATACGATGGCCATTTTCCATATTTTCAATCTCACTGAACAAATCATTTTTACTTTTCATAAACTAGCTATATTTTTATTCCATTGGCACTGTATCTTTCCTCAATCACTTTGAGTATAAATGAAAAAGAGAGGGGAGAAAAAGAAATATCTATAAAAGTCACATGAAAAAATAATTGCTTGTTGTAAGGAAGAACAAAACGAATGGAAATAATTTTTCATTGTACACTTTTTTCTCCTTGTAGATGGACCATTTGCTTTGGTTCTTTTATTGCCTTGCTATGTCACAATACATAAGAAAAGTGAAGTATGAGAAAAGACACAGTCATACACATATGTTTTTAAAGATAGTCCAGGGAAATAAGTCTTTATGAATAGGCCTGAACAATTTTGCAAATGGTATGACTTTCAAATTCTATAGAGTTACTTTCTTAAATTCACCAATAATCACAAATGCAGATCTCTAAATATGTACTTCTGCAAACAAAAAACAATTTATTACTTGTTATATATATGTCCAAATAAAATTTAGGCTCTGTGTACCTGCTAGGAAAAAAAAAAAACGTGTTCTAAAAAATACCCTGTGAGCCTCTGTGAATATTTCTAGACACAAAGTATTTTTTTCAGCTTCTTTCTATTCTGAGCATAGAATATTCCATTATCTTTATGTCTCCAATTGATTCACATTATGTTATTTAGAAAAACATATTATGTTATATTCTTTGGCATCTGATTCCTAGTGATGTTTCAGTTATTTATATTTTTTAATTGAAAATGATATTAATAGCCTATGAAGCCATTAAAAATTCTACTCCTTATACTTGCTATCAAAAAATTTTTAATTATATTGATTTGTCTAAAGCTAGTTGTTCTCTTAGAAATTGCTTACCAATGATTCTGCTTTGTTGGTTCTGCTTTGAGTGAAGAGCAACACTACCTTCAAGCCTCCATCATCACCATCATAATCTTGTCAAACTGTAGTATTATTTTGTTAGCCAAACATTAATACAACAGAGTATTACCTTTGCCTAAGTTTCAGGAGGGTCAAGTCCTAGTAAAGAAGATACTTCTAGCTAGCTTTCTTCTTGATGTGTGCAGGGGCTTTTGCTTCCTTGAAGTAACAGGGGGTGTAATGAGAATCCATGCACTGTTTCACTCACAGTTTCATATACTTTTCCTCTTGCTTGAAGTCCATACTTTCTCTTCTTGCCCTTTAGTTTGTCTCCATATAAAATCTTCCCATTTTCTTGCTTAAATAGCCTCAGTGTTATCTCTTACCTATTAAATAACCTCAGTGTTTCCTATAACATATACTGTTAGAAAACTGGTCATATTTTATTATATCAAGTTATTAATATTTCTAGGTCTTTCCTTCTCTGTGAGTTTTCCAAAAGTAAGACCTCTAGGGCCTTGCCCAGCTAGTCAATAAATGTGAATTAATTAACCAGTTAATATGTATTAAGTGAATGTTTTTAAACTAGTTAGCATTTTGAAAGATAATTAATTTCACTCCATAAGTTAATTTCACAGAGTAAATTACAGTTGAGACAAAGGATTGAATGTTCATATTAAATAATACTATAATGAAAATATCAATGTAAAAGTCAGGAAAAGCATATTTTTCTTAACGTTTGAATTTGCCTCTAAGAAATGACCATTTTTGTTGATAGCTGCACGAACTGAGACTGTAAGAGTAAGACTGAGCAATGACAGTTACTTGCTGAGTTTCAGGGAATCAAGTTCAGTTAAATTAAGAGTTTTCTTTGTCCCAGCTCAGAGTAGGTATGCACAACTGAAGCAAGCACTGAAATGTTTCAGAAAATAGGAAAGATTTCAGATACTGAAATATAAAAAGGAGAGAAGAAAGAAAAGTTTCTTGACATACACAAAGGGAATTCAGGGGAAGTTAGGAATGTGTATAGACATACTAAGTTTTGCCAAGGAAAAATGTATGTATGCTTTAATATCTCTTCTTTTTCTTCCCAAGAAATCATGAGCAAAATCTGTATTTCTCTTGTGCACATAATACACTTGAATCTATATTTTGAGGGGTAAAATGGAATCATTAATCCAGTTTCAAGACTGATATAAGACAAGATCACACCATATCTGTGTTTATACTGGTTAACCTAAGAAGCATGTTTAATGATTATGTAAAAGCATAAAAATGCTTTAGAATTTAAAAGAATAGGAAAAATAAGGGTGATATTAGCATATTCAATTATAAAAAATTTAAAATTTCATATTATAAAAAATATACATAAATATATATGTAATTAAAATTCACCAAGAAAAGATTTGTAGGACAGGGTTAATTCATCTTTAAGAGCCCATAAAAATTAATAAGAAAACATCAAGACACTAATACAGTAAAAAAAAAAAAAGATGAGACAGTTGATAATTAGTAAACAAACATATGGGGAAATGCTCAAACTCACTGGCTATTAAAAGAATATAAATTGAAAAAATAACAAGCTACCTTTTTATATTATTAAATAAGTAAAATTTTAAAATAACATTTTAACCTTATGTGAACGTGGATGTTTGCAAAGCAGAATGCATGCAGTTTAAATCGAACAACTTTTTCAGGAAAAAAAAATGTTACTTTACATCTCAAATGCCATAAATATGTTCATATTCCTTAACCTAGTATTTCTGGAATTTATCCCAAGAAAACAATTGAAAAGGGAGGAAATGTCATATGGATAAAGTTGTTCATAACAGAGCAGTTTAAAACTATTGATTTTAAAAGAGCAATGATATTTCAGATGCTTTTAAAATATTTTCTTTGCATTATTCTAGTGCTGTATTTGAATCTTTTAAAAATCCTTAGAGCTTAAAATTTTAAAAGGAAGATTACTTTCCTTTTATCAGAAAATAATCAAGATCATTTCATTTTATTATGCAAATTTTGCTCAAGATAGAATGAACAATTACTGTACCAATTAAAATGTAGCTCAGAAAATAATATTCTGGTTTCAGAATTGTCACAATGTTAAAAATATATACATATAGTGTTATTCTGCTTTCAAATAAAACAAAATTAGTTTTACAAGGCTGAGATATTATTACAGATTTCTAATACTATTTTGGATGGACAAACTTTATTTTTTAATAATCTCTATTTTATGACCAAGAGTAATACATATTCACTACAGTAAATTTAGAAAAAAGGAAAATGAATGAAGAAAAAAGTAAAATCTTTGGCCTCCTATCACCCAAGATAACCATTATCATGTTTGACCTCTATTCATTCTATATCCATTAACAAAATAGACTCATCATGTGCAATAATGTTTTGTAAGCCTTTCTTTGCTTTTATATAACATGATATCTTGTGCATTTTATTAAATATTCATCTGCACCATAATTTTTAATCCCTGGCTTGTATCTAAACCTGCCTTATTTAATTCAATATCTAGTGGTGAATTAGATCTGTTCTTCTAAAAACAGAACAGAAAAAGGACAAGTCATGCAAATGCCTCATAAAGAAAGATAAAATAATAGTACTGAAAACTGTTTTAATAAAGAACACTTTTGTTCACTCAATCCCCTATAAGTCTGCTTTATGGAGCAGATGTCAAATGTTTTTGTTTTATTGTGATTTTTACCATAGCTCAAAAGTCAATATTCTGCTGTCAGATGTGAGCTTACATGTGAAGAATAGGAAAGGAACTTAACTAGGAAGCATGAAGCTCAGGGAATTTAATTTGCATCTAATTCACTAAGCATACATGTTTACATGACCTTTAGAAAAAGAAATTAAACCAGTTTTTTACTAGCTCTAGGCAATCCAAGTTAAAGAGGCGATTGAATCAAAAATCTGAAATACTCCTTACAAGATAGGCAGGCTAACAGAAAATTACTTTAATTCAAATATATTTCACTATTAAATTCATAGTCACATTAATGTGGTGCTTTGAGTCTAGTAAGTGGGTTTTAGTTCTAGCTGAGTTGTTCCATAAACCATAGATTATTTTACTAAACATCAAAACAATTTTGCTTCTTTCCCCCACATCCAAGATGTAAAAATTCCATTTCAAAGCATCCAGATTTTCTTTTGACACTATTTTAAATCAGCTTCATAACTGTGATTAGAGAGAATATCTAGTATAAAACTGATATAAAATCAGGAAGCACAGGTTAAGGGCCAGCGTCATCATTACATGTCTATATAATATAAAGAAATAATCTTTTTAGGACTTACTTTTATCATCTGTAGAAAAATATTGGGTTATCTAACTTGAAGATTCCATTTATCTCTAAAACTTTGGTGTTCTAGTCTGCGTTCCCCATCCTTTCTGTAAATATAACAAAGTGGTGTCAATATCTTGCAAAGAACGTGCTGCACTTTGCTGTTGCAAGAAGGGATAAAACAGCTATATCTCACTTCATTCTCAGACTTCCTCACTACTCCTGAGGAACATATGACTAAATATTTACTGAACAAAATGAAAGTATGAGTGAGCTGCTATAAAAAAAAAATATATATATATATATATATATAGGGCAAAAAGAAGAATGGATTAGTATGCCAATACAGTATTATCTAGTGTTAATACAGTATTGTCTGTATATATTTTAAATTTTATTGAAGTACCATGGATTTATAGCGCTGGGTGCATTTCTGCTACACAGCATACTGACTAAGTTGTACATAGATTCTTCATCATTATAGTTTATCACAGGATATTGAATATATTTCTCTGTGCTACACAATAAGAGCTTGTTGTTTACACATTCTATATATAATAGTTTGCATTTGCTAATCCCCAACTCCCTGTCAAGCCTGCCCCACACCCAACCTGGCAAGCAGAAGTCCATTCTCTATGTCAAGCATGGTTATATTGAGCAGGCATATAATTCTCTTTCCTTTAGTATACACCAGCTCCTGTATAAAAAGGATTCTGACATTGTAGGAAGGGCAGCAAGTAGAGGATGGATCAGGATCCAAGCAGATGAGATGGAAATAAATATTCCAGCTGTTAAAGTTATTCTAATACTTGTCCTTTATTTAAAAAAAAAATTCTTTATCTTGATTTCTTCTAAACATTTTGCTTAGAGCACTGAAAAGATGATCAGTGAACAAAGGAGAATCACTAATTTGGAAAGAG
The DNA here is from genome assembly GCA_006408695.1 of Aepyceros melampus. Classification (NCBI taxonomy): domain Eukaryota; kingdom Metazoa; phylum Chordata; class Mammalia; order Artiodactyla; family Bovidae; genus Aepyceros; species Aepyceros melampus. The sequence continues at coordinate 32,236 of SJXQ01009236.1, read as the reverse complement.
TGCAACAAAGAAAAAGAAAAACCACAAGCTCCATGGATTTCACCAAAAAAAAGCCCAGGGAACAGAATTCCATATAGCCTGACTGGGCAGAGAAGGAGGATTTAACAATGTCTTTGTCACACAGAATTGAATTCATGCACTTGAGTAAGAGGACAGGCAGGGTGGCAAAGCTAATGAAGTTAATGTGAGAGTCCTGATATTTGAATCTGTAGAATGGGATGAGATCACTGAGTCACTGATTGCAGGTAGATATGGATACAGAACTGTCACCATCAGTTGTTGCCCGTAGAGTGTGTGTGTGTGTGTGTGTGTGTATCTATACTTTTCCCATCTTGAGATCATAGAAATATTCTCTAATGCATTTTTTCCAAGCTTCCAGTTTGTTTTTGTCATTGTTGCTATTTTTGTTTTACTGCTAGATATTGAGTGTATTTCTGTGCATGCTGTAAGGTATGGGCTTAATATTTTTATTTTACTGAAACATCCCATTTTCCCAACAAAGTTATTGTTCATCTTTCACCACAAATTTAAATACTGTCTTTATCATTGTGTCAGAGAGCTGCTCTTTTTTTCTGGTTAGCATCATATCCAACCATCTTCTACTAACAATAGTGCCACCTTCTTTGTGAATCTTTGCTTTCACATGGGGCCATCAACGATATTAGTACATTGGGTTGGCCAAAAAGCTCTTTCAGGTTTTTCCATAGCCTCTTACAGAAAAACCTGAATGAATTTTATGGCCAACTCAATAATTCCATCTGCTGAGTCAAAGGGATGGTCAAATCACCAGTTCAAGTCAGTTTGAGTTTGTCTGGAATTCGAATCCTAAGAGCTGACACTCCATGACAAAAGACAATGATTAGAGCCAATGGCCTACATTTTGCCCGTCAATGAACATTTTCACCCTTTACTCACTTGATCCTTCTCAGCAGCATGTGATGTATTTGACTATTCTTTCCTGAAATCCTCTCCCCTAGTCTCCCCATGTCACCTCAGCCATTGGATCACCACCTGTCTCAGTGGCAGCCCTCACTTCCCATCCTCCTTTATCCTCTGCGTGTTACCTGGGGATTTGAACTTGGCCCTCATCCCTGATCTATTACTTCATTCTGAAATTATCTTACTTACAGAATTGTTCAGGATTTTATTGTTTACTTTCACTGGAATGCAATTCTGGGAAGACAGAATTTTATTTGTCCTGTCCACTGCTCTTATCTAAAGCACCTAATATAGTACCTGATCCGTGGTAAGTGACCAATACATGCTTGTCAAATACCTGTAAAAACATTTAGCTCATTGAGAAGCTATACTTTAAAATTTACATCCATATATATATATATATATATATATATTCAAATATATATACATATATATTTATGTATTCCTTGTGTGTCTTTTGAGTATTAGATACTGTATTAGACACTAGGGCTATCAAATGGCATTAAATATCATCTCTATATCTGAAATCTTTATAGCCTAGACAGTAGTTACCACAGACAGAGAGTTGCCTTGAACATTGTGGGAAAAACCTCAGAATCAGGTGGGAAAAAGATAGGTGAGAAACTTCTCAGTAAAACATACTCAAGATATCCTCTGAGACTAGTATGGAAAGGAAAACAAATCTTTTTTAAGTCTTTTGCACCAAGATAAAAGCCAATATCTGAGAGAAAAGATTTATCTGGAAACATGGCCATAGATGGAAGCCTGTGGTGCTAAGTTCCATGACTATAGTCTCACTATTTTGGCAGCCAGTAGCTAGAATGCTCCAAATGATCTAACTGGGAGGGAAAAAGTCCATTTCTAAAAACACCCAAGTCACATAACACTTCATTACTCAAAGATAACAACTTCAGTCATACTTTAAGTAGTAAATCAGCAAAATTATAGCAACAGGCTTGCAATATATTCAAGAACTACAGTACAATCTGTCGACTGAATTTTCATTATGGACTTCAACATTTAATATACGAAAATATTCATCTATAGAAGCGGGCCCTAAAAAGTCACTTTCAGGGCAATGAGAATTGAGTACAAATTACATGGCACACCTGATATTGACAAAGGGTTTTACTAGATCCTTCTACCAGTCTGCTTTCAGTGTCTGTCTCATACCCAGGCTACATATCCTTTTCTTTCAAAAAATTTTAAAATTATTTCTTTATGGCCATGCTAATTGGCATGTGGAATCTTAGTTCGCAATCAGAGATCAAAAACATGCCCCCTGCACTAGCAATGCAGAGTCTTAAACCCTGGACTGCTGGGGAAGTCTCAAATAACTTTTTCCATGCTTACCTTCTCTTTAACCCAAAAGTCTTCAAAGACTCAACCAACTTCTTTCTACTTTTTAAAACAGTTCCCACTATATGCTAAGTTGTGGGAAATATCCCATTTATAATAACAACAAGAGAACTAAAGAACTACAAGAACTAAACATAGCAAATGCTGAAGGAAACACAATTCTAAAGAAAAAACACTTTAATAAAGGGTATGAAAAAATATCTGAATCTCTGGGAAGACAAACAGGTGATGTTTACATGATAAGACTTATGTAAATATGTCAATTCTTCCCAAAGTAATGTATAGATTATTTGAAATTACTTGAAATTCCAATCAAACTGCCAATGACATCCAATATTATTTTTTGGAACTTGCAATCTGAAATTCATCTGGAAAATTAGGCAAAAAGAATAAAAATAATTTGGGGAGGAAATGTTTTTAAAAAAAGCATTTTCTCTCTAGTATTTTTGTTTACTTTCACTGGAATGCAATTTCTGGGAAGATGGAATTTTATTTGGCATTTTCTCTCCAGCAAACAAAATTTTTTAGTAATATAAATTAGATAAAATTGGTTTGGGAGTAGATGGGTGGATTTAAGGAATAGACCAAAGAATACAAAATATGACCCACTTGTGTAGAAATTAGCATATGATTATGATCGAGTTCATTGGTTGCAAGCGACAGCCATGAGAAGTGTTTAATTCAGAGATTTTCTGAGTAGTCCATGGAATGGAGAGTGTTTTAAGTATTTAGAACCCAAGAAATCCAGGAATAAGGAAAATTCTGGGATTTTCAGGATTAAAACAAACAAAACCAAAGCAACTACCACAACAAGAAAACCTCATACGTTATCTCTAGATGGTGCCACTACTGGTCTTTGGTGACCACCGTAAGATCAGAAAAGTAATGAGAAAAAAACATTAGTTTGTTGTTGATTGAGAAAAAAAAATGGAAGGCGAGAAAAAGTAAGATGATAAATGTAGACAACTATTTGGAGGAATCCCATTATGAAGAGTTATAGAAAGAATGGATATTAAACAAAGGAGTTAGTGGGTCAAGGAAGATTTTTATTTTGTGTTTTAAGATTTGAAATATTAAAACATGTTTGTATGACAGCTTTTTTTTTTTTTTTTTTTTTTT